>JALGBA010004085.1:290000-612868 GCA_023970755.1 Azemiops feae
ACAAGCAGATTGCTGCACTGGATTCATTTCTCAAATATTTGCTTTGCTAAGTATTGCAACTTGAAAGTCGTCTGTGAATATAGAGGCACCAAGGAAATCTTGGGCGGACTCTGAAGCAATAGTACAAATCCTTTTGAGCTATTATAGCTAGTTTGCAGCTTTGGGGAATAGATGCACAAGGCTAAACAAAGCATTTCATTGTATGACTTGCATAGGCATAGTAAATTTAACCCAATTCAATAATCCAAGAAAATAAAAATGATAGTTGGATCAATTTTAGCAGATGTATTTGAAAATTCAAGGTTTTCATTGAGCATCATAAAAAATCTATTCATGATTTTTAATGATTCAGTAGAACTGAATTAATAAAACCAAACTTTATAGTGGTTGCATTCTATATATTAAAGATAACATGTAATTTAGCTCAGACAACACTAGACAGACATTACGTACTGATTGTTCCATGATGCTTTTAATATATATGTCACAGTATAATCACAGTATATTGTAAAGCATTACAGCAATCAATTCCTAACATTTGAAGAAAGTTTTAATAGTTTTGTACATGATAAATAGCATTGTACCGCATAAAGCAGCTGACTTAATTGCATCAAGTTTATTTCATAAATGTTTTAAGATTTCAATCTGCCATAAGACACTTATATTATGACTGTTGCAGAATGCTTTCTCAGACAGCAGATACTGAGAATTAGGTAAACAACATTTAAGAAGAGAGAGTTTTGTGTTCTATGAGTCTTATATTTCCTAATCTGGCCTATAGTTTCCATTGTAGAATTCTGCTGCAGTGGCAATGTTAAATAAACTGCTAATCTAATCAGGTTTTGGATATGAAAATAAAGAGGAATCATCTCATTCTTTGCTTCATGCAGCAAATATATTACGTTTCTTGGATAATTCCATTAACTTCCTGATTTATATGTATTTACCATAAGTTATGTGTATCAGAGAAGTCAGGTAGAAAGTTTGCCAAATATTTCTACAAGAGCTCGCCTCATAGCATTCCATCATTTTGACTTGCACTCATAGAAAAGATGGAATGTAGGATCATTTCCCATGTTTGCTTTTGATGTGGCAAGGCTTTAAAGAAATTATATAATCATAATAAGTATTATACTGGATTACCTAGGGTTTCATATTTTTCCAAGAGCTCTATTCGTCCAGTTCAATCTAGCAAACTGGGCATGCTGCAGATCCTGTCAGAAAATCACTGTCAACTGGCAGGGACTAGAAGATGGGCTTTCTCTACTGTAGCCCCTGCTTTGTGGAATATTTTTCCTTTGGAGATTAGAATGCCCCAATGTTTCAAAGGTTTTAAAAACTTGCCTGTGTCCCTGAGTCTGGGGCTGTGAATGTGATGAGGGCCCCATTTCTTGGCTTTACTCTTGGTTGATTAACTATCTTGGCTGCTTATGTATTTATTTTTGGATGTTTTAATTGTTTTTAATTGTCTTAACTTTATAATTTTAGAATTGTAAGCTGCCCAGAATCACTTGACTGAGATGAGAAGCTATAGAAATTGAATTAATTACTTAGTTAATTATGGGTATTTCTCCAAAGATGGAGCATACAATGTCATTTATCTTGTTATTTGTCAAATTGTATACAGTATAATGTAAAACAACATGAGGTTGCTTGGAAATTAATTGTCACAACTGAAAAGTTAATGATGAAAAATAACTGATTACTTTGCCATATCAAATGTGAACTGTTTGGAGGGAGCAAACTCTTTAAGACACAATATTTTCAATCCTGAGTTCTATTTTTTTAAAGACGTAAACTGGTGTTTGAAGCTTAAGAATATAGATGTGAATTATTCACAACAGGATTTTATTTCCCAGTTTTTTCCCCGTCATAAAATCTAGTAATAGATGAGTTGGATTCAAATCCTATTAGTTGAGATTGTTGTTGTTGCGAAGTTGTGTCCGACCCATCGCGACCCCATGGACAACGTTCCTCCAGGCCTTCCTGTCCTCTATCATCTTCTGGAGTCCATTTAAGCTCACGCCTACTGCTTCAGTGACTCCATCCAGCCACCTCATTCTCTGTCGTCCCCTTCTTCTATTGCCCTCAATCTTTCCCAGCATTAGGCTCTTCTCCAGTGAGTCCTTCCTTCTCATTAGGTGGCCAAAGTACTTGAGTTTCAACTTCAGGATCTGGCCTTCTAAAGAGCAGTCAGGGTTGATCTCCTCTAGGACTGACCGGTTTGATCGCCTTGCAGTCCAGGGGACTCGCAGGAATCTTCTCCCGCACCATAGTTCAAAGGCCTCAATTCTTTGGCGCTCAGCCTTTCTTATGGTCCAACTTTCACAGCCATACATTGCAACTGGGAAAACCATGGCTTTGACTATACGTACCTTTGTTGGCAGGGTGATGTCTCTGCTTTTTAGTATGCTGTCTAGATTTGCCATAGCTTTCCTCCCCAGGAGCAAGCGTCTTCTAATTTCTTGGCTGCAGTCCCCATCTGTGGTGATCTTGGAGCCCAGGAAGATAAAATCTGTCACTACCTCCATTTCTTCCCCATCTGTTTGCCAGGAATTGAGAGGGCCAGATGCCATGATTTTGGTTTTCTTAATGGTGATATTAGTTTATATCATGTGATATAAAACCAAATAGGATAGTACTCAGCTATGAAGAGATTGTTTCTCATTTTTCCTCCCTGATTACTAAATATTAATTGCACTGATTTTCTTTTTCTTCTGAATTGTCTGTTTTGGTGGTGTAACTTATAATAACATTCATACAACATCCTAGTAGCTTTTGATGCTTTATTCAGAGTTTTATGTTGATTCCATGATTGTTGAACTTCAGAAAGATAGGGAGTGATGAATGTACTGTTCTATGAAATACTTAGTAGCTATTTTGTTTTCCAGAATCCTATTTAAATATAAATATTTTATTTTGCAATTGTTTTGTTTTTATTTATTTTATCTTGCAACTATTTTGATTTTATTTATTCAACTTCATTGTACTCTATTTTTATAGTTTCATTTTAAATAATTTCAATTTTTCGCTGCACGTTGGAACAATTGAAAAGTATGTTAAATTAAAAAACAGAAATTTAACAGTTTCTCTATCTTAAATGAATTACAGATTGCAAATTTATTTCTTGTATTTGAACTTTCTATCCATGTTTTCTGCAAAACAAATGCTTGAAATAGATAAATAATGCCTGTTATTCTTAATATTATTTCTCCACATGGGAGATTAATCATTTGTGAGGTTTGTGTTTTATATACTATTAATAGCTTCCATCATGTGTTATTACTGCCATCAAGTGTAATTATATCATTATGGACGTGTAACTGCTTATATGCTGTAATTGTCCAGATATGACAGCTCTCTTATGATTTAATTTTTGGTAAGGTATTTTTGACACAGTGCTTTAAACACAAATTATTACACAAACCAGACCATTGATTCTTTGGAATATGTATGACTTAAGTAGTAGAGGAGAAATAGAAATTAGCAGTAAAAATAAGAAATAAGAAAATATGCTTATATTTTAATGCTGTTTTTATAGCCTACCAAAGTCCTATACTCTGGCCAATTAAAATAATCACTGGAAAAAAATAAGCAACCCGCAATAATATTTTAAATAATTTTAAATCATTGTATATAATGAAGAATACACCTCGGTTGTCTGGTATTTAACAGTTCTAAAATTAGATTAGAATTCAATTAGCTAGAATTTGAATAAATGCACATTGCTTATTAATTTAAAAAATGAAATATAAGCCTAAAATTTGTTCCTTAACATAGATCAAGGCTTTCTTTGAAACTCTTAGTTGACAGGCAGCATTATAGAAGAAGGAAACTGTTCTTTAGGTCAGGGATTCATAACCCATGTCTTACTTAGGGCAAAGGTAATTGTTGTTCTAGTCAGACTGCAGCATGCTTTCCTGACCAGCCAACAGATTGTAGCAGGTGGCCTCAACATTATTTAGACCTTCATATTATATGTTTTGCTGATGATTTAAAGATAGGATGGTAACATGGATGTCAAGGGAAGGAAGACATATAAAGCAATCACCCTAATCTGAAGGACATTGAATGCCACCCAGAATTTCAAGAAGTATATAAACCCATTTGGACCATCTACCATAACGGCTTATAGATTTGAATGATTTCTTAAAATTCCTTGAGGAATTCCCAGGCTCTCTAGCAGGCAACTCTGGTGAAACACCAGTAATGGGAGAAAAGCTGAGTACTGAATCAAATTGCTTCTGAGCAGCCTCATTCTGTTAGCTGATCCTAATTTCTACTTTGGTTTATTGATGCTCCATTAATTAGACCTAAGTGGTCTTTGCAGAGAATGACAAACAAATATTCTCCTCAGTCATAAGTATGCATTCAAGTCCACACCAAAGTATCAAGGGAGGTAAAGTTTTGGCTTTATTGTATCATTTTTCATTTTTTGGCTTTATTGTATCTGCAAGACATTATCCAGCAGCCTTTTTTAATCCCTGAGAAAAATCAACAAGATCTTGGCTGCTATTACCAATGTGTACAGTATTTTGCCCTGGCTGCTATTACCCTGGCTGCTATTACCAATGTGTACAGTATTTTGCCAGTAAACACTCAGATTTCAAGAATCTTAATTCTCCATGGATAGCTTGAATAGCATGGATGACACCTGAGGTATCTTGACATATAACCTGGAACTCCTGGCCTGTAAACTCTAAGGGATGCATAGAATGCTTTCTAGGTTCTATTCTGCCACTTATGAACTTGCTGTACTGGCTTCTTTATGAGGACAAGGTTCAATGTGACTACCTGGACCTGAGAAATTCTCACTACCATTCAACATTGGCATTCTGAAAAAAATCTTCCCTCAAAATGGGGACTTAAATCAGTTTCTAATCATCCCTTTTGGGGAAAAACTGTTGAGACAGTGTTGATGGATTACTTATGGAACATCATGGATGAAGTGGATTATCAGAATTCAGATAGGGACAGCATTGGTCTCTCTCCTTGTTGACGTCTATCAGGACTTGGATGAGGAGAGTATATTTAGGCTGTGGTTTGTTCTCCAAGCTTGTTTCAATTTCTGAATGTTTCATTACCAAACTAGGTAACCTAATTTAGTAACGAAATGTTCAGAAATTATATTGAATCAAGCTTGGAGAACAAACCACAGCCAAAATCTAAAACTCGAACGACAAGTATTTTCTATTATTTCAGAAGAGAGTATATGTTTTCTGGTCCCTTTAGATCAGGGGTCCCCAACCCCCTATCCATGGACCGGTACCAGGCCATGGCATGCCAGCAACTGGTCCTCACAAACAAGCAAAGCCCCATCCGTGGGATACAGGCAGCACACAAAACCACGCACTGTCCGGTCTGTGGAAAAACCTCTCTCCGTGGAACCGGTCCCTGGTGCCCAAAAGGTTGGAGACCTCTGCTTTAGATAGTTGAGCTGCTTTTGAAACCATTGATCATGGCATTCCATTGGATTGCCTTATGGAATAGGGTTTGGACAGAGTTGTTACACTCTTTCCTTAGTGACCTAGTTCAGCCAATGGTAGTGGGTGAGAAGACACTGCATAATAGTTCTTTGGAGATTTCACAAAGGAGAATCCTCTTTCCCTGCTTTTCTCTATGAAGTCAGTTAACAACTTGGGGTGCTTTATCATCAGGTTATGGATGATATTCAACCTTAAATGCCACCCTATATTTTAGGGGAAATGATATGGGTGTCCATTCTCTCTGCTCAGAGGCTGTCAGGATCTGAGAAGGACAGTACAAGCTAAAGCTAAACCCAGACAATATATATTGTTTGTCCATAAAATCTCTTAGATGGCATGAGACAATACAGGCATTTTCTAAACCACACCTTTTGTTCAGAATAGAAGTAGAGCAAAGTCCCTATTATCTACCCTAGCCCACTCCAATGAAGCCCCTCCAGAACTGAACAATTGCTTTCATAGCGTCCCCCTGGACGAAAATATACAGACTCTCACAAAAGAGCATTCATTAATAGTTTCTAAAAAAGAGGCACAAGCCAGCATACCTGCGACAGAAAAAAAAGTATTCCAGACTTCCTTAGGGGAAAAAAAGGTGAATATTGATGATAGGAGATTAAATACTTAGGGGAACAGAAACCAGGCAGTCAATCTAGGGAGGTATATAGTCTCCCTGGAGCAAAAATCAAAGATGTAACTGAGTACCTTACTAAAATAATCAATCCCATGGATTACTATTCCTTTCTTCTTCTACATGTGGGGACCAATGACACAACAATGAATCTGAAAACAATAACGAGATTATGAACAGCTGGAGACGAAAGTTAAAGAATTAAGAGCACAAGTGGCGTTTTCATCTATACTTCCAACAAAAGGCCAACAACCAATGAGGGAGCAACGGATTTTAGAAATGAACCACTGGCTTAAAAACTGGTGTCAACTTGAATTAGAAATTCAAGTAAATGAAGGCAGATATGATATTGTTGCCATTAGGGAAACTTGGTGGGATGAAACCCACAAATGGAACATACAGCTAGAGTGATTTAAATTATTTAAAAGAAACAGATCAAATAAAAGAGGAGGTGGAGTTGCACTATATATAAGAAATAACTACATCTCCATAGAGCACAACAAGGATGAAAATTGTCTTGAATGCATTTGGGTCAATATAAAAGGGGGGAAATGATATTGCCATAGGTGTATACTATAGGCCACTCAACCAAACAGAGGAAATAAATGAAGTTTTTGCTAGTCAGTTAACTAAAGTATGTAGGAAGCACATCACAATAGTAATTGGGAACTTTAACTACCCTGACATCTACTGGGAGACAAACTCTGCACCAAATGGAAGATCAAACAGGTTCCTGATAAACCTAGCAGACAACTTTGTTTTTTAAAAAAATAGAGAAGGGAACTAGGGGATCAGCCATATTGAACTTAATCCTCACTAACAGAGATGAAATGATAGAAGGTGTTGAACTAACAGGAACCTTGGGGGGAGTGATCATGCAATATTGAAATTCAACATTATGCAAGCACAAGCAATAGAACATGGTCAAACTAGAGTCTTGGACTTTACGAGAGCTAATTTCAATAAACTTAGAGAGAGTTTGGAAAGGATTCCATGAATGAGAATCCTCAAGGGGAAAAGAACTCAAGCTTGAAAAATTTTAAAGAGTGAAATTATAAAAGCCCAGTCTAGCACAATACAATGAAGAAGAAAAATAACAGCTCTCAAAACAAACCAGCATGGCTGCATAAAGAACTCTCGGATAAACTGAAAGACAAAAAAGTACAAAAAAAGGGAAAGAGGGACACATAACTATGGCAAAATATCAGCAGATAGCCCAAATCTGCAAAGATGAAGTCAGGAAAGCAAAGGCTCAGAATGAACAAAGACTTGCAACAAAGGTCAAAGATATCAAGGAAACAGTCAATTCACTAAAGAGAGAAGATGGCAAGGAAGTAACAGGCAGTAGAGAGAAAGCAGAGCTGCTTAACTCATTCCTTGCATCAGTCTTCACACAAAAAGAAACTATAGCCTAACCTTCCAAAAACATAATTATAAAAGACAGACTAGAAATAAAAATTAAAATAAGCAAGAAAATGGTAAGCGAATACTTGTCTGACTTCGATGAATATAAATCACCGGATTACATCCCAGAGTTCTGAAGGAGCTGGCAGATGTTATCTCAGAAACATTGTATCTTTAAAATCTTGAAGCACTGGGGAACTACCACAGGATTGGAAAAGAGCTGATATGGTTCTCATCTTCAAAAAAGGAGAGAAAAAACAGACCCAGGAAACTACAGACCAATTAGCCTAAAATCAATATCTGGGAAGAAACTGGAAAAAAATAATCAAAAAACTGAACTGTGAATATCTAGAAACAAAGTTATAACTAGTAGCCAGCACGGATTTGTTAAAAACTGATCATGCCAAACCAATCTTATTTCATTCTTTGACAAAATGACTAAATTAGTAGTCCAGCGAAATGCTGTGGACATAGTATATTTAGACTTTAGCAAGGCATTTAACAAAGTAGACCACAATTTTCTTCTTGGTAAGCTAGAAAAATGGGGGATAGCATCACCACCAGATGGATTTGTAACTGGCTGACAAACCATACTCAACGAGTAGTCCTTAATGGTACTACATCTACATGGAGAGAAGGAAGCAGTGGGGTAACACAAGGTTCCATCTTAGGCCCAGTACTCTTCAACATCATCATAAATGACTTAGATGAAGGAATAGAAGGGAAACTCATCAAATTTGCAGATGACACTAAACTGGCAGGAATAACCAACACCACAGAAGACACAGGATCCAAAAAGATCTTGACAGACTTGAACAATGGGCCCTATCCGACCAAATGATATTTACACCTGGGCAGTAGAAAGAACAAAGAAGAGCAACTAAGACGATTAAAGGCCTGGAGACTAAAACATATGAAGAACAATTGTAGGATTTGGGTATGGCCAGTCCAGAGAAAAGAAGGATTAGGAGGGACATGATAGCAGTATTCCAATATTTTAGAGACTGCCACAAGGAGAAAGGGGTCAATTTATTTTCCAAAGAACCAGAGGGCAACACAAGAAACAATGGATGGAAATTAATCAAGGAGAGAAGCAACCTGGAATTAAGGAGAAATTTCCAAACAGTGAGGGCAATTAACCAGAGCCAGGGTGGGCATGGCCTGCATGTGACGCATCTCGCTGCCAGTTTGACACCCCTGCAATAGAGTCTTTTTGGTTTACTATATGTAAACTAGGCCACAATGCCTTATTTAACAGAATTAGAGTTTAAAACTTAAAGCTTAAACTTTCTAACATTAAGACTGACTTCAATAGTTTTGGTTAATTTCCATCCTAAAGATGTGGAAAGACATTGTAGTTTTCTTGGCTTGGACATTAGAAAAAATCAACTATTCACATTAGTTGAAGGATGTCACTAGAATCCCAAATAGAGTGACCACCAGTGGCATGTAGATATGTTTGTAGTTTTATTAGGAAGAAAAGACCATTTGGCTATCTGTTTTCAGAACTGGGTTAATAGACTATTGTGAAAGATAGGCTTTTCAGCGGAATATTTAGATCATTAGATGGAAGGGTTGATATTCATAACTTGCTAGCAATTATTTGCAGATTATTTCAACCAACATTTATTTAAAAATAAAACTGTTCACAGTAGCAACAAATTGAAACATTGCAGTGCAAAAGCAGAGTAAGAGCTACTTTTTTGAAGCAGAACTTGCAATATGACCAAACATGCAGTGAGCATTAAAGCCAAAACAGTCTATCAGAACTTTTTTGAATTAAGATTTATTATAAAGTGGTAGACTTGCCTCTTCTTGTGGGATGGACTAACTTCAGGAACCAAGAATGAATAAGCCTTAGAAAGTTGAACTTTATGCCTGATCTATAGAGTATACTTGGATTACTGTTCCTGTACCAAGTCATAATCCAGAAGGGAGCTACCACTATTTCGAAAGTGCTAGAATGATGCTTTATGATTATTAAGATTCTAATTAACCATAGTTACACTTGCTAGAGAATGTGATCCTATATGCTAAGTTACATTCAAATCTAAGTTATATTCTTTCAGAGTCTAATTCTGTCATGCATTTTTATGAAGTTAGGGCCATTATCCTGTTGATTAATTACTACTTATCAGTAGAAATTAAAAAAAAATAATGTTTCTCAGAGATATATGGACCATTTGAAAGCATGCTTTACAAAGTAAAAAATCCTTAGGAAGCTGAAGTATTGTGTTCTCTTAATTTGACAGACTCACTTCCACAGGTTTCCTAAGTCCTCTTCAATAGAAATAACAGCCTGGAGTTTAACTTTTGAAAGGCACTGAATGTTGATGAAGATTCTCAATCATCCAGGTAGAGTTGTCCAGAAGTTGAGTCATGGCCTTATTTTTCTTGGTTTGAAATATTTTGCTTCTCAGCTTTTAGCTTTTTCAGTCTGAGCAAGTTGATTGCAGGGACCCTGGCACATATGTCACCCAGTGTTGCTTTTTTGTGGTAATTTTTTTGTATATTGTAAGCAAATATATGAAAGCCAGTTTGGTGTAGTGGTTAAGAGTCCAGGATAGAAACCAGGAGACTGAATTGTAGTCTGCTGGGTGACTTTGGCCCAGTCACTCGCTCTCAGCCCAAGAAAGCAGGCAATGGAAAACAACTCCCAAAATCTTGCCAAGGAGATTCCATCTATATTAAATAAAATATTGTTAAGCTGTCAATCAGGTGTGATTATTGTGAGTGTGTCCAAACCTGAGAAAGGCAGAATGTAGAACGCAAATTATTTACTACTGATTAAGCTTAAAACTGCAGACATGAAAGGTAAAATAATATCAGTAATTTATGGTATAATGAATTCTTACCTGGCAACTGGCATCAAAGTCCATTTAAAAGGTACTGTTGGCCCATGATTAAAATGATTTGGCAGAAATTTGGCGTATTATATATTCTCAGAGCCAGTCTGAGCAAGGATGCTGGCAGTTTTAACATGATTTCTATTCCAGGAGACAACTTTCTGTCCAAGATAGCGTATGAGTGACCAAATATTTTCCAACGGAATCTGGGCACTGTAAAAATTTCCGGAACCAAGTGAAAGATTGCGGAGCTTGCTAAATGTTTTCCCCTGTTTGCATACCAATGTGATGATGAAATATTTCCAGCTGTAGGATAGTGAAAGGCAGTAAATTGAAATAAATCATTTTTCATTGTACTATTTTAGTGGTAAAATTTAAATAGCAGCATTCTACTACTACTACTCAACAATACCTTTCCTCTCTTCTAATTACAATATTCTGACAAGATAATAATATGCTTCTACTTTCCAATTATCTTTTAAAGAAAATAGCAGCAAAGAACATCAGATCTATTTCCATCAAACCAACAAGCCTCATACCAAACCAGTTGGAAATGGAAATTTCTTCTTACAAAATCAATTAAATACTTTTTTTTTGTATTTGCTTATCTTCCCATCAGACATTCTAAGAATTGTTTTACAAATGGGAAGTCTGATCTTATGACCAGGTGTTTTAAATATAAAGCCACTTGCACTATCAATAAAAACTAAACAAACATTTAATTATGATGCATATCTTTTGGGCTAAGTAAGAATCAGCAGTTAGTGTCAGCCTGCTCTCATGCTTCATTTACAGTTGGGACTCTGTAAACTATAAACTTTTTTCTTTCTTTTACCATAATTTAATTTAGCACACTTGGAAAACATACTGTAGCTGTGTTATGATTTAGCTTAAATGATGCAACATTTTCCAGTTACTTGTTAGGAGACTCCAGGTGTATAACCTTCCTGCTTCAGAAGTTGCATGGTATATATTGAGATATCCACAAGTGAATTTTTCTGAGTGGGGATAGGCAATTAAACTGCACCTACTTTGGACAGAAAATGAGACTTTTAACATTTCTGCCTTAAAGTGGAATGAATAAGATATTAATTTAATGAATGGATGCTTGGGTACCATGATTTGCAGATCGTATGAACTAAATATACTGCATTTTTTAAAAATTTAGAAGACGGCATGATGAATTGAATACACTAATATTGTATTGATCAGATTCACGTATCATAATGTGGTTAGCTGGCTTTGTCTTAGTGAGTTTGTATGAACCAGATATTTTGCTTTGGAAATAGATTTCAGATTTAATGTTATTTGTGATCCAAGATATTTTGGAAGGTCAACCTATATATACCTTTCCAATTTAGCATTTTCAAAATGGGTTGGGCTATAATTCTCATAAACCTTTTCTAGCTATGATTCAGTATGTAATGTGTGAGAAAGATAAATATATATGAACTTCCTCTTCTAAAAAAGGAACACTATTGTGTTACAGATTCCATATTTTAATAGCCTTACTTTTGCAAAAGTTCACACTTTTTCATAATACCTGAAATAAGCACATGATAAAAGTTAACCAAACCTTGTATGAATAAATGGATATTTTAAAAAATATAATAAAATTATCTTTTGTACATTTTACACTATTGATGTATAAAATTACAATTTTTGCATATTTTGATTTTAATACATAACTTAAAATTGTAGCCTGAGCCAGTGTTTATCTTGATGGTATTTTGCTTTATGCATTTTGTTAGATAATTTCTTTTTAAAAAAGAATCCTCATTTATTTACTGAATCCAACATGTCCTGGCCATTACATTATATTGCTAATGTTTACTATATACACTATATAAATCAAGGGGTAAACATCTAATATACATTTCTCCTCCAATTTACCATAAGAACAACCCTGTGAGATGGGTTAGGCAAAGAGAGAAAGTGACTGGCCCAAAGTCAACCAGGGGGCTTTCAGGCCTAAGACAGGACTGGAATGCATAGTCTCTTGGTTTCCATCCTAGACTTAACCAGAAGTCCAAACTATACAATGTGTACACTCATATTTTTTACTTGATTTTATTTATTTCATATATATACAGTTAGCTCTCAACTTACAACTGGTCATTTGTTTAATGACCATTTGAAGTTACATCAGCACTAAAAAAAGTGACTTATGACTCTTTTTCATACTTACAACTGTTGCAGGATTCCCACGATCATATGATCAAAATTTGGACGCTTGGCAACTAACTCATATTTATGATAGTTGCAGTGTCCCTGGGTTATGTGATCACCTTTTGCAACCTTCTGGCAAGCAAAGTCAATGGGAAAGCCAGATTCACTTTAAAACTGTGTTATTAACTTAACAACTGCCATGATTCACTTAATAACTGTGAGAAGAAAGGTCATAAAATGGAGCAAAATTCACTTAACAACTGTCTCACTTAGCAACCGAAGTTTTGGGCTCATCTACAGTTTGTGTGTATGTGTGTGTTTGTGTGTGTGTATTAGTAATTGAGATAATTAGTATCCAATATGAATAAAGGGAAATATATGTGTCTCAAGATAATGTTGCAAGATCAACTCTGGGTCGATCACCGGGGCCACAGGTTTACTCTTCCAGAAGAATAAATCTCTGATCCTGGTGACTAACCCAGATTCAGTCTTGCAGTATCCAATACATTTATTTTGATAGCATGCTTTATGCTTTATGAGATGCCACCATGTTAACATAGGGATGGCAAGCTGAAATTTTCAGTTGTTATTGATTGTGACTCCCATCATCATTTTCTATGGTTAATGGTTGCTGGAATTCAATATATGGCCATATTTTATTCATATTTGTTCTTAAAGGTCCAATGTACATCCAATTTAAAGGCAGTACTTAAGTAACAGAATAACAGAGTTGGAAGGGACCTTGAGGGTTTTCTAGTCCAACCAGGAAATCCTACACCATTTCAGACAAACAGTTGTCCAGTCTCTTCTTAAAAGCCTCTAGTGTTGGAGCAGCCACAACTTTTGGGTCAAGCCATTTCACTGATTAATTGTTCTGTCAGGAAGTATTGGACTAATTATGTAAGACTGGAAAACTGTTTCTTTATTTTACTGACATTACTGAACACCATGAAGAGCTTTTTATTTTTATGTAGAAAATTGTTGTGGAGCTGAGTGCATACATCTAAGCAAACAATTTGGCTTTAATTGCAAGGATAAAATGCTTTCAGATTATTCATTCTAATTTTTTGAAACCTGAATTAATTTGCTAAGCTTGATCTGAGAAAGCAAGCTTGTTTAAAATGGACTGGCTTTAAGTTATGTGCTCTTTTTCTTTTATTGTCTCACTATTTTATTGAAACCTAATAAAAATTCTGTGGAAACTATAAAGGAGTTAGTATTTTTTTATTCGGGTTAACTTAATTGCAGCTGAGGAACTATAGGCATTATATTGAAAAGTAATCCTGACAAATCTAATTAGTTTTTTTCTGCAGTCTACTTAATTAAAACTTATTTTGGACTGTAATTTGAAAAGTTATTTAAAAGTTATTGACATGTTCATCATTATCATCATTCTAGCCATTGTCTATCTACTGCAGGATGAAAGCATCTTCCGCATGCCAATTGAACCGGCAATACTTGCTGATGTTGTTGCTCCATCTTGTTTTAGGTCTCTTTCGTGGATGCTTTTTATCAAGTGGGATCCATTCTGTGAATGTCTTTGTCCACCTGCCATCAGTTCTTCTTGCTATGTGACCAGCCCATTTCCATTTCAATTCATTTACTTTTTTGATGACATTGTTTATTTTTGTTTGTTCTCTAAGCCAATGGGCAGGTCTTTCTATCTTGTCTTGTGATGATGAGCATGTATCTTTCCATGACTGTTTGCGCCACTCATAGCTTTCATATTGATTGTGAAGTTAATGTCCATGTTTCGCTGGCATATCTTAGAACAGATAGCACAAGTGATTGAAAACTTTTGTCTTCAGTCATAGGGGAAGGTTGTTCTTGAAAATTATGCTTAACTGCCAACCACATTTAACACACTGTTCATTTTCTTTTTTTGTATCACCTTCCATTGCAATTTGTTGGCCAAAGTGCTGTATATGTACTGCTTTACTATGTCTAGTTCTTCTCCAGATATAATTTTTTTCTTTCTTTGGTGAATTTATTAAACATAACCTGGATCTTTTTCAGATTTATTTTTAAGCTAAATGGTTCTGCTTTGTACAACTCTTGTATGTATCTTTGTAGCTCTTCTGGATCTTTTGAGAAGAGAACAATAGCATCTTCAAATCTTAATTGATTTAAATAGGCACCATTGATTTTTATCCCATCTTTTGCCCAGTCTAGTTTGTGAAATACTTCTTCAAGGAAGGCTGAGAAAAGGATAGGTGATACCGTATCATCTTGTCATACATCTCGTTCTATGTTGATTTCCATTTTAAGATCATTAAGTCAATTTGTTGCTATTGTTTTTTCATATTGACTTATTATTTCAGCCTAATAATTATGCATTTTTGTAACACTTTTCCTGGATTTATTCATATACCATTCCCAGGTTTCTTCAATAGAAACAATCTAGTGAATTCTTCAGAGTAATAGTTTCCCCCCCTACTTTGTAATAATCAAACTCTATATGGTTTTATGTCCAATTTTTCTCTCTCTCTGAACTGGAATACTTTCCAGCTGTTCCAGTTTTAGAATATATTTTTATTCCAACTAAAGGTCATTTATATCCTTTCAAGCAAAATAATTTTTCATCATTATATTTTCACATTAGATAAAAAATTAGAGTAGAAATTAGAATTGTTTATGGAAAGAATTCTTCTACATTAAACTATTGGACTTCTTTGAGAATAATGATATACAGTGGATTTAAAAAGTCTATACATCCCTGTTGAAATGCCAGGTTTTTGAGATGTAAAAAAAATCAGAACAAAATGAATCACTTCAGAATTCTTTAATATAAAATCTTAAGTTGTACAATTCAATTGAAAAACAAACTGAAACGTTTTAGGGAGAAAAATAATAAAAATGCACAATAATGTAAATGTATAAGACTGCTCACCCGTAAACTAATATTTTGTTGAAGCATCTTGTGATTTTATGACAGCATTCAGTCTTTTGGGGTAGGAACCTATCAGCATGGCACAGCTTGCCTTTGCCTACTCTTCCTTGCAAAAGCGCTCCACGTGTGTCAGATTGTAAAGGTATCTCCTATGCATAGCCCTCTTCAGGTAACCCTCCAGATTTTCAATTGGATTCAGTTCCAGGCTCTGGCTGGGCTATTCCAAAACTTTGAACTTCTTCTGGTGAAGCCATTCTTTTGTTGATGTGGAGGTTTGCTCTCGGTTGCTGTCATCTTGAAAGATAAAAATTCTCTTCAGCATTTTAACACAGATTTGAAGGTTTTGTGCCAAAACTGACTGATATTTGGAATTGTTCATAATTCCCTCCACTTTGACTTGTCCCAACTGAAGAAAAGCAGCCCCAAAATATAATGTTTCCATCACCATGCTTCGTAAGGGTATGATATACGTTTGGTGATGTTCAGTTTGGTTTTGCGCCAAACATACTTTTTGAAATTATGGCCAAAATATTCAATCTTGGTCTCAATAGATTATAACATGTTTTCCCACAAGCTTTTGTCAGACTTGATGGAACTTTTTGCAAAATGTAGCTGGCCTTGGATATTTTTCTTTGTAAGAAAAGACTTCCATTTTGCCTAGACATGTGAAAAATACAAGAGATTGTTGTCAGGTGTAGTGATCAGTGCTTGCCACAAATTGCTGTAGTTCTTTTGATGTTCCTGTAGGTCTCTTGGCAGCCTCTCAATTTTCTTCTTGTTTTTCATCAATTTTGGAGGGACATCCATTTCTTGGTAATGACACTGTTGTGCCATGTTTTCCCCATTTGTTGATGGCTGCCTTTACTGTGTTCCATGCTATAATCCAGTGTCTTGGAAATTTTTGTGTACCCTTCTCCTAATCGTTATCTCCCAATGATGATATCTCCCTCTGATGCTTTCTAAGCTTTTTGCCAATCATGGCCTTTGCTGTAAAAGTCCACTGAATAAATGTCAGAAAAACCCTACTACATCTGAACTTTATATCATCTTGATCAGTGTCACTTTAATTGATGGCAGGTGTGTACCGACTACTATTGAACATCAGTTTGAATGTGATTGTTTAATTCTGAACTCAGCCAAATCTCTACTTATAAGAGGGTATGTGCACACGTATGCAACCACCTTAATGCATATTTTTATTATTTTGCCCTCTGAAAAATTCACTTTTTTCAGTTGAATTGTACATCTTATATGTTATATAAAAGATGGAAGAATTCTGAAGTGATTTATCTTAGTCTGATTATTTTACATCTCAAAAACATGGCTTTTTAACAGGGGTGTGTAGATTTTATATCCACAGCATACTTGAAGTCAAACTACAGTAATCTCAAAACACTTCTTAATGCCAGATGCAATGGAGAAGACATTGTCTGAATATTGCTATATCCCCTTTTTCTTGTTATATCTGAAAGAAAAGAACTTCATAGTTCAATAGTAAAACACTTGTTTTTCACATAAAGCCCAGGTTCAGTCTCCAGTATTTCCTATTGTAATGCCTAAAAGCTATATATCAATATTAACAATAGTTTACATTTGTAACATTTTAGTTTATTTATTACCTTTATATTTCACCTTTCTCAAAAGCTTAATATGGTTTACACAGGGATCACACTCTTCATCAAGTTCTTGTAACAGTCCCACCCATATAACTAACTGGGCTGAGAAAGAAAGTGATTGGAATGAAGATACCCAGAAATTTTTCATGGTTAAGAGTTAGTATCACCCTGGATTTCCCCAGGCCTAGTCCAATGCCTTATATACTACATGTACCATCAGGCAGAAGGGTGATTTGTCTCCATGTGACCCCACAAATCTATCTTTTCAATTTGGGGAATGGCAAGGACCATCCTCCTACACAAGATCTTAACCCAATAGAATTAAACACTGACATAGTAGGAAGTATCCATTCCCATTTAACTTTAGAAAAATCAGTTAAGTTTTTGCACTTTTTTGCTGTACTTTTTATTTATCTATTGGCTGGTTGTCAACATATGTGAAAATTAATATAGAAGTGAAGATAAAGGTTTAATTGGGAGAGTGCCTATCATGTATTACACACCTGTGCACCTGGGTAGATTGTGGCTCATTAGATATTTAATTAATTTTTTTACACTAGATTTTTGAAATAGGCAAACTGATTGTCAAGTTTAATCATGATTACATTAATATAAAGGGTGCTGTGAATTCTTAATTACTTTTGCTGTATTCATGGCTGCCATGTGACAAGTTTAGATATCAGTAATTGTTGTGGTTTCCCAGCTTACCTGAAGAAAATAAAATATTATTTAGGTATAAACTTTTAGAAATATTACAAGTTTACTAACCCAAGGAAAAGACTTCCCGTATTAAAGCTAAAGCTAAAATTCTGCTGCCTCAGCTCTTAGGAGGATTTGAGAATATAAAGAACCTAGCCTGGAAGGGACATTGGAAAAGGGAAGAACATCATTTTACGAGACTGGAGGGATTAATAAATCTTTCCCTATTTCTTGGAATCCTTTGAACTATCTTGGAAAGAAGCATTGGAGACAAGTTTCTTCTGGAGATTGCTTTATGTTCTGGGTTGCACCATTGGCCCTGAAAATTCATTTGCTCAGAGACATTTTTCTCTGTAATCTAAAATATTTTCTATATGTGCTTTTGGGTATTTGGGATGATGTCTGAGTAATTCCTTTTAAAGGCTGGTTTGTAGTCTTATTCATGTCTTATGTTCATTTTTCTTTAAAACTGCAGATTATTATGTACTTTATACTTCAAACATACTTCTGAAAGCTTTCCTGGTTAAGATGGTTTTAACCTGATTAGAATGGCTCATACCATCTCAGTTGAGCACATACACCATTATTCACACAGGAAAACACTCCTCAGAAATATTATCTGATTCATTATAGTTTTATTGGATGGTAAATATAACATGGAAAGGAAGTTTGCTTAATTTACACTTAAAATCCACTCATACAATATCCCCAATTGATTCAATGGGACTTACTTCCAACCAATACTTAGGGGTTTAGTTTGCATCTTTACATTACTTTCATAGTGATTTTATGTATTTCTATCTTATACATTACGGAAAAGAAAACAGTTGCTAAATTTGAATTGTTCAGGAGCAATCCTTTTTTTAACCATCTGCAAATCATTGCTATCTAAGTATGGGAAAAACGCTGGAAAATATTTTTGAATTCTGGTGATTGCCAACATGGCATGGCTAATAGCATTTATGAGGGAAGACATATTGCTTCTTCTCTTTTTGATATGAGAATGGGTTAGTTTCTTTTTGAATGTCCAGACATATAGAACTGAATGAGAAAGGGAACAGAAGAAAAACAGTGTGCATTTATTTTAATTTTATTATTAGTATTTCCAGCAAGCTTCTGACTGGACTTCATTTAGCATTGATTTGATCTTGTATTGCTAGTCTTGAATAATTTGTTTTCTTGGAGTCCAAGGTATTCTCAACAAATTTGTCCAGCAAGTTTTTGGGGGGCAGGGATTGGCTTTTGAGATGAACCAATTTTCAGAGCCATATGAGTTCACAGCCTTGACAGTAGATAGCTTTGGGGTTGGTGTCATGTCTCTGCACCATAATATTTAGTCAATCTTTGTTAAAATATCTCTTGTAAATGGTCAAAGTATCTTTATTTCATAGCTACAGTTAACATTTCATAGCTACAGTTAAATTTGTTGAAATATGAATTATTGAGCAGACTACATTAATTTTTCCTCTATTTGTATTAAATTGGCAATGCCTATTGAGATAATATTTGTAGTTATGATTGTTGTTTTAATATAGTCTGTTTTACATTTTCTTCTTTTATCTTTAATGTGATTCCTGAACTCTTTTTCCATCCTCCCAGCCATGATAGTGACATTATTAGCAGACCTGGTGTTATTAGTGTTTCTCCCCATAATTTTAATTTTGATTTCTATTTGTTAAGTAACCATATGAGGTGGGTTGTACACCAGTGTTTTAATACATAGCTACAATTTGTTGAAGTTTATAGTTAAAAAATCTTTCTATAATAAATAAAACAAAAAAAGTTGGTTTTTTTAAAGCTCTTTTGCCTTTTCCACTATCAGACTTCAGCAGTGTGATCTGGGATGCATCTATTTTTTCCTTGTGCTATCTAAATACCTATCAATTGTATTCTGATTCTTTGTCATGGATACTTTTTTACAATGCAATAGAACCATGTTTATTACTGCAGTTGAAATCTTCAATTTCAAAAAGTTTTATTCCTTTGCAAGAAAGCCTTCTGTTTCTTTATCTCATTCTTAGGATATTTTGAAATTCTTTTTAAATTGCTTTTGGTGGTGTTTTGGTGTTTTTGTAATTAGTAGACATGTAGAAAATAAGGAAATTTACAAAGATTTGGATACAATGAAAAACAGGACACTGATCCCTTTTGCCTTTCTCATAAGTAAGATAAATGAAAGTTACTTCATCTCAGCTATGAAAATTATACTATTTACCATGATCTAAATAAACAAGAACATTTTTCAGAACACAATAAGCTAAGTCCTGAAAAGCAAGATTGAGAATTACTTGCTATAAATATGACAGAGAAATTTGCAGATTTCTCATCAGATGAAAAGGATGAAAAATAATCTATATTATTGCTGCCAGTTAAAGTTCGTGGGAGGATGGATCCAGATTTCATTATACTTAAAGTATAATACCATGACTTAAATTTATCATAGTATTTATTCTAAATATGACAAGTCTGAATTCAGCCAATGCTAAATATTCTTTCTCTTGTGGTTACCATGTTATTTACCTATTATTAGGAACTCCAGGAAGAAATGTTCATAATACACAGTCCTAAAATAAAATAAAGAGTGACTGAGCTTTTAAAATATGTAATGCAGTTGCCCAGTCTCTTTGGAAATATACTGGACAGAAAAAAGAGGAAAGTATACTTTAAACAACTGCCAAGGGTACTAAATGACAACACTAATTCCTTTGTTTTAGTCAGTGGTTGAGGCAATCAACAGTTTCCCAAGGCTGAATTTTTCTCTTTTAAGAAAAGTTGCCAAAGAATAATGATAGAGATGGAGTTCTTTACTGAACCGGTTGGCAAGAAGTTTGTTTTTGGGTGTGGTGATGAACGAGAACTGCATTTTACACTTCCTCTTCCTAAAGAGAAAGCAAGAGCCTATTTAAAGTAAAATGAAATTTAGGAATAAGAAACATTTTTTGTTTGGGGATGAATTCTGAAACAATAAACGAGTTTGGCCTCCCATCCAAACGTACATGGTGGCTCATTTTAAGACATTTGAGGGACCCTAAAAATAATCAATACCAATAACAAATAGTTGTTATTGCTGAAAGCAGGAAGGCAGGAAGGTGGTGCAGAGAGTGGTGAGGATGGCAGAAAAGATTATTGGCAGTTCACTCCCTTCTACCCGGGACATAGCACATAAGCATTGCTTGAGCAGGGTCCGTAAGATTGTCTGGGATACTATAAAAAGCTAGGGCAAATTTAATTACTTTCCTCATTACTATGTAACTGACATATTTTATACTTTGAAGCCCCTGAATATTTATAGTATGGGTCTTTGCAGTAGGTTGTAGAATCCTAAGTCTGCTGTATAATAATAATAATAATAATAATAATAATAATAATAATAATAATAATAATAATAATAATAATAATAATAATAATAATAATAATAATAATAATAATAATAATAATAATAATAATAATAATAATGGAAGGGACCTTGGAGGTCATCTAGTCCAACCCCTGCTCAGGCAGGAAACCCTATACCAGTGATGGCGAACCTTTTAGAGACTGAGTGCCCAAACTGCAACCCAAAACCCACTTATGCATCGTCGAGTGCCGGGTGGGTGTGGCCCATTGGGTGGGTGTGGCCCATTGGGTGGGCGTGGCTGCAGTGGTAACGGCAGACAGGGTGGGACTAAAAAGTTCAATCAATCAATTCCAACTTTGCAAGATCTTTTTTTTCCCGCGAGAAGTTGAAATTGACTGATTGAACCTTTTTTTTTTTTTTGCACATGGCGGCGGAGGCCTAAAGTGAAAAGGTTTTATAAAACCCAGCTGAAGGCCTAGGACTGGGGCGACGGCACGCGTGCCCACAGAGAGGGCTCTGAGTGCCACCTCTGGCATCCATGCCATAGGTTCGCCACCAGTGCCCTATACCATTTCAGACAAATGGCTGTCCAGTCTCTTCTTAAAAACTTCCAGTGTTGGAGCATTCACCGCTTCTGGAGGCAGGTTGTTCCACTGGTTAATTCTGTCAGGATGTGTACTTATTATCTATAAAAGTTTTAAGACTTCAGCTGATGCAACATATTTTGTATAATATAAGCTCAGAATCATGAGCAGGGTGCACTTTAAGAGTTTTTTTTTCTGTTGTGTGTTTTAATATCCATTAAGCGTGTTGAGGGAAGCTGTGATTAATCAGTAATAAGCCTGCCAAAATGTAGACCTTCTACTTATTGATGGAAATGAATTATATTTGATGGAATCAAGCTACCAACTTATCTGCCAGAAAGTAACTGAGCAAAAATTTAAGTAATATGAAATAAAAGTAAATTGGGCATATAGGGAATTGGACAATCAAAAGATTTAAAGAATAATTTTAAGCAAGAGTGGTTTTTGTTACATCTTCTGAAAAAGTTTTATTGCCTCACTTTGTTTTATCTAAATTGTGGAAAAAGGGGCACACAAATACTTGGCATTTATATTCTAATTTGTGGTTTGTAAGGTAAATGCAATTTGTATTTGATACTAATTGAAATCTGGGAATTGAATTAAATTAGATATACAGTTTTGCAAATGGAAGATATTAAAATTTAATATTCCTTTTTTGTTAACTATATACCGTAACTTAAGTCAATTCAGTCTCCTTATTCTACTTGGGCCAACATAATCATGTTTGAAAATAAAGATCAAATTGAATGGAAGGTTTTAGTGCCAGTGTCATAGTTGCAAATAGTTGTCTTTCCTCACCCAAATATCATGGGTGGTATTTAAGAAATGTTTTGGTGTAGTTAGGGCAAGTTGTTGTCTTCCTTAGTACTATATTACAGTAAAATTTCATTTCATGAATCAGCCATTACTTCTGGATTTCACTTAAATCCAGTAATTCTGCAGATGACATAAATTACACCATTTGAATTAATACTTATGATAATATTCTAATTTAATGACATAAATTCATATAAAGCACTATTTTATAAATTGTTGCTTAGGCCAGTATTTCTTAACATCGGCAACTTTAGGATGAGTACACATGCTGGCAGGGGATTCTGGAAGTTGAAGTTCATATATCTTAAAGTTGCTGAGATTGAGAAACACTGACCTAGAGTACTTTGTTTGTAGTAGTTCACCATTTTTGGGAGATGTTCCCATGGAATTATGGGAACTCTGCTAAATAGATTCCATTAAAACTAGATTTTTGGGGGGACATTAATCAAAAAGTCTGAAATGCCAGGCATATTATATGAAAGGGAACATGAGTAAATTCTGTATAAATCCCACATGGAACCAAGGTATGCCAATTGGTATGCCAATTGAGTAATTTATTTGTTGGATTACGTATGATAAACAATTTCAAGTCTCCATACAGTGGTGGAGATTTGAGATGATTTTGGCCAATTTGTTGTCTCTCAACCCATTTAATCTCAGAGAATGGTCCTTGTGAAAATAAAATGAAGGAAGGCTCCCCCAAACACCCATCTGCCATATGTTTCCTGGAACTTCTGGAAAGAAGATGGTGTATAAATTTAATACTTAAAAGTAAGATTCCATTTTTAATCTCTCCACACCAAATCCCATGCCTGTCTCCTTTCGTCTCTCAAAGTAGTGCGTTACATGAGTAAGGGTATTCCAGTAAAGGATGAGCAACTAGTTCCTACATGTTTGTAGAAATCTGTACATGGCTCTTTGTATCAATCCAAAAAGAAGTTATCCTGAAGAAATATTAGTAGAGGCAATTCCGGTCTTCCTTTCCATGTCAGGCCACGTTTATCAATATAATAAGCCTGAAGTTCAGACTTATTTCAATGATTCTTAAGATATTCGGCAGACCAATGTTTAAAATGAAAATCAAACCTGCTTAGTTCACATTGAGCCATATTGCTTAGAGGCCTGCATACTGTATCAGATCTCAGCAGCTGTTGCTTCTGAGCAAATTACCCAGAGAGAGTTCAATGATAGCATTAGTATGAAATGTACTGATGAGTGATGACTTATTTCACAGCAGTACATGATTTATGTTTTCAACCCAAAAAGCTACATATGGCTCTATAAATTTCTAAAACCAAGAAACCAAGATCTAGTTCTTTAGTATAACCATGCTGGCAATCATAACTTGTCTGGAAATTATTCTTAACCTGTGGTGGAATTATAGCTCCTGTGTGCGAGTGCATGCATGTGTTTTTCCAGCATAGTTTCTCCCACACCATATTCTCTGATATACTATTAATGAACCAGTTCTCCAAGATGATATGTACATGTATTACAGATGTGCTGCATTATCTAAGCAGTTGCTTCATGGCAGTTTGTGAGTCTTTTACAAGAGTAATTGTTTTGCCTGATTAAGATAATGCATGCCTTGCAGTCATTCCAGAACATCCCCAGCAATTTTTCCTCCATGAGATAAATACATTTAGGTAAAATGTGCATATAATCTACAGTCAGGATGGAGAATCTCTGCCCTCCAGCTGTTGCTGATCTGCAAGTTCTAACCATTTCAGCCAGCAGGAGCAGCAGGAGTGAAGTTAAAAACTGTAGTTCAATAGAAGTTGAGATGCCATGAATTTCTCACCTCTGACCACAGAAAGCCAGCTACATCCATCATGCTTGGGATAGGGAATGAAAAATACAAAAAGACTATAGAGAAATAGTCTGCCAGTTGCTGAATTGCAGTCTCGCACTTTAAGACCAAGGGTAGAAGTAGAGTTGTAGTTTAGCAGTATACAAGGGTCAGAGCATTTCCATGTATGAGAGATTTCTTGTTCACTTCCTAGTGAACAAGAATTCACTAGACAGCTAAATCTGATTAGTTTCTTTTTCCCATGTGAATTTTATTCTTTTCTTGATGGTTATTGTGTGTGTTCTCTTGTTGGTCCTTTTTTATTTTGACAAAGACATCATCTACGTACTGGATCCATACTTGGGTTGTATGCCGTTGAATCAGAATAGAGCTGGAAGGGACTTTGGAGGTCTTCTATTCTAACCCTCTGCTCAAGCAGGAGGGCCATTACCAGGGCTTTTCAACCGGCAGTACATGTACCACTGGTGGTATTTCAGTACCTGGCAGGTGGTATGCAACCTAGACAAGTGTAGCAGGGGGATGAGCTGATGAGTGCCAATGATTTGAAGTGGCAGCAGTGCCGCACAGGCCTGGGGGAGAGTCAGCTGGAGATGTGGTGTTGCTGGGGCTCTGCTGAGGGCCCAGGATTGGCATGTGTGGCTCCAGCTGAACGGCACTTCCGGCAGTCTCTGTTATCACCAGGAGCAGCAGACAGGCCTTGGCAAGAGAGAGACAGATGGAGCTGCAGGGCTGCTGGGGCCCCAGGATTGGTGTGCACGGCTACATGTTGATCGGCACTTCCAGCACACCCAGAAGAGGAGGGGGAACAGAGGAGGGGGGATATAAAAGAAGGAGGTTTTGGTGGAGAGAAAAAAAAGTCGATGGAGAAGGAGAAGGGGATGAAGAAAGAGAGGGAGAAGAGGAGAGGAGAGGCTTCTGCAAGACAAGCAGAGGGATCAACAAAGGAGCAATGGCTGTGGAAGGAGAGCCCAGCAGGAAATGAAAAAGAGAGAGAGGAGAGGGAAAGAGGAAGAAGGGCCAACCAGCCACCTGACCACTAAGGTAGTGTGCATATTGATAAATGCATCATACCTTATCAGTGCAAAGGGATAGTGATTAAGCAAAGGAACCCCTAACAAAGAAATTAAAACTGGTACTTTTTTTCCTTTTTGGGGAGGTCATCAAGTTTTTGACACTGGTGGTACTTGAATATTGTCATGTCCTAAAAGTGGTACAATCTGTGAAAAGGTTCTATCCCCTCATCTAAGTCATTTATGAAGATATTGAAGAGGACTGGGCCTAAGATGAAAGCTTGTGGTACCCCACTGCTTACTTCGCTCCATGTAGATGTGGTACCATTAATGATGACTCATTGAGTATGAGTGGGAGTATGTATGGGAGTGCTATAGATTCTAGGCATTGCATTGCAAGGTTTCTGCTAAGAGTCTTGAAAGCAATATCCCATGGGTGTTTCTTTGATTTGTTAATATATTTGTCTACTGAACTAAAAGTATGTGGATACTGGGTTTTTCATTCTTGGTGTATTTGTCTAAATTGGGTGTGCTGTGTAGTAATGCTGTGATAGGTTATGGATGTAAAGTGGCTGGGACATCAAATGAGACCATGATTTCATTTTCATCTATTGTCAGTCTTTGGTGGCACTGTAGTGGGTAATTGATAACAGTATTTGCTTCCATCTGTGAGGTGTCCAAGCTTTTTTGTCAATTATTTAGTGATGTTCTTGATTGGAGTCCCTGGTAATGATACAATTGGACAGAGATATTTCCCATCTCATAACAAAATATAATATTCTAGTTAGAAATTCTATCCTTCTGGTTATAATAATACTTTTATTTCTAACAGTTATCTATTTTCTTAACCATATTCAAACATCTGTTTAATAATATAATACCCCATCTCTATCGCTCATAGTTTTCTTGTAGTAAATTATATTTGGGTAACCAAAAGTTTCCCTTGTCCATATTTCCCTTCTTATACCAAAATATAGTATTCTAGTTGCATATCCTATCTTTCTAGTTATAGTAATATTTTTATTTCTAACAATTATTTATTTTCCTAGCCATGTTCAAACATCTATTTAATAATATAATGTCCCATCTAATGGGTCAAAACTTCTATTTTCTTCAGTCTTACTCTGGCTTTTTTCCTTTGCCAACTAACTTTCCAGGTCAATGCATTTGAGTCCTCAAGTAGTTCTTCCCCTATTTTTGTGTATATTGTTTGAAGTAAGAAAGACAATTTGATTAAAGTATTTTTGGAAGAACACTCAGCCCAATTTTCCACAATTCTCCTGACAGCTTTATCTTCCATTCAATCAGCTCTTCTTCCTTATCCTCAAATGTGTTTTGAGATCTTGACAAGTAAGATATCTTTTCCATTTCCAGTATTATCACTGCATCTTCTAATTCTTTGTTTGTCTGAGTCTGTCTGTTAATTCCTTCTTTTAGGTCGTCCATCTTTGGATCTGCTTTCTCTAATTTTCCTTCTATTTTCTGGGTTACTGATTCCGTCTTTGTAGTCATTTTCTGAATTTGTAAGTTTAGATTAGAAAGTTGTTCTTTTATCTCCTTTGCATTATTTTTAGTCTCATCATGAGCTAAGACGATTATCTCTTATATTGATTTCAACATAGAAAGAATTTCTTTCTGAGATTCATAAACATTTTCTTGTTGGTATGTGAAGCTGGGGTTTTGGAGACAAAAGTTAGAGATGATTTTTTATCATTTAAAACTAAGTGTGGAACATCCATTTTGTTTTTGTATGTGATCTTTATAGTGTAATCTATTTTGAGATTTAAAAAGTTTCAATCAATTGTCATTTGAACTCCAAATTATCCAGCCAGCCTGTCAGTCCATCCTTAGGCCTCCCCTAAACAAATATAAGCAAAGTCCAGGTTTTTCTGTCCAATAAAAAACATATTCTTTCTGTCGAGTGAGAAAAGAAACAATTAAAAATTATTCATAAATCAAAAGATTATAATCCAAAGTGTTCCATCATCTCGATCAGTCATGCCTATTTCTTCTACAGGGGAATAGTTCACGACACAGATCTAAAAGTCAGTTAGTATTTATATTCATAATCCAAGCAGGCCAATTTCAAAATAGTTTATCATCTCTGCCATGCAGATAAGCAGCCCAAGAGGTTTTTTTCTTCTTCTCCAGCTGCAGTCTTCAAAAGTGAAAGTTTTCAAGGACACCCAAAGTCTTATCTGAATCTGGGCTTTAGGCCAAATTTCCTTTAAGCATAATAAATTGTAGTGCCGTGGTTTGCCACTAGATGTCATTTCTTCCAGCTTCAAACTTATATTGCAAGCTTTACAAGTCTCTTTTCTAAAAAAAAGTCTCAAAAGCACTTTTAGTCCCCAAATTTCAAGGCTATATATCTATATTGATTCCAAATTAATCTTATAATGTTCTCTATTTTCCCCCAAGTAGTTAGTTAGCCGCTTTTTTTTTTCCTGAGGGAATGGGGCAGAAATTCCCTTTCCCTCTCTCATCGGGGAGGATTCTTTGCTTTGGGCAGTTTTTTCCAGGAAAAAAGTCTTAAAGTTATAAAGAGAGGATAGAGTCTCCCCCAGTTTCATCCACATTGCTCAAAAGTTGCTCGTTAGTGCTTATTTCCTTCGGTTGTCAGCAGCTTCTGACTGGCTACATGCAGGTAGCTAGTCTTTCCCCAGCCAGTTTGGAGGGCTTCCTCGGATCAAATGGAAGGGCCGCTGCCCCTCTGTGATCAATGAGGGTCCTCTCTTTGTTTGTTGCCTCTCCGGGGTAACTTTTGACCCTTTTTAGGGTTGCCAGCGGGGTGAAATCGAACGCAGAAGATGGAGCCCCATCTTCCTGCGTCCGTCACGCCACGACGCCAAACAGGAAGTCCAATCTTATTGTAGTTTTACTATATGTATTTTTCATGTATTTATTTAGGTTATTTATTTCAACATCATATTAGGTGAACTTCTAAGATCTTAGTGGGATTTGATCTATTTCTTTTCAGAGTTGACACGTAATTAGAAGAATTGTTTTAACATTCTTGGGGAATATTTTTTTAATAGCTGTTGTAAATTATGACTTACATTCAAATAAATTTGTCAGTTATTTTAGCCAGTCTGTTCTTTGTAACAGACAATAAACATGAAATTGTCATAAAGCAAAAAAAGATTTTTACTCAATAAAAGCATGCATGCATGTAAATGTGTGTGTGTGAGTATTTACATGTGTAAAGATAATTTACTTTTGTATATAGAATAAAATATATTTATAATGCTGCTGCATATTTTGAAAGGTTTTATTATACAGATTGGATAAACTTTCATTGTCTGTATTCTACTAATTGTTCATGAAAGCATCTTGTAAACTTAATTAGTTATATTATGATTATTCTTTAGTTTTATCTGTACAGTATAAAAAGATGCTCTATCAGGAACAAAACCCCAGGCTATTACTGTCTGTCCGAGAGTATGGATCTGTACTTGGTGAAATGTTCCCAGAAGGATATTTTTATGGTAGGAAATTCCTTCTAAATAATTGATATTTCAAACATTTTTTTAAATTTGTGAATAAAGTCAAATTCAGTTCAGCTAATTAAATCCTACATCTTGGCTACTAAAATCAAACCTCTTCATTTTTCATGGTGGAAAAAAGCACTTTCAAAATCTCCAAGCACATTTTTTTCTTGCTTGTTTTCTTGTTTTCCTGAAATCATGTTTATTGAGCAGAAATCCTAACCTTTTTATAAGATCTCAAAGCCCAAAATAATATCTGGTATGACTTTATAAATATGCATTATACTAGTTACAGAGATTTATAAGCTAAACTTAATCAACTGGTTCCTGGTCTCCTTTGTGCCAGACAGTTGCCCATTGATCCCCTCTCCCAACACACTTTTCATATAGCAGTAATAACACAATCCAGGATGAGTGCTTATAAAGTACTTAAAATACTTCCAACTGAACTAGCCCCATTCTGAGACATTCACAGCACAGCACAGCACAAAGTCTTTAGGAGTCAACAGGAGAAAGATAGCAAACAAGGCTAATTTGGAAGCTAAGAGCAGAAAGAGCTGAAGTAGAATGGTCTATAATGTCAACAATCCATTTAGATTTAGCTTACGATCTCTAGGGTTCAAAGTCTGTTAAAGCATGAAAGAAAGATGTGCTGCTATTAAATTAAAATAGCTTTAAAAAGGAACTGCATCTTCATGTTGACAGAGTAATCACATATTTCATGGATTCTTCCTCGTCTCCAAAGAACATTGTTATTTAGCATGCCAAGTTGTATGTCTGGCAGTCTTAAGTTCAGTTCAGCTATATAGCCTAGTAAAGCCATATTGGATTAGATATTCAGGAATTACTGCCAAGGTCTTGCCAGCAAATCTGATACTAATACTGTACAGGACTACTTTTAAATAGATTTGTTTTGTATTTTCTATATCTTTTTTCTCTATGGAGCTTGGATTTATGTTAATTTAGTTACTTGTTAATAATTGTTATTTATATTTGTTTTATAATTGATTTTAAAAAAAAGGTCTACAGGGCAGAGCATTTAATAAGCATTGCTCTGATCACTTCCACAATTGCCAGGCCATATTTATCCTTCCATTGTTGCACTAACAGTTTTTATATACCTTGCAAGTTTATTGGGTGCTGCCAGTTAAAGTAGGAAAATGCTGCTTTTAAAGGTTAATATGACTAGGGATGCTATATAGGAAAAAAATGTTACCAGGAAAAATGTCATGTACAAATCAGGAAGAACTCTATATATAATAGTAATGCTGTATAATATTAATATTATATAACTTTACTATTATATAACAGATTAATATTAATCTATACACACTGAATAAAATGTATTGGATAACCAATTATTTTAAAAAGCAGCAGTAGTAAATAATTAAAACAATAAACTTTTAAAAAGCTGCAACTGACCCCAATGTCATGAGAAAGCTAAATTTCATAGGAGATGTTGGTCATTTTTAACCTTAGCATTCACAATATTTTATAAAATTGTAGAATGAAACTGACAGCAAGAAAATGTTACCAACCCCTACATAGCTACTGCTAATGTTCCTTGTATGTCTGATGCATGCATATGCATTTGAATCAGTCTTGATTCCAGACAACTATCAGGATGAGATCAGCAGTTTCTTTGGCCAAATTTTTCCATTGCCTGCTTCCTATGCTGAGATAGAGTGACTGGCTCAAGGTAGTTTATTGCCTTAACCGCTATACCAAAGTGGCTCTTTTCTGATGTTTTAGTGATACCTTAAGTATTTCCCACCATCAAAATTCATCTGCTTTCTTGGTAATTTTTTTAGAAGACTGTTACCATGGAACATGTATCCTTTTATACTATTTTTAGCTAAGGTTTGAGTGCCTTGTGAATATGCAGAATAATGTTTTTCAACAACAGAGTTTTCAAGAACGATGCCTTGAATTAAACTTCCATTACTACATTACCATTTTGAATCCAGTTCATAGTAAAAAAAAATAATGATCACAACTGAACCTCTACCTTCCATCCATGTGTTGAGAGACTGCTGAAGTAGTAATGGGGAAATAACAATTTAAAGTCAGCAGGCAAATAAAATTGGTACCAATGAAGTATGTGGATCTTTGGATCTATGTTCCTGGGTTTGACATAGATTAAATTAATTGGTGTTCTTTCCCACTGAGATCAATGGAAACCTGGTTTATTTAAACCACATTGCTTTTGTCAGGATCTAATGCTACCATATATTACCATATTGAGACAACAATTCAAGAAGCATTGTAAGGATTACTATATTATTTCTGAGCATGGAAATTCATTATTCTGGAACTGTGGGGTTTAAGAGTTTGTTGGATGCTCCAATTATTAGAATCACTTAGGTCAGATTTATAATGATCTGTTGAGAAGAAACATACTGTTCTATAAGGAAAGACAGAGTTGCTGTTCCTCTGGTCCAAAACTTATTTTAAGTCATATTTAAGGTCTATTACTGCATTAATTTTTCTTGTTTTGTATTTATTTAGTCCAAAATAAATAGATGCTACTTCAGACATGTTTTTAATGTGTTTATCAGTTATGAAGTTGTTCTTAATAAACTATGTTTTGTCTTTATATTACATTTTAATTATTAATATTTTGAGTTTCTATTTGCTTGGCAATATAAAGATGAACTTGGTCCAACTTTCAAGCTGGGATCTGGTCCAAAAAGAGAGAGAGAGAGAGAGAGAGAGAGAGAGAGAGAGAGAGAGAGAGAGAGAGAGAATATCAGTAATCTGTTAAGTGTGTTATTGTAATATTACTCAATATTTTTGGCTTTATTTAAAAAGCTTCTTGAACTTCGTAGACAGAACCTTTGCATGATTTTGTTCAAATAAAAAGACAAAACTTTTTCTTGACATCTATACAAGAATGAATTCTGTCCTATTCCCTTGTCTACCACCATATATCTTTGGACAATACAGTCAAAGAAATAAGTACTTTCCTATCTTTGATATGAACAGTCTCTGTTAAAAATTTCAACTTAATTAATGAAGCAATCTTGAACATTTCCCAAATCTTGATGGTCCACCTGGAATATCCTTTGTTTTACCTCATCTGTTTTCAAGTTACCTGTAAGTGAGGGGATGGAAAAAGTGAATCATTATAGACATTAGACATGCATAAGAAGATTAATAACTCAACTGGAATTGATCAAAAGGAGATGTAGTCAAAACAATCTTTGAAGAAATGTCCCCCCAACTTAAATCCCTTGCACTAAATCGTTAGTAAACTTTTTCGTGGTTGATTAATTAGAGTTGTCTTGACTAACATCAAGTTGTCTGATGAATTGTAAAGTGAAAGAACCAGAGAATCAGTCTTTTCTGTATTTTAAGCATAAAAATTAATAATCCCGTATGTTATAAGAAAGAAAAACTTTTGTGCATGCAAATTCTGTGGCTGAATAGTGATAGAAATGATTGGCAAAACAAAAGCTATTATGTAATATCTAATTGAATTGCACAGGTTAGAATCCAACTGTACATTTCTATTAAGTGGAAACAATTTCTATTGAGGGTTAAAAAGATGAATGTCTGAAGATCTATCCCATGGACTAATGTATATTATCTAGTTTAAATGTATTTTATCAATCCTGCACTTTAAAAAAAAATAGTACTGGGTATTGGGTGATCAGCATTGAGTGAATGAGTTCTTGTGTAACATTTTTAATATTAATCATATGTATTAATTTTACATTGATTGGAAGTATTTGTAGTCTTCATTTATTATTTTCAATCCAAATTTTAGCGTATTTCTTAACCATTATTTCCATTCTCCACACCCTCAAAATACCTTGAAACCAATCCACAACCTTACTTTCTTCCAACATAGAAACTGTGAGAAGAACGCATGAAAATTTTCTCCTCTAGTTTGCACAAAATAGGAAGGGAGAGAGGGAGGGAAGGAGGGAGAGAGGAAATTGCATATTGTGGTCCAGCTCATTTCCTATAGAAGAAACTGGTGAAAGTGACAGAATTTTGTCAGTTCCATTCTTGCTCGCTTCATCTACACTATTGTGTGGGAAGAAAGAAACTATAGTACTGACGTAATATTCCTGTACAGGATTTGCTATGATAGCTGAAAGGCAAGACCTGAGGACAGATATGGGTGAGTTAGAGTTCCTTCAGTGGAACTGAAGAATTCCAAAATCTGAAAACAACTTCAGGTTGGTTTCATTTGTGTTATAGCTGTGGATTATCTCATATGCAGAAGACAGAAACTTTGGGATAGTAAAGAAACATAGCTAATCTTGGAATTCACTGGGGTTTCATTTAGTCATTACTAATTTTTCCTATTTATTTCACTGGAATTAAGTGTAATTAAATTTGATTTAAATCCTCTGTGTACTTACTAGGAATCAGTCCCAGCAGGGTTAGAAAAGTAGTTGCATTTTATAGGCTAGAATTGGAAAGCAAAGCACAATGGAATTAGTTCAATGTAGGATCAGGCTATTTTGTAATGGACTTTCATGTGCAACTTGTGTGCAATGTACAGAGTATAATTTATACAATATTAAATGTGTATAAAATGTCAGGAATAATCTAATTTTATTCCTTGCTAATGGAAGAAAAGGATTATACTGAAGGATTTTGTGAATTGATTTTGGCATGCAGCCCACATGAGGAATAATGTCTGTTATTTTGAATTAATAGTAATCTAGATCTTACCAAGTTGTTTTGCTCTTAAATGGAATATAATAATAATAACAATAACAATAACAATAACAATAATAATAAGTTGGAAGGGACCTTGGAGGTCATCTAGTCCAACCCTCTGCTCAGGCAGGAAACCCTATACCATTTCAGACAAATGGCTGTCCAATCTTTTCTTAAATATGAGTATAGGGTGATTGTGCATCTGTAACTATAAAATTTACAGCTTTTTTATGTTTCTGTTTGTTAGGTTTGTATTCAATTCCACCCCCAAATAAAAGTTCTTCACTTAGGAATATTTACAGAGTAATTGATTATTACAGTCTTATGTAATTAGCATAGTGGAGAGTCACAGTCAAAACATCCTCTAAAAGGGTGTTTCCATACCTAATATTTAGAGCGTTTTCAGAAAACTCTGATGCTTTACAATAGATGTCTTTTCCCTAATCTGTCAGCCTTTCAAGATATTGAGATGATACTTATGGAATGGAATAGAATATCCAGCATCTTGGCGGAACATCAGATTGGAAAGTGGTAGCAATATATCATTTCACCCGGCCTTATTATTTGTTTAGTTTTATTATAGCCATCCACTCCCATAGACTCTGGGTGGCTTACAAATACAAATATCTTGGGGTAAAATTGCTTTTGTCCCTACCCAGTCTGGTCTTGCCTGAATCACTTCTATGAGTAGATTTTGATGGCAGCATTCATGTTTTATAATTCTCTTCTCCATCTTAGGGAAGTTTTAGGATTCACATAGTGTAATAGGTTTATAATGAAATAAATACACCATGCACTCTTATTTGAAAACGAAGGGCTTTATTTTCAACACAGAGATTCATCTATGCTAATATACCATAATCAAGTAGCAGCCATGGGGTCAGGTTCAGTTCCTGGCAAATAATATACAAAATGTTCTCCATGTTGTCTTGCCACCTAATAAGTAGCTTACTGACTGATGTTTCTTTTGCTGCATTGGGCATTCAGAATAATTTCTTTGTTTAGAAAAGGAGCTCTTTGTAGAACAGTCTACACTAAGCTTGTGCCTTCCAGATGTGTTGAAATTTCAGCAGCCGTGTTGGCTCAGAATTCTGGTACTTGTCCGACCACATCTGGACCTACTAGGAATCAGTGAGAAGCTTTTTTTTCCCCTGTTAATCTGAAGAAGAGAGTGATTGTAAGAAGTGGTGGAGAATAAATGCAATCTTTGACCCATTACTTGAAAGCAAGTATGAAAAACAAATTGATCTGAATAGTTATGCCGATTCTTTGCAAATACTTAGAATTCATTCCATTAGGATTTTTTTGTCAAGATAGTCGTCCACTACTTCATTCCCTTTTCCTTCTGTATCATCTGGGTGAGATTCAGATTTATAGGTCATACAAAGTATAAACTAAAGTTTCACCTTCCATTGCCCCTCCATTCTACTTCCTCCATGAAATATTCTCCTATATAAATTTTTTCTTAAAAAAAACCCCTCCTGCTTCCACATATAATGAAATTTACATGTGCATTGGGGGGAGTGTTTTGTTTAACCATCATATTATTGCCTTAAAATACAATTTCAGAAGGAATATGTTTGAAACAAAAGAATTATATATATGTGTGTGTGTGTGTGTGTGTGTGTGTGTATGTAGGTGTGTTCTGTTTGGGTGGGGGCTAATCCGAGCACAACAAAGCCCCGACCCAAACAGAACACACCCCCATCCAATCAGAGCACAGCCAACCCCCCATCCAATCAGAGCACAGCCAAGCCCCTAACCAATCAGAACACACCTCCACCCAATCAGAACACAGCCAAGCTCCCACCCAATCAGTTCATACCCCCACTGGCAGTTAAAAGGAAGAAACAGCTGCGATCACACATTGCTCCTAGAAGCACGAGGCCGAAGACGCCAGCCTGAAGATGACGAATGAGACTTCGTCGAAATGTCGCCAAGACACTTCCAATTTTACACGGGAGAAAACCCGAATTACCAAAGACCTACATACAAACACCCGTGAAAACCTCAGAAAACACACACATATATATATATATATGAAATATGTAAGTGGATAACTTAAGTTCATAAGTGGCAGCAATATTACTGCTATTACTAATTAGTCTCTGCTTTGTATTAAATAGGGCCTTTGCATTTAAGGAAAAAAGCTACTTAACTTTACTTAGTCATCCCTGCCTCCAGGGAATAAAATAAATTCCCTTCTTTGATATTTTAAAGTTACATTGCAAATGTCCCACTTCACATTCAGTAATTGGCAGATGAAAGCAACATTGATTCTTGTTCACAAAAGAAATTAGCCAAGTAGGTGCAGTGATAAATGTTGTTGTCGTGGACACAATGTTTTTGAGGGGGAGAAAAGCATTCCAGGATAAAAAACAGAGAAAACTTGCATAGTCTTTTTAGTGGATGGACCTGTTTGGAAATTCATGAGCATGTTGTAGGCATGCTCACAAAATGATTGCTAAGGATTTTGGCCAAAATGGTTTCTATAGTGAAATACAATATGTTAAATACAATATGTTAAATGGCTTTCTGACTTTTTGTCACCATCCTGCAGAATGTTATGTTTACTGGATATATGAACATACTTTCAAACTCTGTACCAGACTGCAGCTGCTCATACTTTCTGAAAACATTTTGGGGGTCCCTTTCTTTTGAGTATAATTGTGGAGTCAAGCAGTTGCTTTGTAGCATGCCAACTTCTCTTTTTTTAAAAAAAAAATGTCAACAAATGAAAAAACACAGGTGAGACAGGAAATGTAGTGAGGATTATACAAAGTGTGTATGGTCACTTGGACAACAATAGCTGCTTGGGGACTCTGGAAAGGAAATTCAAGGGTGCAAAGACAATTACAGTATATGTTTGTTTGTTGTATCCTACCTTTATTATTCTTATAGGCAGAAAATATATCTAATACTCCCTTTTCCTTCAGCACAACAACAACCCTGTGAGGTGTGTTGGGCTGAGAGAGATTGCTTGGCCCAAAGTCACTCAGCTGGCTTTCATGGTTAAGAATGACTTGAACTCAAAAGTCTCTTGTTTTAAGTCTGATGCCTTAACTACTAGACCAAACTGGCTCTCAGTCTGTTTAGTCAGATAAAAGGCCTCTATGAACATAAAGCAGTTTATTCCCATTTTAGTCAAGCATTAACATTCAGATAAAAGGCCTCTATGAACATAAAGCAGTTTATTCCCATTTTAGTCAAGCATTAACATTCATGAGCACACTTTTGTTCTGAATTTTATGTGGATCCTGTCCTTCCTCCAAAGACATTAGTGATTAATAGGACAAAAAGGAAAATAGAAATAAAGAAGGAGAATGATAGAGGAGAAAAGAACCAAGTTGTGGTGAGTGCAGGAGAGAGAGGAGGGTTAATATTAAGGAAAAGTATTGTGTGACTTGCTGAAGCATTGTTTCAATATTGTTTCAATAAAACCTGGACAGTACTGTAAATTAAACACATAATGGGTTTAAGTCAGCTCTGAGAAATTTGGTGTAAAGTTGAAAAACTCAAAACCATAGAGAGTGGAAAATATGAAAAGGAAGGCTAGAAGGAGAGGTTTGGAGTAGAGTTACAACAAAGCAAGTTCATGATTGTTAGACAATAGAGAAGTATAGAATATATCTCAGATGCCAAGAATGTGGCCACTAACTTGATCCAGATGACAGAACTAGTGGTAAGAATGCTAATTAGCTATTTATGGCAGAAAGCCCGATTTATATTCCCTTCAAACAATTGATTGGTTCTGTCATACAGTATTAGATCAGTATGCAAATAACCTTCATTGCTAGCATAACTGTAGCATGTAAGACCATCAACATAAGGATAACTACTTCAAACATTTTACAGAGCAGAACCTGCCAGCATTGGAAACAAAAAGCTGTTTTTAGCTTGTAGCCCATAGCCATACAGACCTATTATCAAAATAAGATGCATTTGCTTTCCGCATCCAATATGAGGAAACAAATGGTAAGAATCCATTCCCATTAGAGAAGGGCATGAGAAAGAGACATCAGATTTCAACCTAGGATTGATATTTCTACAAGTTTCATTGCTCTGACTTGCAGGAGTTTTTCTCTTCAGTATCAGCTTTTATAATCAGCTATTATAATACTTATAATTGTAGTAAAAGCAGTCTGCCTACAGTATTTGAGCCTTGCCCTTGACTCCATCACTGCTAGTTCCTGAGTGCTGCTTGTTCAGTTTTTAGAGACAGATTTATTGCCAGACCCTGGATGAAAGATTACAGGCATATACTGTACAGGAGAAGTTCATGGAGCCTGCCAAAAGAGTACTCTTTCAAAAACTGCAATAAATTAATACTTTTTCATTGGACAGAAAGGGAAAATATGAAGTACACAATTATACTAGTTGTACTGATTTAATTTAATTTAAATTAAATTAAATCCAATTTAGTTTGACTCTGTCCCACCTTTTTTGCAATGCAGCTTCTAGAATGTCATTCAAAAGCCAAAAAAGTTTCCACATTCTTGTTAGGTATAATTATTTGAGGCTAAACCTCATTAAATTCAATTGCTGTTAATTCTTAGGAGACACGTAGAACAGTTGTGTTAAACCCCATTCAGTTTCTCGTTATTCATCAGTGAGCATGCTAAGGATCAAGTGGACTCGATTTATGTGCATTCAAACTAAGCTTATGAAAGACTCCTATGAATATACTGACAATATCCCAACATCTAAAACCAGGTAGGATTGGGATGCTCAGACAAATTATCCTTTCTGAATGTTCATTTGAAAGTGTGAAGCAGGGTGGAATGGCCCATGGATGCATTCCAACTTTACCTCTATGTATCTACTGAATAATAAAAAAGAACTAGAATTGTTCCTACAATTAGGATTAATTGGATGTAGTATTCATTGCTTGGGAAATACTGATCTAATTATTTTATAGATGGCCATTCAATGTGAAATAATAGTTTTGCAGGAAATTACAATGTTCCCATTAGAAATAATGATCCACAGACTGAACAGGCTGAATAAATCCATTGTTGAAAAGAACTGGAGAAGCCTTTTTTTTTTGGCTAATTTTCTATGATTTCACAACCTTCTGTGTGTCTGAAAATCTGCTTTTAAAGTTTGATGAGACCTTCCAGAACAGTATGAGATGATGTAGGAGACTATAAGAGGAACTGGCAGAAATCACTGAAAGTTTGAGAAGCCCTTGTCTTTTTTGCCCAGATGGGAATTTACACTGAATCTGAGTTCCCTCCACTAACAAATAAAACCTGGAAAGCCAAATCCAGGGCCAGGATAACAACTGGCTGATATTGAATTGCTGAAAATGGTAATCTTATTTTAATTTTATTTTATTACAAACTGAATAGCAATAACATAGACAATTAACTCTTAACAATACATTTACCACACCTTGGTTGGCTTCCAAAATCAGCTATGGAAATGCTGAAATTAAGTTTCTCATGCGCAGATATTAAACAATCAGATAGATGTGAAAAATCTATTTTGAATGTGTTCCATTTTCCCATATCTCTAGTTGCCGCGCATGATAAAATTATCAATGAAGCTCCTAATTGGATCCTTAAGCAAAGGGATGTTGCCCTATGAATCATTTTATGTTTGTGGGAGGCAACTTTGGAACTAACAGAGCAGGAATCGGAGCCAGATGTTTTCTGGGAACCTGGCTGGAGTGGAGGCTGTGTATTTCCTAACATAGGCAACCATATGGAAGAAAAGGTTGGAAACATCCCATTACAAGTCATATATCACCCATTTGACAGCAAGGATTTCAGCTTGTTTTTATTTAAATCATGAAAGCAGCTGTTCAGCTATCCAGCTGTATTAAATTTAACCCCCTTTCCCCAGAAAAAAAATAAATGTAGTAATTTATGTAGTGGTACCCAACAATTTAGGGGGTCCACAATATCTTGTGAAGAAAAATGTTCTAATGCAACAATAGTAAAAATAGAGTAATAGTTTTGGCACTTTTTTATTGCTAGGAAATTTGAGCAAAGCAACTGTCACCTGTGCCACAAAACTAACTTTGGCTCTATCAGGTATCAGATTAGGGCTGTGTTAAGAAAAGGCTTTGAACGAATTTGGAATGAATCTGTCTCATGCTTGCGCTTGTTCCTTCCAGCTTTTAAGCTCACTAAGTTAGTGGAATAGCAATCTCTTTATTAAGATGTATTCCAAACTAGAAATGATCTGAAAAGCAGCAGTTTTGATTAGCATCACAGTCCAAGACCCACAGTTTTAATCTTGCATTGTTTTGGGTATGTCTAGTTTAGTGAAAAGAAGGACTAGGGGTGACATGATAGCAGTATTCCAGTATTTGAGGAGCTGCCACAAAGAAGAGGGGGTCAACCTATTCTCAAAAGTACCTGAAGGCAAAACACAAAACAATGGATGGAAACTAATCAAGGAGAGAAGCAAATCTGAACTAAAGAGAAATTTCCTGACAGTTAGTGCAAACATAAAAGTACAGAGTTTCATTCCATTCTGAATGGTTTAACCATGGATACTAAGGTTGCTATTCATAGTGTAATGCAAAAGGGTATCTTGTTTAAAAGTTTAATTCTTACAGTGACTCCACTCAGAACAAGGATTGTTTCATTTTGCTAGAAGAGGAGAAAAATGTAACCTAAAAATATCCAGGAAAAGATTTATAGGTAAACTCGGAATAAGATTGACAGAATTAATGAAATTCCAGAAAAGAAATGAAGAGAATAATGTCTTTTGAAGTGCTGAATTCTTCATCTAGGACATGTTAAACCAGAAAATGCTTCGAAGTCAGAAAGCCTGAGCATAGTTAATTTACTATTTTATCTAAACCAGTCATATAATTTCTGTAAGTAGGCAAATGATTTATTTGACTGTTTTCTAAAATGGGTGGAATTTTACATTAGATGCACCAATTATTCTTAATCTCATACATGGCTACTTTGATTGTTCTGTTTTATTATGCTCTACATAGAAGACATATGCAGTATGTGTGGGTCTCTTTACTGATGATACTCAGGAGGAAAAAATGGAAATATTGAAGGCATCTGCAACTGACTCAGTGTCATGCAAAATAATAAAGAATAAATAAAAGCAGAAGCAGTCCTGGTATGTGTATTCATAACGCCTGTTATTAACGCAAAGAAATCATTGAGATTGCATTATTTTGGCTGGGTTCAGCTCCCACCTTCTGCTAAGCCATGATTTTAAACTCTGGTTTGCTGTGTTGCCACCTGGTGGTCAGACAGGAGATAGTTCTTTCTTTCTTTCTTTCTTTCTTTCTTTCTTTCTTTCTTTCTTTCTTTCTTTCTTTCTTTCTTTAAAATTATTTAGAGAAAAATCTCAAAATCAGGTAAAATGTTTACAAGGAGTTTTACTGAGTAAATATTAAATGTATTACAGGAGGAAGATATAAAAAGAAATCTTCCAACCTGTGCTTTTTTTTAGCTTCCCAGCAATCCTAGACCTAGTGACTGATAAATCCTACACAAAACTGACAATTCAGCACAAATCATCTTTCTCCTCCAATGCACCCATTTTATACTTTTCTAGTAAGACCAGGGAGTGTGTGTGTGTGTATAAAATGATCTGATCACAAAGTTTGCATATTTGTTACTCAACTATTATTGAATTTCAAGTGTAAGAGTTAAATTAGAAGGATGCCAGAAGGTTAAACATTGTGTTTTCAGTTCTTTTTTTTTTCCCTAAAGAAATTTTCTTCTCACTCGTATGGGTAGTGTGTCTTCCTCTGTTGGAATCACTCTTCCAGCTTAGGAATCACAGCCCCAAGTGCTTTTACCACCACTGCAAACACTTTGACTTTTATTTCCACATCTTCTCTAGTGCCTCCTTCAGGCCCTGGTACTTCTCCAGCTTCTCATATTCCTTCTTTCTGATGTTGCTGTTATTTGATACCATTACATTATGACCCCTGCCATTCTTCTGGTCCTTGTCTACTACTGGTTAATTGGCCAGTACCTGCCTGCTATGTGTATCTGAAAGTCTCACAGGATATTAGCCCTGTAATTCCTCCAGCCTTGTATGGAATCTCCCTTGTGGTCTTGGGAAGGTCTAGTCCATATACTGTGCAAGTGTTCTTGTATACAATACTAGTTATTTGATTATGACATTCAGTGTTTCAGCCTGCAACTTAGACCCTGCCACAATTCTCAAGACTCTTTTTCCCCACTATATATTTAAAATGAACTGTGATAAATTGGCATTCTTACAGCTGCTGCTGCTATTATTATTGTTGTTATCCTAGGGAGCTGACAATGTTTGGTGGGTGGCATTCCTTTTTTTGAGAATGGGGCATCTGAATTTCATTTAAATGTATATCATTGGGTATACAGGTAAATGACAATAAAATTATCTTATCTCATTTCATCTCGTGTCTTCATCTTATCTTTTCTTGGATTTTGCTATCTTTCTTGCCTCCTCCTCATGGTTCCTATGTGATTTTGGGTTACCATGGTACTTACAGAATTGTGTTCCACAGTCCCTCTAAGTTCTTGAGGAAGGTCCTTTACTGTCTTCTTGACCTTATATAATGCCAAACATTCCCAGATCCATGTGTGTGGCCTTGAGTTGGAGGCTTTCTTATAATCAGTCCAGGCTATGTTCAGATTGGTCTGTCTAGACCTTGAATATGGGCAACTACTATATTTACAGATATATATGCCAAAAAATAAAGTAGTTTTTATTATTTTTTCTATATAATTAGCAAGCATTAAAATGATTTATTAATTGAACTGAATTTGTTTTAATAATTTCAGTGATAAATTAGATTTAATCACTAACAGGTGTTTTTTTTTTGAAATAATTAGTTTTATAGTTACAGATAATCTGTAGACCTGGAACATCCCTAGCCTATGGATGTCATGTTTCCCCTTTATCTGTATGTCAAGTATTCATTAAAAGTATTTAACAGATCATTTCACACAACTAATTCACCATACTGTATATCTGATTGGCTTTTGGTGAGAATCTGGACCATACAGCTCAGTGCATTGTCATTCATCCCCCACGCACTGGCGCTAGCCGAGCTGTGAGCCTCTTACCAGTGCTAGCCAAGCTGCGAGCCTCTCACAGCCTCTCACAGCCTCTCATAACCTCACAGCCTCTCACGCATAAAGGTGCCTGCCCCTCCCTTTCCCACTGGGCCATTAACCCAGAAACATTGGCGACCCTGCTCTAGATATGTGAAGCCTCTCCCAGTTGACTTACAGTTTGATAGACGAGAAGCAAGTACCTTGCTAAAGGTACTTTTTATAAAGACAAGCTAGTATATGTGAACTTGAGGCAGATTCTGCATGCTAAATTCACATGTTGCATTGGAGAGCAAGAAGAAGAAAATGAACAAAATTAGATGCAATTTGGGTATTCTACATTTTTTTTCCACAACCAGCTTTTATATCACCATCTTGAGGACTCTGGAAAAATTCACACTCATTCAAGCCATTCTTTTTTTAATGTAACTTTGTTAAAATAATTTATAAAAAGACTAAGAAAAAGCTAAACAAGAAAGAAGAAAAATTCTGAAAAAAAGGAAAAACCAAAAAGAAAAATCAAGATAAAAGTTCAAAAAGAAAAAAGAAAAAGTAAAAATAACCGAAAAAAATGACGTGTCTTTCTTTGGTACATATACAGCTAAAAATACATTAAACTCTTACCCTAAAGTTAACAATAGTGTACATTGTTTCCAAACCCAATATAATTCTGATTACCAAATCCCAAAATCAAAAATTTCATTTCTTTCAATTTCTCACAAAGAGTCCAAAAGTGGTTTTCAAATATAAATAAAACTGGTCAAAATCTTTTCTTTAATTACATTTGTCAATTTCATCATCTCTGTCAATTTCACCAGATTCACCATTTATTTTTCCTTTGCAGATATTTGTAATTCCTTCCACCTTTATATATTTTAGCTGATTCGAAAGTACTGTCCAACACTTAATTGTGGAATTTTCTTCCTAGACATTCATAATTATCTTCATTTTGTTATATATCCCCTGGAAAATCTTCTTCTCCTCCTTCTCTTTCTTCTCCTTATTCCTAGCACAAGGTTTGTAAACATGTATTGTTATTAGGAAAATCTCCTACGTTACTAAGATGTTAAGCAGCCATTACATGCTTTTTAGTATGAATTTCAAAATGATTTTGTAATCAATGGTTTCGTTTCGAGATGTAGGGCACTTGTACCAGTTTACATTTAGAAAGCATTAAGTACCAAAAAGAAAAAAGAAAAGAAAAACCACAATACATTTAAACTTCTTTTTATGGGAATTATTTGTATTTTTTAATAAACAGAGTCTGCTGGTTTTCCTTTGTTAAATCGAAACCTTGTCAGAACAGGTAGTTAAAAGTGGACAGTAGGAAGAAAAAGTTCTGACAAATGTATATTCTCTCTCTTATTCTCAGGAAAACATCTGTAGCTTCCATAGGAAGCACTCATTTTTCCCATCAGCCAAGTCCCAGTATCCCCTTGGGTCTACTTTTGGCATAGTTCATCAAATAGGATGCAGTTTATGGCTTAGAACTTATGAGAGAAAGCATTTGGGCCATTCCTTTCCCTGGCAGAATACTGAGAGCAATTCCCAAGGCTTCAAGCCACATGTGAGCCTCTGACCTTTTCTTAGCACACCATGGGAGAGGTTAACAATGGTTGAAACTTCAGCCATCGCTTTGACATAGAAGCAAAACAATAACAAGCTCTGCCAGGATACAACTATGTGGGGTAGATTTTTTCCTCACCATCCCCTCCTTCTTAAACAGAATAGGGCTTTAGTAGGCAGCACAAACAAAGCTGAAAACAACATTCAAAATGACTGGTTTAAAAAGTCAGTATAAAAATCACAACATATAGACTAAAATAACCTATTAATATTGTTATTTAAAATGATTTCATTGCTTTTGATTCACAGGCCAGATGCCCTTTAGATGCATTAGAGTTCAATTTCCTTAATTCTCAACCAATTTCTGACAGGAACTGAGGTCCCCGAAGGCACCAGAGAAAAGCCTGAGTTAGATTACTTCTACCAAAGCTTTCATTGGGCTTGACAGGCCATCATGAAGACCAAATCATTTCAGATATGAAGTTGTGGGTGCTGAATCATTGTTGTTGTATCATCTGACCTCAAAGCATCTATCACCTCCTGTATTCAAGAAGCATGAATTCTAGGCAGCTTCAAAACTTAAAGCAAATTCTTAGTAAGAGAGAGGATAAAATGTAAATTTTCTAAGAATCCCTCCCACATTATCAGAAAAAAAAATGGTTTTGGTCTGGGAGCTTACTAGTTTTAATTGGCTCAAGAGATCTTGTTTTGCCAGGATTGTTTACCTGCAGTATCTTGAATCTTATAAGCTCATATTGAGTTGTCAGTAATAATTATCTATTCATCTTGTCTTCTGGTGTACTTGTTATTATCTTCCATTGTCCAAGCATCTGATTCTTCTTCTTGCTTCGTGGTTATTTACCTAAAATATTTACATTTTAGCTTCATTATTACAGAATGATTTTATTTTGAACTGGGCTGCCAAATATAAACAAGCACTATATGTCAATAGATAAAAACCAAAACCCCATATTAGATTGGTGCCATCAAATTGTTACCTGAATGTGTGTAGCCCACAAGTGTGAGCCTTACTAGTATGCATATTATACATACCTCAGATAGAATTATCAACAACCTATATTGAGCAATTGAGAGCCAGTTTGATGTAGTGCTTTAAGGTACCAGGCTAGAGACCAGGAGTTCTTAAGTACAAAGCCATCTGAGTGACTGTGGATCAGTTACTTTCTCTCAGCCCTAGGAAGGAGACAGTGGCAAACAACCTCTGAAGAAACTTGTCAAGAAAATTTCAGGGACTTGTCCAGGCTGTTTCCAAGAATCAAATATTATTGAAAGGAAGAAAAAAATGAGCAATTACTAATGCAAAATTCACCGTCTTTGTGATTTTGCTACTTATCTGAGGTTTCTATCTAGATTATGGTTAAATTTGAGATAAAATCAGTTTGCTGGAAAATCTTCAAACACAATATGTTTATATTGATCAAATTGTTCTAAAGCAATTTACAACACAATTTATAAGTACTTTTTTTCTTGAGATAACAGAAGGCAATATTAATTGTGCAGGAGAAAGGCTATTGTTGACTTCCTTCTTTTTCTCCTTCTGCCCATTAAGAATACAAGGTTTCTGTGACAACTAAAAAGTACATTGAATCATCACTTTCCCTACAATTTCTACAAGAGCACAGGAACTACAGATAAGAGATTGTATATATATTATTTGTCAGACCTTGTTTCTGCATCAAGAAATGCTTCACTGGTGGGTTTTATTAAAGTCATACCTATTAATCTGATGAAAGATTATTCATGACAATAAGGAGTGTTGAAGTATAAATATATAAATATTCATCTACTACCAATTTGATTCAGAATTTTGTAGATGTTTTTCTGGAATTCTTTTTATAGAATAAACTTCCATACTCATTGTAAACTTAATGGGCATGTTGGAATAAGTGCAGCACTGTCTCTAACATTGTAAAAGTGACATTTTAAGTCTTTTTTCATGACTTTCTCCAATAGCATTAAGTGATAAGAATAATTAAAAAATGGAAGGTATGTACTAGCATCTTCCTGTGTTGGGTTAGAATCTTTGATGCTAATATTGCAAGACCTGTACACCAGCAAATGAATGTACAGCTTCTATATCTAAGCTGCAAAACTCCAGACAACAGCTAGTTGACAGCAAAGAATTAGAATTCTATAAATTTGTTTCCATCTAGTGGCCATATACATAAGTACATGAAATTCACAGTGCAGTCCTTTTATGTTAACTATTTGAAAAAACATTGGGAGGAAGAACATAATTGATCCAAAATCACCCTATAAACTTTGATACTTCTTTTCCATAGGCCTGGGTTTTGGAGCTTGTGTGAGAGAGTTGAACTAATTTTGTTTTCTTTTTCTATTATAAAAGGTTGCTTGCTTTTCTAGTAAAAAAAATATACTATTGTGAAGTTCAACTCTGAAAGTAAACATTTGCAGGAAAATACATAAAGCCTGTTACACGATGCACACTTAATCAATAAAAATAGATTATATTTCTCATTAGACATTTTGTGTAAACACAGGAAACACTGTTATGCACCAATGAAAAGGTCGTGTCTCTAAATGTTAATATGCATGTAGAGAGAAGCCCAGTTAACACACAATTCATATCAGTCTGAAGTGAATTTACATACATGATTCATGTCTCAATAGCAGTAACCTTGTGCTCAGATACCTGTAGATGTGTAGAGGGTCCTACAAATACACAACAGTAATGAATTAAGTAGAAGATGTTACCAATAGAAGGACTGATACCTGAAGGCATATTTATCTTCGTTATGCATAACATCCCCACCATGCTCGTGTTAATTACTTAGAATCACAGAGAAGGACCATTTTTGAATCCAGATGAATGTTTAGCTTCTACTTGAAGAAAACTCCACAAAATCAATAGGGCATTGCTTTTACTGTTACAAATTTCTCCATCCTAATATTTAATTAGTGTCTACATATATGTAATTTACATCCATTCTATCAAGGTATTTTGGAAAGAGAATCAATTTTGATTTTCTGCTGTATGAAAAATAACTTTCAGATATTTAGAAAGTTTTATCATATTTCTGTAGTCATCTTTTTATGTTCTCTTCATTGGACATAATTTTAGTCCACTAATCATCTTCATTACCCCTCAGCAAACCTGCTTCAATTTTTCCAATTCTAAAAGTGAGGTGTTCACAACTATACACAGACCTTTGATAAAGTCTGATCTAAAGCATGGAAAAAATATTTCCCATTATTTGAAAAGTATACTTTTCTCTGTTAAATTTCATTCTCTTCTTTCTGTTCCTTTTTCCTATTTATCAACATTATATTAAATTTTAGTTGTGCTCTTTAGGGTATTAAAATCAGAATTTTTATAATCTGGATATTACATAAACAATCTCTTTAATACTGTCTCCACATAATAAATTAAAATATTGAATGAAGGACCCTGGACTGATCCTTTTGCATTTTTCATAATACCTCTTGCCTATCTGATGATGAAACATTAACATGTACTCTTTGAGCATGATTGGATCATCTATGTATCTACTAATTTGTTTTACATTCAACACAATTAAACACTTAAACAGCTTGCTGGTTAACCCATCACATAGTATTTTTTCAAATGCTTCATAACTTGAAACAGCATTTCTTCAATCTAGTAGAAAAATTGCCTGATCAAAAAGTGAAATAAAAAGATGGATAGTACCTGGGAGAAGATTGACAATGGTGAGAAAGAGTGAGAGGCAGGTTTTTTTTTTTTCCAACCTCAGCTCACATAGGAAAATATTTCTAGAGCTTTAGGATAGTTTTACATCCTGAAAAATTCAAATGGCTCAGAGAAAGTGAAAGAAATCACTGTAGTTGGTAGATTCAAATAAATCATTAACAACATAATTCCTTAATTTTCATATCAAAGACAGTAGAGCTTTAAACAGTTGCATAAGCAAGTTGCCTATTATGATTTATTTTGTACACTTACTCACTGAGAATTATTACTGTCTAATTTTTCAGCAGCAGGATAGTTTGCCTAGTTTGTAAAATGGGAAATCAGTAAAATGTCCTTCCTAGTGAAAATGCCATTATTCACTAATTTAAAAACCAAGTAATACTTTCCATTCATGTTATATATATCTCTCATTGTGTAATTTTAATCAGTAGGGGAAAATGTTTTTCTTAATTCTAACATTAGAATGGATTATTATTTTAATGTTTATTAATAATTATAGTTATTATCTATCTAATAACCAAAGTTATTAGTGTTACAGATTTGTTTAAAAGATTCAAAGGTTCTAACAAGCAATAAAAAAACAAAACATTGTGTCCGTGCATAGTGTGTGTGTGTGTGTATAATGTATATGTGTGTAGATAGTTACATATATATACATTCTCAAACATTTCACCAGTCTAGTTCAGACTAGATACCAAGTTGAATATAAACTACAAAATACCTTGAAAGAGATCTATCCTTGCCTGGTACTAAAGTTATATTAGGAAGCCTTGAATTCTTTTCCTTCTTGTAATGCTCCTCTACATTACATTACTTGGCAGGAATAACTCAAAATGTCCTCAGAGATGATCAAAGGGCCTGTACAGGTATGAGTTGAAAGCAAAATAAATGATAAGCAAGCCCTACTTCCCCCTTCTAAAATTAACACTATTCTGCAATTTCAAGAGGGGAAAAAATCATCTCATATAAATTTGGTACATTAGAAAAAATTAAGAAAAAATATTTTCATATCTGGTAGAAAAATATTTGTTCATACATCTAATTTGCTTCTAAATTGCAGGTGGCAAAAGCAGACTAAATTTCAAAATTAAGGCTGAATGTTAATCTGAATATATTCCATACAAACTATACATATTTACATATTTACTCAAATGTAATTAAATTACCTTGAATTATTCACAATGTTTAACATTTTAATTTCAGATCTTCCTTTAAATTGCAGTATTATTAATCAATTAATTTATCAGATGAATCTTTCAGTTGTGTGAGACAAAATTAGCCATAAAGTTATTTTTTATTACAGAATGTATACAGAGATAGACGGACATGATATTTTCTTCTTTAACATTGTAAACTACATTGTTTAAACTACAAGCATTACCATGGATATTGTCATTTGCAATTTTTTGGGTAAATAAATAAATATTATTGGGGATATAAAAAAAAGGACTGGTTTTTGCAGTTGTAACATGATGGTGTAAAATAAGGTACAGTGGAATGTTTATTTCATACTATATATGTATAACTATTTGGGACATTTGGGGACATTTTGCTATCTTAAACTAATACATTAATATTGGATTGAAGTAGTGAAACATGTTACTTGCATTATTATGGTTTGTTGCACAATCATTTGGTATTTTTTTAATCTACCCATCTAGTCCTTCCCAAAATGTTTTATGGTGTTAAAAGGTACTGTTGGAGGATATAAGCTATTCCAAGTAAAACTACCTTATGCAATTGACTAGTGATTTTATCAATGCTGTCAATGCTGTTGGTTCAAGTAGTGTTCCTATGGTTTTGGGATTGGACACAAGATCCCTATTACTATTGATGCTATCTTTGCTGCCTTTTGCCACAGTTGTTCTATGTACATTTGTACATCTTTGTATTTCGTAATTTTCTACAGTTCTTTCTCTTCTATTATGCTGTCTACCGGTACTGCTATGTGTAGTGTTGTTGTTACCATTATTTAAATAATGAGTTACCCTTCCTCCCTTCCTCCCTCCCTTCCCTGAATATTTATATAAGTTCAATAAATCACAATCAATTTACAATAAATATATTTTTTATCATTACAGCAATTACTTTTGTCTTTTATATCAAAACTAATAAAAATAAGGCAGAAGGTTTAGAAAGTTTGAATGACTGTTACCTGAATTTCTGCACTCTTGACAACATTTAAATGTATGATTTTAATTGTTGCAAATTCTCAAGATATTGTAAGCCCTATGTAAACCCTTGTAGAACTAAATGGGATTTTCCAATCAATAGAGTTCCAGAACATAATCAAGCCCTCACCTTCAGGGACACTTTTGGCTTGTTAAGCTCTTTAGAAGACCACAATTAGATCTGTACTTAATTCTTTCTTGGATAATACAACCGGTTTTTAATAAATCCTCTGTCCTGACTCTATATCATTCTGAGCCAACCACAGTTTCTTATATTCAGATAGTCCTCCCATCTTCCCAATAGCATCTTGGATTTCTATTATGGATGCATACCTCTACTCATTCTTGACTTCTTCCAAACCATATGGCCTCCACAGATTCAGTTCCCAGAGGCATGTTCATTGAATACTTCATTTTCACAGCATGGGGAGACAACTTGCAGCTGTGGAATGCATCAAGCTAAGTTAACACAGTCCTCTATTTACTTTCCAGAGCAGTTCATTGCAAAGAAAGAGAAAAGGAAAAAAACAGAGCAAAACATACAAAATGCTCTGTCCAATTTTAGCTGTGGTACCACTGGTTTCTGCTCTATCCACCAACAATATGCATCGCTCAACAAATTAGCATATCAATATAAAAACTGACTGGAATATTGGAAATCAGTGTTTGTTAATAATCTTTTTATAAACTTCAGTTGGGGGGATTGTATTCTTATTTAATACATCATGTCTCTCTAATATATCATAAATTATTTTGAAATGATTAGCAGTTTATTACAAGTAATTTTGTAATTTGACAACATAAGTGTCTTCATAATATTGCATAAATCTTTAGCAGATAAAATGTTTTTTTTGTGTTTATATTTCTTACAACAGGTACTATTTTCCCTCTGCATTGCCTTTTGGGGAATACAGATCATAAAGCAACTTACTTCAAGCTCAGCGAAGCAACACTAAGAAGGAGTCTATCAAGATTTTATTTTTTGTGGTGGATTACTTTAATCTTTTGTGCAGAATTGCAGTAGAGATTTCTTTAATATATTTATCGATATAAACAACAACATATAACCAAATCTAAGATCAACATGTCTCAATTTCTTTATTTTTGTTTATTTGGGAACTTCTGAATTGCCTTCTATAAAACATATAAAATGTTTTGCATCAATTTCATTTTTATGCAAATATATATGTAATTTTAACAATTATATTAATAAATACTAATTATGTATTTAGTTGCAATAAATTCATTTATTTTCTTTACATGTTGATAAAATTAAAGGACTCTTGTCATAAAGGTGATGAAGTTTCACTGATTTAAGACGCCTTGCACATGAATATTGAAGAGCAGAATTTGCAATTAATCATGAATACACTTCATATTTGCAAATGTAAGCTTTGTTCAACCTGGGGATGTTTATTTTTTAACTTGACTATAATTCAGTCAGGTGAATTGTACTCTGCCTTTAACCATTAACTATTAAAATGTTAATTTAAAAAAATAACAAATACTGATTAACAGATTTCCTAAAAATAGAAAGAGTGGGGCTGAACACAACCCAAGAGATTCTATTTTATAATTTGGGAACTGCATCAAAGGCTATACAATGTGTCTCAAAACACACACAAAAGGAGTTCTTGTAGAATAATGCTACACATTGTATTGTGATAAATACAAGTAATCCTTGACTTATAACAGTTTATATGATGACCATTCAAAGTTACAATGGTGCTGAAAAAAGGACTTATGACCATTTCTTTGCATTTACAAATTGCTGCATTCCTATAATCATGTGATCAAAATTCAGATGCTTGGCAACCTAGTTCATATTTATGATAGTTGCAGCATCTCAGAATCATGTGATTCCCTTTTGCGACCTTCTGATAAGTAATATCAATGGGGAAATCAAATCATTTAACAACCATGTTAGTAAATTAACTGCAATGATTTACTTAACAGTTGTGGCAAGAAAGGTCGTAAAATGGGGCAAAACTCAGTTAACAAATGTTTCACTTAGCAACATAAATTTTGGGCTCAGTTGTGATTGTAAGTCGAGGACTATCTGTACCCTCTCCTGTATCAAACCCCAAATTGTTCCATATTTCAAAGACAAAAGCAAAAAGCTGTAAGTTGTGACTAGCAAACAATTGGCAGTGCTTCTAATATCATGATCACTCTGAATTTTGTACAACTAGAATTTCCAGGGCATAAATAATCTTGCAGTCATCTCCTTTGGCAGGGTTGTTTGTTGTTTGTTTGTTTTGCACCAGATGAAGCTTTTAGATACATAGCTTCACAGACAGAGCCTCGGGTATCTGAAGAAGTGTCAGATAAAGGGCATTTTTGTAAATTGAGATGATACTGGAGGTAGGCACTTTGCTTTGCAACATGTTACTTTTGTGGTTCTTCTTTTAAGTATCTTTTGAAAATATATAAATATAAAATATATAAATAGGTAGTTAACATATTTTGTGCCAAAGGAGATGCTGGATGGCTCATTTATGCCCAGGGCCCTGCCATGGAGATTCTAGTTGTATAAACTATTATATTTCTTCTCCTGCTTCCTGCTGTTCAAGCTTTTGATCCTCATTTTCACATACTGCTATCCTGGACTCTGAACTTCTGCTGTCATCTTGAGTTATTAGCTGTGTCTGATTTTTTCCTTGAAACTCTGTTGTTGCTTTTGGTGTATCCAATCTCTGATCTTCAGATTGTCTTCTTTCTCAGCTGTGTTTCTCCTCTCCAATTTTGATGGATCTTTGGTTATCGGTTATAAACTGCCGGTTAAATCTTCACCCTACTATAAATCTGCATTCTAGTATAACAGTGAAAATTTTAGCCCATCCAGAAACATGTTGCTGTCTAAAAGTGAACTTAAATGATGTTTTGTTTTATCTATCTATCTATCTATCTATCTATCTATCTATCTATCTATCTATCTATCTATCTATCTATCTATCTATCTATCTATCTATCTATCTATCTATCTATCTATCTATCTATCTATCTATCTATCTATCTATCTATCTATCTATCTATCTATCTATCTATCTATCAATAAAACTATCAAACTATCGATCTATCTAATGAACTATCGATCTATCTATCTACTGTATATCCTGCCTTTATTATTTTTACAAATAACTCAAGGGGGTGAACATTTAGCATAAACACTTTAAAAGAATCTCATTCTTGATGGGAATGAGATTGAGAATGAGAATAGCCAACACTCCAGAAGACAGGCTTAGGATACAGGAGGATCTGGACAGACTTGAACACTGGGCACTATCTAACAAAATGAAATTCAATGGTGAAAAAAGTAAAGTTCTACATTTAGGCAAAAAAAGCCAAATGTACAGGTATAGTATAGGGGGTACCTTGCTCAATAGTAGTAACTGAGAGGGATCTTGGAGTCCTAGTGGACAATCATTTAATTATGAGCCAGCAGTGTGCTGCAGCTGCCAAAAAAGCCAACACAGTGCTAGGCTGCGTTAACAGAGGGATAGAATCAAGATCACGTGAAGTATTAATACCACTTTACAATGCCTTGGTAAGGCCACACTTGGAATACTGCATCCAGTTTTGGTCACCACGATGTAAAAAAGATGTTGAGACTCTAGAAAGAGTACAGAGAAGAGCAACAAAGATGATTAGGGAACTGGAGGCTAAAACATATAAAGAATGGTTGCTGGAATTGGGTATGTCTAGTTTAATGAAGAGAAGGATGAGGGAGGACGTGATAGCAGTGTTCCAATATCTCAGGGACTGCCACAAAGAAGAGGGAGTCAAGCTATTCTCCAAAGTGCTTGAAGGCAGGACAAGAAGCAACGGATGAAAACTAATCAAAGAGAGAAGCAACCTAGAACTAAGGAGAAACTTCTTGACAGTTAGAACAATTAACCAGTGGAACAACCTGCCTCCAGAAGCGGTGAATGCTCCAACACTGGACGTTTTTAAGAAGAGACTGGACAGCCATTTGTCTGAAAAGGTATAGGGTTTTCTACCTGAGCAGGGGATTGGACTAGATGACCTCCAAGATCCCTTCCAACTTTTTATTATTATTATTATTATTATTATTATTATTATTATTATTATTATTATTATTATTATTATTATTATTATTATTATTATTATTATTATTATTATTATTATTATTATTATTATTAATCATCGCACAGTCAGCCAAATGTTCAGCCTGGATTTGGCATTTTTGTCTACCTATCGAGTCCTTACCAAGGACCTGGGATAGGCAGATATGGATGTTTGATGTTATTACAGATATCGTCGCAGGATGGAAGCAGTTCCTAGTAAGGCCGCCTTTTGCAATTGACTAATGGCAAATTTGTCAATGCCAATGGTGTTCAAGTGGTGCTCCAGTTGTTTTGGGATTGCACCCAAGGCGCCTATTATTATTGGTACTACCCTTGCTTGCTTTTGCCACAGTCTTTCTATTTCTATTTGTAGGTCTTTGTATTTTGTTATCTTCTCCAGTTCTTTCTCGTCTATTCTGCTGTCTCCAGGCACTGCCACGTCCACTATCCAGACTTTTTTGTCTTTCTTATCAGACAATTATTAAGTCCGGGGTGTTATGTTGCAGGTGCTTGTCTGTTTGAATTCTGAAGTCCCAGAGCAGTTTAACTTTATCATTTTCTGTGACTTTCTCTATTTTATGATCCCACCAGTTCTTGCTTACAGGCAAATGATATTTCTTGCAGATCTTCCAATGCACCATTGTTGCTACTTTGTCATGCCGCTGCTTGTAGTCAGTCTGTGCAATCTTCTTGCAGCAGCTTACCAGGTGGTCCACTGTTTCTTCAGCATGTTTGCATAGGCGGCACTTACTGTCTGTTGCTGTCTTCTCAATTTTGACTTTATAGGCATTTGTCCTTAAGGCTTGGTCTTGTGCAGCCAGAATTAGTCCCTCGGTCTCTTTCTTCAATTTTCCTGCTCTTAGCCATTGCCAGGTCTTGTTATTATCTGCTTTCCTAGGTATTTTTTTAATGTACTGGTCATGTAGTGCTTTGTCTTCCCATGCCTCTATTCTGTTCTTCATTTGGTCTTTCTTGTAGGCCAGTTTGGTCTCTCTAGTAGTCAGTAAGCCTTCCTGATATACTAATTTCAGTGCATCTTCATCACTGTCCTTCAGATGTTCTTCTAAAGTCATTTTTTCTTCTTCAACCATCTGATGTACTTGCAGCATTCCACGCCCACCTATTTGCCGTGGTAGATAAAGTCTGTCAATGTCACTCCGTGGATGAAGGGCATGATTCATTGTCATTATTTTTCTGGTCTTCCTATCCATTGCTTTTAGTTCTGCTTGAGTCCAGTCCACTATTCCAGCTGTGTATCTAATGACTGGAATTGCCCAGGTGTTGATTGCCTTTATGGTATTGCCTCCATTGAGTTTGGACTTTAAAATCTTCTTCACTCTCTTGATTTCTGTCCTGTTTATAGTGATAGAATGAAAGGGCCATGTTATTATATCTAGATGCTTATTTTCAGCACTTAGGTTATTACAATGCTGCATTTTTTAAAATCTTTTTCTTGACTTCAGTGTGCTTGATGTTGTCAGCTTGAAGGATATCCAAGTATTTGTAGTAATCTTCCTCATCCAGACTCTTAATGTTATTTTTGTGGGGCATCTTGATTCCTTCAGTTTTCACTATTTTTCCTTGTTTGATAGTAAGTGTGGCACATTTGTCCAAGCCAAACTCCATTGCAATATCTTGGCTATATATACGGACAGTGTTGAGCAGCGATTCTATTTCAGATGATGTTTTTCCATACAGCTTCAGATCATCTATGTAAAGGAGGTGGGATAGCTTGGCAGATGTTTTTGATGTTTGATAGCCATGTCCTGAGTTATTCAGTATTGTTGACAGAGGAAACAGTGCAATAACAAATAGTAATGGTGATAATGAATCTTGAAATATTCCTCTCTTGATGTTAACCTCTCCCAGTCTCTCACCATTGATCTGCAACTGTGTCGTCCATTGTGCCATCGATCTTTGCACAAATTTTCTGATGTTTCTACTGACTCCTGTTATTTCTAGGCACTTGATTATCCAGTCATGCGGCAGAGAGTCAAATGCCTTTTTGTAGTCAATCCATGCCACATTCAGATTGGTCTTCTTTTTCTTGCAGTTTTCCAAGATCATTTTGTCTATTAGGAGTTGATCTTTTGTTCCTCTGCTATTGGGGCGGTTTCCTTTCTGCTCCGGTGGAAAGATATTGTTTTCAACTAGATGCTGTTGTACTGCATCAGCTACCACACCAGTTAGCAATTTGAAAGTTGTTGGTAAGCACGTTATTATTATTATTATTATTATTATTATTATTATTATTATTATTATTATTATTATTATTATTATTATTATTAATCAGGGTGACCTTCTGTAGGAGCTATGACTGAAGAGAGGAAGCTTGTATCTGGTAGATAATGTCCTGGAAGATATGGCTAAGCCTATTCTTGCATCTTTTTTTGCCATTATACCCACCTATTATTTATTCAGACCCTTGAGATCTGTTGACAATTTAATTTTTTTCCTACTGTTTTTTCACATTATCTATATCATGTTTATGTTTTTATTTGTTTTACTGATATATATTTGAATGTTACATAAATTCCTAACTCAGCTGCACTGTAATGACTGTAGCACATTGTAGCAGTAATTGAAAAGTATAAATAGCAGTATAATAAATAGCAGGAAGTAACTTTGCACACACATACCTGAATCTGATCTATTTATTTCAAATGGGCTTGATAATACTCACTGAAATATTCTACAACTGATTTTGTCATTGATATTAATGTGTTTTTGCTGTTTCTATTCAGCATGATGTTAGAAATGTGAAATCGTTTTTTTGTAGCAAATCTGATAGAAATGTATTCCATCATACCTTCTCAGCATTCCATCTAGGTTTATCCAAAACCAGATAGTGAATTAATTTATCTAGAATTCATCCTACATATCAGCATTGGAGGCCAAGAAGCTAAACAAAGCCTTAGTCTGAAAGGGATAATAAAGATAAGCAATTCCCCTATCCAGTCGTGTCCAACTCTAGGGGATGCTGCTTATCTCCAAAGACATTCCATGGTCCTGTGGCTGGCATGATTATACACCAGATAAAAACAATACAAGAATATATCCAAACAAAAGAATAAAAATAATAAGAGAACACTTAAAAATATTTTAATAAGTTAATTTTAAAAGCATCCAGTTTTGGAGTAGTTGTTATTCTGAAAATAACAACAATAGCATTTCTTAGATGTTAATTAAAATAAAGCAAGGTGAGAATAAGAATAACTTTCTAAAACCAACATTGCTGATGCATCTCAAAAAATCCTGCTGTTATGTGACTGGATGCTCAAACAGATAACTATCAGCTTGTTGCAGAAGTGTGTGATTTAGTGCTAGTCCTGTGTATTTGTAATATTTAGATCTTCCTTAATTTTTAAACTCCGCCAAAGGAAAATCTCCCTGCATTTCTTATATATTCTAAGACATTCTTATTATTGGAAATGTTATACCTTTTCATTAATTAAATATCTTGAATTCCCCACCGATTGATGCTTTTTTTCTCCCAGTTATTTTGACTATAATTTCTGAAACGAGTCTGTTGGCAATTGTGAATTATAACACTTCAGACAGAAAATGGAAGAGAGTCCTTGGGAAAACAGTATGTTATTTCTTGCTTTACTTTTATTTTTGCTATTTTATATTGTCAGTCACTTTTATTTTGTTTACCTCTGGACATCTCTTGCTTCTTTCACAAAGACTTCTTTGTGAAAGAAGCAAGAGATATCCAGAGGTAAACAAAATAAAAGTGACTGACATGTGACTGAGTATACAGGTGTTTTGACATGTGACTGAGTATACAGATGACAGCCAGCAGTAGCATCAAATTAATTGAAATTAACAAGAAGGGTAGAATTGTAAAGGAATTCAAAATTGAACTACTGAGGATATGATTATATCAACAATAGAATCTCTGACAGAGTCATACCCTTTCTTTCAATAGAAGCTTTATGCTCCCCCCCTCAATAAAATACCATGTTGTGATGAAGTGAACTGCAGTGAAACATAAACATTTATGCTTTTCAGTAAATGATGTTTCCAGTTTCCTCCTGATATTTTGCTTGTTCAGAAAAAGCACAACAATTCAGGAAACATACAGTATCTTGCAAGTGTTTTATTCAAATTCTTTCCCATTGTCTGTTCTCATTTTTCTCTCTCCCTGGCTTTTTTTCCTGTTAGATAGACACAAAAATGGTGGTTCAGATTCTATTAGAATTTTACTAAGTTAGGTCTCATTGTAAATCTTACCTCAAGACATTATTTTGAATTAACTAGATTAGTTCGCAGTGGGGTTGGGTTCTTTTCTTTTTTTTTTTGCATGAATTTATCCTTTTGGCATCTCTCAGTTAATTAATCTTAGTTCTTGACTTAAGGACAAGTCCCTGGAAATATAACTTGTGCAGCACTGGTACATGAAATGTGTACAGACCATTAAATTACATCTTTTTTAAGAAAGATGTCATATAGTTCATTGTTTTAAACAAAAATTATAAACATAGAAGAGCATTAATTAAAAGGTTTAAATTAAGTAAAACAAATAGTAAATAAGTAAGCAAACAAGCAAGCAAATAAAAGCCAATACAGTCCTAGGTTATATTAATAAAGAGGTAAAATCAAGATTATGTGAAGTGTCAGTACCACTTTATATTGCCTTGGTAAGACCACACTTGGAATATTGCATCCACAATATAAAAAAGATGTAAAGATTCTAGAAACAGTGCAGAGAAAAGCAACAAAAGTGATTAGGGGATTGGAGGCTAAAACATATGAAGAACAGTTGTAGGAACTGGGTATATCTAGATTAATGAAAAGAAGCAATAGGAGTGACATGATAGCAGTGTTCCAATATCTTAGTGGCTGCAACAAAGAAGAGGGGCTCAAACTATTTTCCAAAGCACCTAAAGACAGCAATGAATGGAAACTAACAAGGTGAGAAGCAACAAAGAGCTAAGGAGAAATTTCCTGACAGAACAAGTGAAACAACTTGCCTCCAGAAGTTGTGGCTGCTTCAACACTGGAGGTTTTTAGAGATTGGACAACCATTTGTCTGAAATGTTTCTCCAATATAGGATTTACTATATAGGTATAGGTTGTCCAATATAGGTATAGGATTTCCTGCCTGAGTACAAGATTGGTCCAAGGACTTCCAAGGTCCTTTCCAATTCTGTTATTCTGTTAAATTCTGTTAAACACACAATAATAGCTATAGCATTTAGACTTATATACCACTTCACAGTGCTTTACAGCCCTCTCTAAGCAGTTCACAATGTCAGCATATTGCCCCTAATAATCTGGGTACTCATTTTACCAATCTCAGAAAGATGGAAGGCTGAGTCAACCTTGAGTGGGTGAGTTTCGAACTGCTGAACTGCTGGCAATTGGCAGTCAGCAGAATTAGCCTGCAGTACTGTGTTTTAACCACTGTGCACCACAGCTCTTCAATGGCATTATATTAGTATGAAAACTGGAAATAATAAATGTAGACAGGTGAAGGTTATTTATTTTGCTGTTTCATAAATGGTAGGAAAATGGAATTTATTTAAAAATTGGGAAACTCAGTGAAATTGAAGTTGACAAATTCTCACATTTTTAATAGGGCCATCTCAACCCAGTGTGCAATTTGTGTGCAGCACAGAGGGGCTACTTGAAGCACAGCCATTTGATACATCACAGAAATGACAGCAGCAGAAATACACTTATTAAACTGCAACAAAGTTCTTTTCCCCCCGATGGAAGGTGTAGGTGTAGGTGGCACTAAATGGAATTCAGCACAAGAGAGCTTTCTATGCCAGCAGTAGTCCTATCTTCTTAGAATTCTTTGCATGTTAATTTCCCTTGTTAAATCCTCTTTTCCAGGGTGTATCACTGAATATCTAAACTGCTCACAGAATCCAGCAAAACCTATTTCTTGTTAACTGTATCACAACTTATGAAAAATAAATTTGTATAGCTTCTTGTCTGCATTACAATTATTGCACTGAAGATAGTAAGGCGTAACTCCATGCATCCTTTTAACTGTGCTGTTTTCTTCCTTGGAGTCTTTCTGTCCTGGAGTCTTTATTGGTCTCATTATGAAACAGACAGATTTCAGATACTTGTGCAATTAATATCCCGCCCCATTCCTCATAAGTATTAATTTTCAAACAATGAAATGTCAGATGATTTGAAAACTGATAAGTAAACATACTTTCAGAATTTTGCAATATGATAATTCATCAGGAATCTGGGAACCATTTCCCCATATAGTGAAACATTGTTCTGCTTATGATAATTTCTGAGTCAAGTGTGCACCTGAAAGAGTTTAGGACATGATATCTGTAGGAAAAAACTCTATGGTGCCACCCTTCCCTCTGGGCCCTAAGCATGAGTTCATTTGGCTTAATAGTTAATCTAGGCTGGTCTTCATATGCACTTTCTCTTCCATTTGAGAAGAACAAGAAGACTTCTGGTATCTAGTATATATTTTATATATTTGGATTTTCTTTTTCTTCTTGATTTTAATTTGTAATTGGTCCTCCAGTTTTGATCCTGATTAGTGTTTTGTCCTGTGGATCCTGGCTCATTGCTTTGTGCTACCTGTGGCAGCAATGTATTCTGACTTATAAAACATTCACCAGCAGTATCAGTTGAATATATTTCCATTTAAAGATACATGAATGACAGAAATTTAATCAATAATAATAAAGTTTGAATATTTGACAGTGTTTGTTCTTATTATTTAAATTCTTTAACTGAATTGAATTGAATCTAGTAGATCATATACTTTCTTACATAGTAATATATAGATACTATCAATATCTAGGTCAGGGGTGTTAAACTGGCAACTCGCAGGCTGGATGGGCCATGCCCAGGTCACGCCCACCCCGGCTCCGCAAAGGAAAAAAGTCACGATACATCACGATATGTCATGTGACACGATCGAGTTTGATACCCATGATCTAGCAAATGGAAACAAATCTGGAAAGCGAATTGAATTTAGGAAGAGAAGAAAAGAGAAAAGAGAAACCTTTATTATTTTTAAAGGCTGAAAGGATTCAAAACAAAAATGGGGAAAAAATCAATTATGCTCTTTATGGGGTTATTTTATTTCTACCTTTACAAATAAGCTATGGTGAAATCAGTGTTGTTACTTTCCCTTCTGTATTCATGTACAATCTAAGTACAAAAGTATTTTTTTTTAAAAAGTTCATAAAGACAGTGATCTCTCTCTCTCTCTCTCTCCCTCTCTCTCTCTTCCTTCCTCTCCCTCTCCCTTTTCTTCTCTCACACACAAAAGATGTCCCATGCAAGACTAAAAAACTGGATTTTGGTAATTTAATTAGATGAAAAAAACATTATGTGGGATCGGCTGATGTTTGCATTTTATGTTCTGAAAATACAGTTTCAGCATGGAAGGGAAAAAAAAAGGATTTTGGAAAAAGTGTGGGAGAAGATTCCTGTGCAGTGTGGGAGAAACATCTGCTTTGTGTCCACCAAAGACCACCAATGATGCCCTTGTATAAGTCTATAAAGGAAAATAAATGTGGGAGGATGACAGCTACATGACTGGATGTAGATTGGGGAAAAGCCAGACACATATAGTAAAATAAGTTTCTATTATTTGGACACACCTCTTTTTCCCTAGTGGAATTGTTTTTCCTTTCCAGTTTTTATCAAAAGCTTTTTTTTTTTAGTATAAACTAAATTAAATTATAAACTAAAGGAACAGTACTGCATAACTACTGGCAACTGTGCTTGTTATTCCTCTTGTATAATGCTGCCTATATATATACGTTCCAAAAATTTGCTGCCTTTTTAGTAGGAATTGATATTTCATTATAAACTTCTGCACCATTTATAATGGCCAGGTACTACAGAAGAGATTTGGAAAGAGAATTTCCACCTTTGCCGTAGCCATACCATGGAGATTGCAAGGAGATGATCTGCTTTGATTAGGAAAAGAAATAAAGAAAGAAACGCCCTTTCCACCACAAGGCAAATTCATTTTAGTACTATCAGTTGCAAGCCACAAAGGAGGATATCCTTCTCTAAAAAAAAAAATCCTGTGTTTAAACCAATGAACATTATTTTCCTCTTGTTATTATCCCTGTGCCTGGCTAGGTTCACATGTCATGCTTGGGTTTAATTGAGATTGACTTTTGTCCTTTCTTTAAGTCAAAGGTAATTGCATTAAGACATTTTTTCTAGTTATAAATAGGATATGCATTCAGATGAATCTTGCCAAAAAGTAGCTACTTTCTTGTGTTAACAGAAGAGTGCAACTATTTCTTCCATTTTTCTACTTATTTTAGCTGTAGTATATAGAGAATTAAAACAAATAAGTGGTAAGAAAGTTGTATGTACAATGATTATATAATAGATGTTCCTTCTTAATTAGGAGCTATAGAATTTTTTCAGGAATGGCAATTTTAAAAAGTGGGGAACCAAAATTATGGTCTTATATTTGAGTTTTACATTCTTGAAGTGTTTATGGAAAACAATTTTGTCACTTTTCTATTCGCTTTTCTTTTTTTTTTTCAATCCAATCTTTTTTCAAAAGGCATACATTAAATATAATTCTTCCATGAATCTTGCATCGTGATTCTTTTTAAAAATGCCTATATTTAAAACAGAATACCAAAAATATGTGCTTCATTGATTATAGAAAACCTTTGATTATGCTGATCATGTCAAACTATGGAAAAAAAATTTCATTGTGATCTTGATAACTTATAGATAGAGATAAGGAAGGCACAGTATGGATGGAACATGGTTCTAAGTTGGCAAAGTAATGTGACAAGACTGTATACTGTCTATTTATTCAGTGCATATGCAGAATGTATATTAAGGAAAGCTAGACTGGGAGAAGAGTATCATCCTAAAATTGGAGGAAGAAACTTCAATAATCTGTGCTGTGCTGATGACACTATTACTGGTATCAGGAAATGCAAAGGATTATCTCTATTAATGCAAATGCAATATTGCAAATGAAATGCAAATAAAAATGAAAAAGATCTGCCCTAGTACTAAAAGCCAAAGGACAATAAAAAAATAGGAGTAAATTAAATATAAAGAAGACTAAACTAATTTCAGCAGGCAGAACAATCATGTTAGAACTGACAGTGAAGATATCAAAGTGGTATTAGATAGCTTCTGCTGTTTAGGATCAACCATCAATAGCAAAGGAAGAAGCAGTCAAGAAATGTGCCATGGACTGGCACTTGGTATTGCTACCATAGACCTTGGAAAAAATGCTATGATGTCTCTGGACTTATGAATCGTGCAAGTCATGGCATTCCCTGGGACATTCCATGTAATTGAAAATTGGACTTTGAAGCATTATAGGAAAAGTATTTATATTTTTTAATGTTGGACAATATTTGTTGCCACACTCTTGTAATAACATAGCAAAATTTGACTTGTGCATAGCAGTAGTTTTATGGTGTGACAAAATATAGATAATCTCTCCTTAGAAACTACTTTATGAGAAACTGAGTTAATAGCTCTCACAGAACATAATTATTAAACATAATAATGAATAATACAAATTAAATAGTATCAGTCCTATCATTATACAGTAATATTTTGAATCATAAAGGAAAAGTCCTCACTCCTTTGAATCTTGATCATGTACCAAACCTGGATTTTTCCCAAACTCATATAGTTTAAGAAAATCATATAAATATGTTTAGTATTAAACTAGTATGCCCAATATGATATTCAGATGTGTAACATACACTGAGTAACATCCCTGGTCATCACTCTTGCCACCCCCTGAAAGAGATTGCATTAAAACAATATTTTCACTACAACTTTTTTATTTTTTTAAATGTAACCCATTAGTTCCAGGTAGAGTCGGGGCAACTGCATACAGCTGAGCATTTACTGGCTGGATGCCTTTCCTCACACTAAACTGTAGAAAATTAAATATGTTCACATATTCTCTGCAAAGTGTCTGTATATTTTTATGTACTTCAGCTTAAAGATGAACTATAATTCTTTTTCCATTTGCTGTCTTCATTCACATATCATCTAAATGTTTTCAAATTATGCTTGTTTCCAAATTATTTTTGAAGTCTTAGTGGATTTTGGATTTTTCTATCCAAACAGATCTTTCTAGTTGTCCATATTTGTTTCAGATTACTGCTTTTTGTAAATATAATTGTATTGATACTTTTAAAATGAGTGTAAGCTGAAGTGCAAAAAAGAAAAGAAAATGTAAAAGAAAAATAAACAAGAAAGAACAAAATAGAGAGGTTGCTTCCAATCTTCTTTACAGCAGTTATGCTAGACAACTCATGACTCATTGGGTTATCTTTATCTCTTCATATAAGATAGGCCAGTGCCATTTTTTTCCCTCCTTACCAACCTCAGGTGAAGTCTCCTTTTACTTCTCCTCAGATGACTTGCAAAACTGTCTGCCACTTTGCTAATGGGAGGGTAATCAAAGGATGTCATAGACAGTGAGGAAAACTTCATCCTTGCTCCCCCTCTTGGCATGTCCCCAAAAGCTCCCTCCCTCCAGGGAAGTTAGTAACTAAAACTGGTATTAAATTCCTTAAAATTTGACTTGCATGGGAATAATGGGATTTTGGATATATTCTGTAAGTTAGCTTATCTGAGGTACTTTGATTCAAAAATTTTTGCTACATAATGCATCATTTTGCTGAATTAAAGTTGACAGACAGGATAATTTTAGTAGTGTATAATTGTGCATTTACTTCTTTTTGTAAAATAGTATCATGTCTCCTTTCTATAATCAATTCTATTTAATTGTCAAAATCATAGATCATAAGTCTTTTCTCTGTCTATTTTATGTGAGGAGTTTCAGCAGTAAACACAGATGTTGTCTTTAATCGAAGACAAGTTGCAACATGTTGTTCCATCTATATATTTTAACCAAAATTTTAGTCCACTTTATCATACAGGTAGTTCTCAAATTATGACTATAAAGGAACCTGAGCACACCCTCATAACTCATGATGGTTGTAAATTGGCTTGCCCAACCGATCCAATACTTTGCCTTTTTTCCAGAAGTCATTAATTGAAGATGGAGGTCATTAAGAGAACGCCTAGAGTCATTAAGCAAAACCCACAGTCATTTAGCAAAGTTTGCTATGGGCCAGTTGTGCAGAAAACTAGAAATAAATGCCGGTTTTCAGAAAAACCATTGTCAAATATGCTCACATAATATGGTTGTTTATAGCAACTACAAACAACTGTTAATATGACCCAGTTGCCAAGCATCCAAAGCATGGTCATGTAACCACGGGGAGAGGACAATTGTCATAACATCAAATCTGTGTCATAAATACTCCCAGGGAAGTCAATTATCACTTGAATGATAGTTCAAGTCGAGAACTACCTATACATTATTTCATTTGTTCTTCTGTTTTGAACTTCATTAAAAGTTTATACATTTTATATATCACATATTCATCATTTGTATACAAATCTGTTTTAAAGTCAGTCTTACAATATTCAACACCATCAATGTTTTTGTCTACTTTTAAACTTTCTGATAAATGTAAATTTGAAAACCCTTAACAACTATGTCTCTCCGTTGTTTTCTCTTGATTTTATTTTGTATTTCCCTTGACAGAATTTGTTCCAGCATTTCTGCTTCATGTTGCTTTTTTATTTCTATACTGACATCTATCGTAGCTTCGTGGAACAGGATTTTGAACATACACTGTTATTCACTGTAGGAGGTTTAGATTAAGCATCTTCCACATTTTAATCACAACCAAGATACATCAAAGAAAATCAAGATTAGTTTTCATGTAACTGCCTTTCTAGCTATTTGAATACAATCTTATAATAATGCTGTATTGCTGATTAAGGTCCTATATATAAAGTTTTTTTTTTTATTACAGGGAGTGTTGATGCTATTTTTCCCCATTTATTTATTTAGTAATTTTATGTTTCACTTTTGTTTTACACATTAGAAATCAGAGGGGGGGGGGAATCCATAGCCCCTGGACCTCTTGTGACCTCCACACATTTCACCAGAAAACTTGATATCAAATTGCGGCTGTATATTATTGGTGATTCACTCTTGGTGGGAAAAGAAAAGTATAAAAAGAAGTATGATCTTTTTAGGAGCTAACTCTAACCCATTGTTGCTCTCAAGGCTGACCTGTAGTAAAACAGAGATGGAGGAAGTACATGCATTCTCATTCTGCTAGATTTGATGAAATTGACCATGGCATCCTTATTGATCATTTGTAAGGAGGGGACTAGAGGCATTTGTAGTGACTCTGCTTCTTTTGATAGGTCCTCAGGCTGTGTACTGTCAAGGGCAATTAAAAATCATTGCTATCATTTGCAATTACTACCTCCTGTTGATACACATTGTTGGTTTATTGACCATTAAAGAGACATTTGTGATTAGAGAGCCAGAGTGGTAGGAATACAAAGTAGGACTGGCTGAAATGATTTTTTTTTAAATTAAATATTTACATAACATACCCTAGTGATCACTGCAACTGACTTGACTGAACTTAGGGGAGTAGTCTATTTTTAATTCTGGTAGATCACAGTTTGATTAACTTTGTTTATCAAAGAAATGAAAAAAGCATCAATTTGTTCCCTCAAATGTACAGATATGTAAGATCCATACGAAGCTTCATAGTAGTCAATGGCAAAGACACATACATATTCAGAAGATCTCAAAAAAGATGAATGCTTTTTCATAGAATGGTAACCTTAAAATCTGCATGATAAGACTTCTCACATTTTGTCTTAATTTTAGTAAATCTCTCAACTCTGCTATTACAGTATTTTTTTAAAATCCTTTTAAGCACTTTTATTTTTATTGGTACTTTATTGCTTTATTTGTTTAGCAATGTTTGTGTGGTAAGACTTAGAAATGCTATTTGGCCTCGAAGAATGGAATATAACTTACATAATCTTTTCTTTCTAAATGTTATATCTGGACATTATCCCTATCATTTGAGATGAGATGGGAGATACAAAATAAGAGAGATTTTTAAAACTTGGCAAGTTAATATATTTAAACAATTTGATCCCAACTCCGTCTAAAATTTCCAGAGTTCTTAGCATGGATTTTTAATGACCTTTATGACAAAAAAAAACCCTTCATGTTAACTTATTAGGTCTCAATAAGAATTATTTGTAAAGAGAAAAATGCTGTGAAATCAAGTTTATATGACAACTAGAATATATTTTGTTATCTATCCTTGGCAAGAATTGCTTGTATTGGCAAAAATAATAAAATTGTTTTATATACTGTAATAAAATAGGATTTTTAAAAAACAATAAGTCAATAGATTAGTGCAGAAGTGGGCTAGCTTGCCAGGGCTTTTATTTATATAAAATGTATAAGGCCACCCAACTCCATTATGACTTCTACATATTAAGTTACATCAAATTTATAAGGCCACCCAATGATATCTCTGGATGGCTTACTGCAATAAAAACAATATGAAAAACATACATCAAGATAGAAAAATGATGCATATCTGAAAGAGAACAAAGCATCCAATCTAAAATATATATTGACCAAGCCAGGGGAAAAAAATCATGTTTTTAATTATCTATTAAATAAGATCAGGAAACGACTATGTGGATCTCTGGGAAGTTATTGTCCTAGAAAGCAGAAGCAGTGATAATGTAGATCCTTGCTTAGAACCACAAGATGATATTGTTTTTGAACAAATCCTATGAATCCATAAAAAAATTGCAGAATGTGCACCTGTAAATGAAAAAGGGCTACCATATAATATAAAAATTCTCTGGAAATGAGTGGTCCCAGTATTCATCGAACTATATAGAGACAAAGAAGAAAACTGCTGTATAATGCATTCTAATTCTGCATTCCTAGTATCTCTTTCTCAGAAATACTATGAAATTCTAACATTTAAATTAGGATCATTTGGAATGCAAAGCACTTATCTATCACTGAACTATTGTCTTTCAATTTTTTTATTCTGGCAGCTTCTCTGTAGATATTCATCTTTAAAAAAGCTTTCATGCTTGCTGATTTGCACTTTAATCAAATCAAATGGACCAGAGTGGTCCAAAAAATCAAGTTGGCAGTCCTAATTACAACAATGTCATTAAAGTTCTGTTAAATTTAAAAATGTGTGTCACTTTTGCAACACATTTTTAAGAAATGTGTGGAACTTCAATCATACTATCATGACTTTTACTTGACTTGTTATTACCATACTCTGAGACCTTTTTAAACTTTTCAAAAGATTCATTGCTATAGATGTAATCCCCCCGCCCCATATTTCTCCATGACCCTGGTTGCTCTATGCTATTTCTTCCACTGAAGGTATTTGTTTGTTTGAGATCAGGAAGAAGAAGCAGTGAAATATGAATCAATGTAATAGGGAATTGAGCAACATATCTACATGCACACACTTTTACCTCCTCACAATAATGGAAGCTGGAAAAGAAACTCAAAAGATCTGATCATGTAAAGAGAAGCTTGTTACATAAGTGAAGAGATAGTCTGAGAAATAAGAAGTCAAATTTTGGCACTTTAGGTCTTTCCTGCTTCAAGTCCCTTCAGTTCATTCAGTCACATGTCTGTCAGTTGTCATTTCATTTATGACAGAAATTATTTTTCCACTTCTTTCCAAGACCTATCCTAAGAAGGATATCAAGGATTACCTGCTGGTCTGTTTATTCTGAATCCTTTGTTTACCTGATAGTCAGGGATAGATTCTGTCCATCCTTGTATATCCATTTTTCCATTATTGTTAAAGCATCCATTTTTCTATCTTATTCTCAAAATGATTCAGAATTTCTTTCAAACTTTCAGTATAGCTTGAGGTTGCTATACTGGCATTGCTATTTTCTAGAACCGTGTTTCCCCGAAAATAAGCCCTACCCCAAAAATAAGCCCTAGCTTGATTTTTGGGGTGGGCCTAATATAAGCCCTACCCCAAAAATAAGCCCTAGTTTGTGGATGAGTCACATACCTAAAAATCAAGCTAGGGTGGGGATGTGGAGCTGCCCCACGTGCCCCTCACCCAATTATATTCCAGAAAGGCCTGACTGCAAAATGCAGGCCGGAGCTCCATTCTGAGCTGCAGAATGAAGCTGCTCCGTCAGCCGCAGAAGAAGTGGGCTGACTGGGCAGGGCTGTCGATGCCGCCACCGTGAGGTGAGTGGAAAAGACACCACCCGAAAATAAGACCTGGTGCCTCTTTTGGAGGTAAAAAAATAATAAGACCCGGTCTTATTTTCAGGGAAACATGGTACATACTTTTCTAGTACTCTGAAGTCTCTTTGGCTGGCTCCATTCCCCAGTCTGAATTTTTCAAATCAGAACAGCTCTTAAGAGTCACACAGTCATTTAAGTTCAGTGTAACAACTATTTTCTATCATTGTTAGAAAATGTTGTTATCCATTATTGTTTCTTGTTATTTTACTCATGCAAATTGTACCCAGTTTTCCTGGCATTTTATAACATGATGTTTTCATATAGTATGAATTATATACTGTTATATTTTAAGTAGATTACATGTTATTGATTTTTTTGTTAATATATTATATTAATTGATATATTATATTAATTCCTTGGGTGGCCTGTTTACATGTCATTATGTGTGAACTCAAAACTAATAGCCCAGAAAATTATGGCTTAGCAACATACATGGACCAATCAAAGTGTATTGAAGGATAAGACATATACTGATGAAATATATCATGGCTAAGAATGTATCACAGCAGAATTATATTGAGAACAAGTGTAATGAAATGGTTAACAGTCAGAGAGATGCTGTATCATCTCCATAGAAGCTTACAAGAGAGTCATTTCCTCAGATTACTGTACATAGTCTAAGGGCAGACTATTCAATAGGGTTGTTGTGAAAATAAAATAAAGGTAAATCTCTATGTAACTATTTGGGTTACAATGGATATATATCTCATAGATATTTAAATAAACTACAATTCTCAGCTACCCTAGCAAACATGATCCAGGTTGTATTTGGCATTTTACCTCTGTCAAAATTGGAGAATTACAAAAAAATGAACAATGGTAACTAATCTGATATTCCAATTATAATGCAAAAACACTGTAGAATTATTTACCCTTTTAAAATGAGAGGCTAATAGGAAAATGACAACACTTAATCATTTAATCAAGGAGAGATGATTGGTGGGCTCACAAAACTTGAATAATAGTTGTTTTTCATCATGCTAAAATATTTTCTAAATGCAAACAAGGACAAGATCTTGTCCTTTTCTCAACAGGCATTCTGGCACCAAGAAATTTAGATATTGTTTAGTATTTATTAATTTAGCATTTTTAGATTACATCTTTGTTGTAATTCAGGCTACATGTACCTTGGGCATTATTTCTATCTGAATCCAATGCTTTTTGTTATATTTAATACATTATGCGCCATGCTCCTCTGCCAATCCTATTTTCCACTTCTGTCAAGCAGATTTAAGATACTATGTTTAAGAGCTTTGCTCACTCCTACTGTTAAAACTTTAACAGTATCAGAGCTAATAAGGAGCCCTATGGAGGAATCTTTGCTCAGTGATTCTACTTCATTGCTAACTTTAAGGTTTCTCTCTCTGCTCTGCAATTGCCAGTCTTTTGCAAGCAGTTGTCTTTGAAATAAAAATGGGAAAGAAAAAAGATTAGTATAGAAATATTCCTAGTGGCAGGAAATAAAGAACTAGAGGCAGCAAAAAAAAAATCATCACCATCTGTATTTCACAAGTAGGTCGAAGCTCCCCTTAGAATTTACATTATGTCATGCTTTACTTCCTGGGCAATTGCTTTCAATCTATCTAGCTTTTGTTTTTAAGTCCAATATATATTTCATTTTAAATATCATTATTCTCTGTTTGGCCAAGTGCATAATGAATCAGCACTATAAAATGAAGGAATTTTAAAATCTCTCATTAGACTTGAATGACTTTACAAATTCAAATACATACTCTCTCTTTCTCTTTGGGAATCTCTAACTAAATTCACTTAAAAAGTATAGAAAGTAAAATCTTCTTCAAACCCAAGCTTAGCTCTTGGTGATTTCAAGGAGATGTCCATGTAGGATCAAGTTATAATGGGTTTGCTGATTTGACTGCTGCAATATGAGGTCTTAGCTTTTTATGGTGTTATAACAGTTATAACCTGTTTCAGATCTCCATGTGACAAACCTAAACTAAAAACCAGGATTTTTTGACCTGAAATATTTTAATGACTTTTGCATTTGGATACTTATATTTATGGTATGCAACATATGAAAAATTCTGAATAGATTTTTACACTCAGAAGTTTGTGCTTCTCTAAGTCCATTAGACTTCCAGTTTCAACTTTTATAAAGGATTATTTTAATTAAATTAAATTATTTAATTAAATTCAGTGAGAAGCTCACTTGCTAGGAAACAAAGTTGCAGCTATGGACATCATCACTGAAAGGAATTGATAAATATTTAAGGAACTGTTACAAGAACAAACCAAAATTTCCTGTCATCGGTGACCATTTATTTACCAATTGATCAAAAGTCTGTTAAAAATAAAATAAGAAAGTATCTGCTCTAATGTTTACAAGATTTATGACTGAAAATAGTTTAGTTGTTGAAATTTTTGTAACCTCATCCCGTTCATCTCAATAAATGTTATTAAAGAGGAATCTCTGAGATTCCTGTTTAGAAAAGTCAGACCAACATGTAGGCATGGTTCATGATCACATCACTAGCTGAACTCCTACCTTTTTTATAGTCTGAAGGAGTATCACGGTTGTCAAGAGCTGTTTGAACCTAGGATTAGTTATTCACAGCTGTGTGGAAACAGCTTTGCCTGCTGAGCCACAGGCCCCCTCACAGATGTAGAAAAACCTGAGCCCTTTTCAGCATTTAAGGCCTAAAGGAAAACTGATGGCATTTGAAAAAAAAAAGTATTAAAAATTGAGTGGGTGCAGGCAACATTTCAAAATTCTAAGTTAAAATAATTAATGATCAAACCCGAGATTTCCTTTGAGACTCGGGCCCTGCCCAAATAGCCCTCCTGCCCACTTAACTCCAGTGATCCATTAAGGGCTACCAGTTGAAGCATTTATCTCAGCAGCAGGGCTCCTAGCATTCAAAGAAAGCACACTTTATTCTCCAAGAGAAGCAAATAAATTGAAACTATTCTCCCACATGAAAAATGTACTAAACTTGCAAGGTTTTTACCCTTGCCAATATGACACAAGTTTTGGTTCTAAGGAGTCATTAAAATCCCATTCAATCATGTCGGCCAGAATGGCCTTGGAAAATGTACAACAGTTGTAACAAAAATGCTTGTCTGTTGAACAAAACATTATCTGGTGAACAAAAGGGAGCATAGCAATTCTGCATGGCTGTTAGGCAACTTTTTTACTAGCTAATTTGAGTGAATGTTATATTATAAGTTCAATGAATACCATGAGTTTAGTAAATATTATATGATGAGTTATAATTGGGAAAGGAGTCCGGCAAGGCTGTATTCTGTCACCCTGCCTATTTAACTTATATGCAGAGCACATCATGAGAAAGGCAGAGCTAGATGAATCAAAAGTTGGAATTAGGATTGCCGGGAGAAATATCAACAACCTAAGATATGCAGATGATACCACTATAATGGCAGAAAGTGAAAAGGAACTAAAGAGCCTCTTGATGCGGGTGAAGAAGGAGAGTGCAAAAGTTGGCTTGAAACTCAACATTAAGAAAACCAAGATCATGGCATATGGCCCTCTCAATTCCTGGCAAATAGATGGGGAAGAAATGGAGGTAGTGACAGATTTTATTTTCCTGGGCTCCAAGATCACCACAGATGGGGACTGCAGCCAAGAAATTAAAAGACACTTGCTCCTGGGGAGGAAAGCTGTGGCAAATTTAGACAGCATACTAAATTTGCACCCTGCCAACAAAAGTATGTATAGTCAAGGCCATGGTTTTCCCAGTTGCAATGTATGACTGTGAAAGTTGGACCATAAGAAAGGCTGAGCGTAAAAGAATTGAGGCCTTTGAACTATGGTGCTGGAGAAGACTCCTGGCGAGTCCCTTGGACTGCAAGGTGATCAAACCAGTCAGTCCTAGAGGAGATCAACCCTGACTGCTCCTTAGAAGGCCAGATCCTGAAGTTGAAACTCAAGTACTTTGGCCACCTAATGAGAAGGAAGGACTCACTGGAGAAGAGTCTAATGCTGGGAAAGATTGAGGGCAATAGAAGAAGGGGATGACAGAGAATGAGATGGCTGGATGGAGTCACTGAAGCAGTAGGTGTGAGTTTAAATAGACTCCAGAAGATGGTAGAGGACAGGAAGGCCTAGAGGAACATTGTCCATGGGGTCGTGATGGGTCGGACACGACTTCGCAACTAACAACAACAACAACCCCCTCAGGTCATTATCTATTACCATGTTTTTGTGTGTTGTTTGCTATTTCGCTTTTCTGATGAATAGTGAAATATTTTATAGTGGCACATATGAAATCTGAGGATACAATTAGTGACAACTCTATTTTCCCCCTGAAATAAAGTATTATAAATGAACATTGGATTCATGATATTCATATATTATTCCCATGTTTGGCAGAAATACAGGTAGTCCTCGACTAACGACCATAACTGAGCCCAAAATTTCTATTGTTAAGTGAGTTTTGCTCAATTTTACGACTTTTCTTGCCACAGTTGTTAAGTGAATCACTGCAATTGTTCAATTAGTCACATGGTTGTTAAGTGAATTTGGCTTTCTCATTGACTTTGCTTGTCAGAAGATCACAAAAAGAAATCATGTGACCCCGGGACACTGCAATAGTCATAAATACAAGTCAGTTGCCAAACCTCTGAATTTTGATCATGTGACCATGGGGATCCTGCAATGATGTTAAGTATGAAAAACAATCATAAGTCACTTTTTTCAGTACCATTGTAAGTTTGAATGTTGCAATTAAGTGTTGTAAGTCGAGGACTACCTGTATAAGGAAGCTTTCCATTCCCACTTTCCATTCATACATAACATATACCATGTTTCCCCGAAGATAAGACCTTCCCCGAAAATAAGCCATAGATTGATTTTTTGGGGTGGGCCTAATATAAACCCTACTCCAAAAATAAACCCTAGCATTGTGGTTGCCCGGAAGATGGGCAGAATGGGTATTCCAGAACCTGAACTAAGATGCTTTGTAGTTCTGGTCCAGACAGCATTAACTCAATGAAAATGATTTTAAAACAAATATTTATTGTCCAGGAATTCCAAGCAAAGACTTACTATGCTGTAGATACGTCAGGTCTTGCATATTTGTCCATTTTCATAGGTAAAAGAAAGGCAATTGGGGAAAGCTGGTCAACACAGACTGTTCCTGGGATGACCCATCCAGGTTCCATCTTAAAGGCAATTGGGGGGCTTGTTGGGCCTCTGACCATTCCATGGTAGGCAAAGATGTCAGGGGCATCTACTCTTAATGGAGGCAAGATTTCAGCTTCAGGATTTAGGGCAGGAAGGTGGTTAGCCATGTGCTTCAGGTGAGGTATGGTGCGTTCTATCTCTGGTGTTGGAATTTGACTGCGATTGTCTGGTGAGGCGTCCCATTCTGGCAATGGCAGTGATAGGAACTGTGAACTCCCATCTAATGGCTGGATGCGGTGTCCAGTGATTTTCTTCCCCGCCATCCTCTGTGGCACAGAGCACATTGTGAAAGGTGTTTCTTCACTTGGGAGTTCACTGGAAAATGGTGAGTCACTACACACTGATGTGCAGTTGACCTTGGCGGGCGCCTCTGAGCGTTCTTTGGAGCCATGCTGGGGCTCCTTGGTTGAATGAGGAGTGGAAGCTGCTTGTTGTAGCTATTCAGAGTCTGGATGCAGGGTTCCTGGGTACTTGTCACTCTTGCTTGGGTGACACTTTCCCTTAGCTGTGCAAGCTTTGGCCACGTGTTCCGGAGACTCACAGCATTTGAAGCAGACCTTGTACTCTCCCAAATCCAACCTTCTTCTCCAGTATGTTGGAGGACCCATTGGTGCTGTGCAGGATTTGCCATTAGGCTGGGTTGGTATGGTGTTGAGGTCATCAGGAGCATGATCAGTGGCTTCTTGTTGAACCTCATAAGCATTGCTTTCTAGGTCAGGGGAATGTGGCACAGATGGCTGGCAGTTTTCTTCAGAATACTTCTTGTTGGGGGTAATTTCCAGTGGCACAGATGAGGGGCCTTGTGGGTTTGACCTGAATTCCTCTGTCTTTGTGTTTAGCTCAGGAATCACTGCACCTTGTGTGCCCTCCTGCTTAGGAGTATACGTTGTTGCTGGTGGACTGAAGGGGGGTGTCATGATTCAGATGGTGCGTTGCCAGCTTCCTGGCTGGTTGGCATATCTGGTGGCCGGGATTCTCCTCCGTGGTCACTTGACCTTGGGATATTTGTAACCGACTGCGTCATCTCCTCCCATTCTTGATGTGCATTCTGCACATCCGCACAGCCCTCGACATGATTGTGCGAGACTTCGCCTTCTGGACTCTTGACATTGGGCATGAAGGCGGCGCCTCCAGATGCTGTTTCCCATTGACGCAGTAGAAACTCTAGCCTGGCCTGAACCCTGGTAATCTCATCCTTTAGCGGCTGCTCTTCCTGCTGTGGAGCCTTCGCCATTGCAGATGGACCTGTCCGGTTGCCATCTGTGGTTTAGTTCATTGGAGTCAGTTGTGTGGCTCTGGGGGGAAGGTCTCGTGATCCAGATGGTGCGATGTCGGCTCTCTGGTTGATTGGCACATCTGGTCATTGAGATTCTCCTTCCTGTCCACCTGGTCTTGGGGGACTTATGGTTAACCATGGTGCTCCCGCCTGCTCATGTCGTGATGCTTCCTGGTCGGCAACATAGGTCTGCATGTGGCTATGCTGGTTTTCAATCTCCAGTCATTCCAAATTGCGCGAGAAGGTAGCGTGTTGGAGTTTCTTCTGAAAGGCCTCCGCTCTTGCCACTTTATCTGCTGCTTCTTGCTGGTGCTGTAAAAACTCGAGCTTAGTTTGAGCTTCCTTTCCTTTTGCCTCCCTTTGAGCTGCTTCAGCCTCCATTTTGGCCTCCATTTGAGCTGCTTCAGTCTTCATTTTGGCCTCCATTTGAGCTGTTTCAGCCTTTCATTTGGTCTCCATTTGAGCTGCTTCAGCTTTCATTTCAGCCTCCATTATGGCTGCTTCAGCCTCTTGTTTGGCCTCCATCTGAGCTGTTTCAGCCTTTTGTTTGGCCTCCATTTGAGCTGCTTCAGCCTCTATTTTAGCCAATTATTCCTTTTGCAGTTGCTCCGCTTCTAACACGTGAAGAACTGCATTGGCTGCTTCAGCTTCGATTTCTGCTTGTGCGGCTTGAATGGCAAAGCTCTCTGCCCTTGAAACTCAGGACACGTGGCTGTGGTAAGAAGACGCTTTTGAATGGCAGGAGGTGACTATGACATGAGATTGTTGTGACACGCTGCTGAGGTGGGAAGATACCTTTGAGTAATGGGAGGCACCTGAGACCTGAGAATGCTGTGATATTCTGCTGTGCGCCTCGGGCCGTGGTGGCTGGGAAGCTTCGGACTTAAATTTCGCTTGGAAATGAAGTCATCCAAATTCTGTCTTCTTAGAACCACAAGCTGTAAGCCGGTCTGGAACTACTAAGGATCTGCCTGTCCTATAGTCAATTCCAACCAAGGGCTGTGAAACTTTGCAGTTGTTAACGAAGGTTATTTTGCAGGTAGCATAAATGTAGGCTTGTTGTTTGCAGGTTGCCACCAGAGGGCGCTGCTGCATTTAGACTATTTTTGGAGTAGACTTTGTTGTTTAAACCCTTTCAATCCAAGGGGAGGGCCGACTGGGTTAAAATTCGGCCTTTTACACACCAGTTGCTTGGTTACCATGACAATTAATTGTTTTATTACTCTTTTGTCTCTGGGCTGAGGGGCCAGTGAAAGGTGAATCCTTGCTTCGAACGATGCTGAGTTATGTAGGCAGGGGGGGGGCTACCTGCCCTGAAAGATCTTTTAGACAAAGGCAATAGAGATTTCTGAAAACTGTGCTTGTAGCAAATTACTTCATGGTACAGGCAAACAAGCCATCGAATCAAATGAGGGGTTTGGTTGCAATTCAAAGTCTCTCTCATTCAGCTAAACTCCCTCCAAGTAAATGCATGGGGGATCTTTACAAACAAACAGACTGAGTAGCAAGCAGAAACTTTGTTGCAGGCATCAAAACCTTTGCAGCCAGTCCAAGATACAGCTTAGGTCAGACAGATAAAGGGTTAATGGTCTCTTTACGATAGACAAGCAGCTGGAGATATTGACTTTAGATATTGAGGCATGAGATAAGAGTCGAAACATCTCCACTACAATGGACTGCCAGGAGAAACATTCCTATTCTTTCACTTTAAACGTTGGCTGGCAAACAGATTCAGTAGCAGGCAGGTACTTTCTTGGAGCAGACATAGAGATTAAATATCGCTCTTTTACTATTCTGGAACCTGAACTAAGATGCTTTGTAGTTCTGGTCCAGACAGCATTAACTCAAGGAAAATGATTTTAAAACAAATATTTATTGTCCAGGAATTCTAAGCAAAGACTTACTATGCTGTAGATACGTCCAGTCTTGCATATTTGTCCATTTTCATAGGTAAAAGAGCGGTAATTCTCCATATCAACTGAGCGTGGTCACAGATGCCATCCATGCGTACACATGCTTGGTTACACAAAGGGATTTTACAACCCTGGCACGAACAGGATGTCCTGCAATAAGTTTTTAACTCCTCCCACTGTCTAGATAAGCTACAGGATTAACTAATGACTGAACTACATTCCCCATAAGCCATCTCTTAAGGAAACAGCGTTTAACCCTTTAAATGCTAAATGCTCTAACATACAGTTCTCTCAATGACATAGCATTAACCCTGTAAATGCTAAATACTCTAACACAGTTCAAGTTGGCTACAATCCAGTCCAGCACAATGGGCATGGCCAGCTTGATGTCTCTCACATGGAATGTGAGGGAGCCTGGGTGGGGCTGGGGAGGGGAGGGACAGGAATTACAGAGTTTTGCATAGTACAAATGAGGTAGAAGATACTGTTACTGTACCAAAGTCATTTAGTCCGAGGGGACCAGTGAATGTGATTTCAGCTTTTACACGTCCCTTGACTAGAAAGGGTCTAATTCAGGGATCACTCCCCTTTTCCTTCCACATGGCCCAAACTCCTCATGCTTCTTTCCAATTCTAACTTAAAGCCTCAGCAATTCAGTTCTCTCCCCATCTTCCCAACATGCAAGCTGAACCCCACCCCGTTCCTTCAACTACCACCTCCTCATTTACCTATTTCCACCCATGAGGGGAAGGCTTTCTTTCTCATCACTTGCTCTTCTCCAGGACTGTTTTCTTGCAAAAGTTTTGTTTGTTTACTTTCTCAGCAACAGAACACGCCCCACTCTGATGGGAGAAGGGAGCACCGTTGTTGATTTTCTTTTGTCTCATTGGAGGGCTCCACCCGATTTGTTGATTGGCTTATGGGAAGGCTCCTTTTCAGCCTGGTGTATGCTGGGTATTGAAATTCTGTTCAAGTGAGGTTTAGCAGGCTGAGCCATGCTGTAGTCGGTGATTCCCAAGAGAAGTTGGGTTTGCTCCGTGAGAGCTGCAGCAGCAGCTGACAAATCTGCATTCGCTGGCAGTCTGGTCCTGGACTGCTCATGCTTCCTCTTCTTTGCATCCCACCCACCATATACGGGAATGGGGGCCAACCTGGGGGGTGACAAATCCTGTGAAACTTTGGTGGGCCCATTCCGCATTCCTCCTGTAGCACTGGGTAGCATTGCCAGCTGCCTATGCTTGCCAGGTGCGGCTGCTCCTCCCACTCTTGTAAAGCCATGCTGGGACAGGCCATTCTTGGCACACTTTGTGTGTCCCAGCCTTTCCATTGCAGCCCATTCAGTATTAAATGGAAAGCAACATGAGGAAGTGGATGGGGAGTGGGCTCGCTGAGGTCTTGCGGGACTCTAGTTCCTGTGCTTGGCCCCATCTTCCAACCTGGTCTTCCAGTAGGCCTGCCACCCCACCTGTGATGGCCCGTCCCCTCCCCCCACGCTTCTGCCTCTACCTGCAAAATAAGACACCCCTGAAAATAAGCCCTAATGGGTCTTTTGCACCAAAAATAAATATAAGACCCGGGCATATTTTCAGGGAAACACAGTATACACACACACACAAACACACACACACACATCTTATGGTTTAGCACATACTAGGAATATATTAAATTAAATTAAAAATTCATATTTATATGACTCTTTTAAGGATGTTTTAATCTCATTCCAGATGAAACCAAATCTGTCTCATCAACATCCAGTGTACGTCAGAAAGAAAAACTGAAAACCAAATCTTGATTGTAAGCTGAGCTGCATTTTGTGAATAATAACAACAACAACAACAACAACAACAACAACAACAACAACAACAAATAATAATAATAATAATAATAATAATAATAATAATAATAATAATAATAATAATAATAATAATAATAATAATAATAATAATAATAATAATAATAATATTAAAGTTGGAAGGGACCTTGGAGGTCATCAAGTCCAACCCCCTGCTCAGGCAGGTAACCCTATACCATTTCAGACAAATGGCTGTCCAGTCTCTTCTTAAAAACTTCCAGTGTTGGAGCATTCACCGCTTCTGGAGGCAAGTTGTTCCACTGATTAATTGTTCTAACTGTCAGGAAGTTTCTCCTTAGTTCTAGGTTGCTTCTCTCCTTGATTAGTTTCCATCCGTTGCTCAGGCGTTTTGGAAAATAGCTTGACTCCCTCTTCTTTGTGGCAGCCCCTGAGATATTGGAACACTGCTATCATGTCCCCCCTCATCCTTCTCTTCATTAAACTAGACATACCCAATTCCAGCAACCGTTCCTTATATGTTTTAGCCTCCAAACCTCTAATCATCTTTGTTGCTCTTCTCTGTACTCTTTCTAGAGTCTCCACATGTTTTTTACGTCGTGGTGACCAAAACTGGATGCAGTATTCCAAGTGTGGCCTTACCAAGGCATTGTAAAATGGTATTAATACTTTGCATGATCTTGATTCTATCCCTCTGTTAATGCAGCCTAACACTGTGTTGGCTTGTTTGGCAGCTGCAGCACACTGCTGGCTCATATTTAAGTGATTGCCCACTAGGACTCCGAGATCCCTCTCACAGTTACTACTATTGAGCAAGGTACCCCATACTATACCTGTACATTTGGTTTTTCTTGCCTAAATGTAGAACCTTACTTTTTTCACCATTGAATTTCATTTTGTTAGATAGCGCCCAGTGTTCAAGTCTGTCCAGATCCTCCTGTATCCTAAGCCTGTCTTCTGGAGTGTTGGCTATTCCTGCCAGCTTGATGTCGTCTGCAAATTTGATGAGTTCCCCATCTATCCCCTCGTCCAAATTGTTGATGAAGATGTTGAAGAGCACTGGGCCCAGAACAGAGCCCTCGGGCACCCCACTACACACTTCCCTCCATGTAGATGCGGTTCCATTGAGGACCACATGCTGAGTATGGCCGGTCAGCCAGCTACGAATCCATCTGGTGGTGATGCTCTCTAACCCACATTTTTCTCTCTTATCAAGTAGTAGGTTTTGATCTACTTTGTCAAATGCCTTACTGAAGTCCAAGTAAATTTTATCCACAGCATTCCTCTGGTCCACTAATTTGTCACTTGGTCAAAAAATGCAATAAGATTTGTCTGGCATGATCTGTTTTTGACAAACCCATGTTGGCTTTTAGTAATGACTTTGTTTGCCTCTAGGTGTTCGCTGATTCGTTGTTTGATTATCTTTTCCAGAATCTTCCCAGGTATTGAGGTCAGGCTAATAGGTCTGTAATTTCCTGGATCCATTTTTTTTCCTTTTTTGAAGATGGGAACTACATCAGCTCTTTTCCAGTCCTCTAGTAGGTTCCCCAGTGCTCCAAGATCTTTGAAAAATATAGTTCAGTGGTTCTGAGATCACATCTGCCAGTTCCTTGAGAACCTTGAGGTGTAATCCATCTGGTCCTGGTGATTTGAACTTGTCTAGGCTGGACAGGTGCTAACTTATCATTTTCTTGCCTATCTTAACTTGTGTTTCTATGTCTATCTTCTATTGTGTTTTTTTATGGCACTATTTTTGATAGGTTGGTCTGTTTTTTCCCTTTGTGTAAAGACAGATGCAAAAACCAAGTTAAATAGTTCTGCTTTCTCCCTGTTGCTTGTCACCTTCTTGCCACTTTCACTCACTAATGGACCAATCATTTCCTTCACTTTTTTCTTGTTTTTTACATGTTGAAAGAAGCTTTTTTTTGTTATTTTTGACTTTGGTCGCAAGCCTTAGTTCATTATGAGCCTTAGCTTTCCTCACTTCATCTTTGCAGGCTCGGGCTATTTGTTGATATTCTGATTTAGTTATGTGCCCCTCTTTCCACTTTCTATACTTGTCTTTTTTATCTTTCAATTTATCAGAGAGTTCTTTATGCAGCATGCTGGTTTCTTTTGAAAGCTGTTATTTTTCCTCTTTGTTGGTATTGTGCTAGACTGGGCTTCTATTATCTCGCTTTTCAAAATTTCCCAAGCTTCTTGAGTTGTTTTCCCCTGGAGGATTCTCATCCATGGAATCCTTCCCAAGCCCTCTCTAAGTTTATTGAAATTAGCTCTCTTGAACGTCCAAGCTCTAGTTTGACTGTTCTATTGCTTGTGCTTCCATAATGTTGAATTCCAATATTGCATGATCCCCCCCCCCCCCCCCAAGGTTCCTGTGGCTTCAACCCCTTCTATCATTTCATCTCTGTTAGTGAGGATTAGATCCAATATGGCTAATCCCCTAGTTCCCTTCTCTACTTTTTGGGAGACAAAGTTGTCTGCTAGGTTTGTCAGGAATCTGTTTGATCTTCCACTTGGTGCAGAGTTTGTCTCCCAGTTGATGTCAGGGTAGTTAAAGTCCCCCATTAGTATTGTGAGCTGACTAGCAAAAAGTTCATCTATTTCCTCTGTTTGGTTGGGTGACCTATAGTATACACCTATGGCAATTTCATTCCCCCCCCCCTTTTATATTGACCCAAATGCATTCAAGACAGTTTTCATCATTGTTGTGCTCTATTTCTGTAGTGATGTAGTTATTTCTTATATAGAGAGCAACTCCGCCTCCTCTTTTATTTGGTCTGTTTCTTTTAAATAATTTAAATCCCTCTAGCTGTGTGTTCCATTTGTGGATTTCATCCCACCATGTTTCCGTAATGGCAACAATATCATATCTGCCCTCATTAATCTGAATTTCTAGTTCACCCTGTTTGCTGTTCATACTCTGTGCATTGGTGTATAGACATTTGAGTCCTTTATGACTGACCCTGTGTTTACTTTCTACATAACCTGTGTGGTGCCTGAGTTCCCCTATTGTCTTACCACCTATTTGGTTAGTGCACTTTGTGTGGCACTTGCTATTAAAAGCTTGATTTTGCTTGACAGCAAGGTTGATATTCTTGTCCCACACACATCTATGTTACATGCACTGATAGCCCTATAATTTTTAGATTGCCAGGGACATGGATGTTCTGTATCAATTAACTCACTGTCACCGCTGTTTAGTTTAAATATTCCTTCAGAAAATCTGTGAATTTATACCCGAGTAACTCAGTCCCTTTCTTTGATGGATGCAAACCATCTCTTTTGTACATTTTTTCATTGGACCAGCTGCTGACATCGTGACTAATATATCCAAAGCCTTCCCCTTTACACCACTCCTTTAGCCACATATTGAATTGTGCTATACGCTGGCCTTTTCCATTTTGCTCCTTATACACTGGTAAAACCTCTGAAAAAGTAAGCCTACAGCCTATTCTGCTAAGTTCCTGCCCCAGGCTCTGGAAATCATTCTGCACAGAGCGTACATCTTTTTGGGACAGATCGTTAGTGCCAAGATGTACAATAGCCTCCACATCACAGTCCTTGCTGGCATTCTTGATTATTTTACATTTTACATTCTTTATTATTCCCTCAGCCATTGTGGCTAGTATTTAGAGAAGCTCAGCAAGATGGAATATATGTTGGTGTGCCACAACTGTGTGTTATTTTCTCTGGAGTTTTGTTGTGTTCTAGTTTTGCTTTTATTGTTGAATGCCACCTGGAGTGATATTTTTGTGAATTGGGTGCCAGGCCACATTTGGGAACATGCAAATTTCCTGTCCAGATATTTTGCAGTTATATAGGTAATCCTCAATTTATAACCATAATGGAGCCTCCCATTATGGCCATATGTTGTGACAGCTATAAAGCAGGTCACCCACATGACCAACCCAATTTTGCAATTTTTTTTGCAGTCATTAAGCAAACACCACAGTTGTTAAGCAAACACTGCTATCCCAAAACAAACACAATTGTTAAGCAAATGCTGCTATCCTAAAGCAAGTGCCATGGGAGTTAAGCAAATGCAGTAATCATTAAGTAAACCAATTGTCATAAAATGTTATAAAACACAGTCATATGACCACAGGACACTGCAAATGGCTACAAATGTGGGCCAGTTGCCAAGCACTTGAAATAAACATGTGATCATGGGGGGCGGGGCGGGAGCAGCCATGAGGAACTTTGGAACTGGATCATAAGTATTCCCAGGCAGGTCCATTTAACTTTGAATGGTTGCTGAGTGTCCATAAGTCCAAGACTATCTGTACTCTTCGATAATGATTGGAGATTTGTCTCCATTCTACAAGGTTTGATGGCATTTGGATTACTTTTGGAGCCTTTTATCAGAGTTCATTCAAAAGAATTGTTATATTCAGGGTACAGAGGTTGGAATACTTCTGCATCCAGCACGATTACTTAAAATTTAGGTGTTTTAAGATTTCCATGTGTATTATTGAGAAGTATTCTCTTTGATATATTATCCTGATATCCTATGCTGAAGGGCAAGTGAATATATCAAATCTGACAATAAGAAATCATATTCTTGAAAATTACACATTGCAAATCTTGATTCATATTTATTAGACTTTACTGAATTGTTAATCAAATCTCCCTATGGAAAAATAAATGGTAGTGGCAGAAGATATAGGACTTTCAAACATGTATCTGTTCTTTTTTTTCTTAAATGTTTATGTTAAACACATTGATTGATCAAGAAAAACTAAGAGAATTTAGACTCTTTAAGCAAAGCTTAAAGCAACATTTAAAGAGTGTGATCCAATAAACAGCGAGAAATATAAAGGAGCCAGTCTTAATCCTCTTTGCCAGAAAACAGAATTTCAAATTCTCTTATTTGCAAGCCATTTATAATAGTTATAGAAATGCCAGCAGTAGAACGATTATGCTTTATATGTGTATCTTATATGCCTTTTCTTATTATTACATTTACATTGTTATTATTTCAGCTTTGCACTTCAGCGGATAACTGGCCCACTTTAGGCTAAAAATAGCTCTGCTACTGCTGCTGAGCATGACTACTTCATTATCGCCCACACACTCTCAGCTTTGCAACACATTTTTGTATTCTGCATTTTCCTGCGATTGCAAACAGATGGAGGTTGGCTGTGAAGACAACACTATGTTAGTGATATTTCATGGGAGGGTCAGGTAGATGAACAGAACTACTCTTTCCTTCTATGGTCCTGGAAGCAGTACTGAATATGTAAGTGCATGCAGTTACTTCTGATTTATTACAGGCTGAAAAAGTGCCTGCCATAATATTACATATCAAGGAGCAACAGATAGGTATTTGTGTACTCTCCACAGATCAAAATGCAGAATGCTCCTCCTGAGAGATCCATTAGTGGGGTCTAGAAAAGTGGACTTTGCTTTCATCTCAGTAGCCTCTCCTAGTAACTCTTATTATGTTTAATTTTTGATATGAATGTTTGACAAGGTATGAAAGACGTTTTACATTGTTTTCTAGGCCTGGATTAAAATAAAACCATACCTACCTTCCAATTATAATCTGACTCCTTAACTTGATGAGCTCTATTCTCAAGTACATTTCTTGTTTTCAGTCCAATGTAGGGAAATGTGGGTGATATGATAGGTTCAAAACGTAAAACTAGACCATGGGTCGGCCATCCGAAACGTCGGATGAGCCGCACGGACCCATTTAGCTTTAAAAAAAAAAACGCTGGGAGCCGCGCGTTCGCGCATGCGCACGCACCCGTGCGTGCGCGCGGCCCCGTTCGCGCATGCGCGCGCGCCCCGCGCACCCGCGCATGCGCGCGCGCCCCGCGCACCCGCGCATGCGCGCGCGCACACCCGCGCATGCGAGCGCCGTTCGCGCATGCGCGCGCCGTTCGCGCATGCGCGCGCGCCGTTCACGCGCCGTTCGCGCATGCGCACCTGCGCGTGCGCACCCCCCGCACCCGCCCGCGCATGCGCGCATGCGCTCGCCAAAATGGCGGAGGAGGCTCCGGAGCCGCAGGTAAGGCCTCAAAGAGCCGCATGCGGCTCCGGAGCCGCGGGTTGCCGACCCGTGAACTAGACATATGAATTGTGTGATTAGACCCTAAAAGAGTAAAGTTATGTTCAGGATTTTTGTATCATAGATATAAGAAATTTCCAGTTAGGTATATCTGGCAGGATATGATCAGTGGGAAAGCATTGCTAATGTCCACTTAGCTGCAAGAAATAGTCATAAATTACTTTTGAGTGATTGCTGGTAAAGCAAAAGGAATTCTCTATGAACTGAAGCTTAATTTGAAGAAGGTTGTATCTTTTATTCAAAAATGTCTTGGATTAATATTAGATAAATAGTGTAATACAATTAGGATTGTAACATATTAATTCATTATGCAGAAGAGGAGGGGAATACTGAATTTAGGATTCAGAAATTATTTATGTTTGGAATTATTAAAAAATGATAGTACTGATTGTTTTAAGACTTGTATCTTTTATTCAAAAATTTCTTGGATTAATATTAGATAAATAGTGTAATACAATTAGGATTGTAACATATTAATTTATTATGCAGAAGAGGAGGGGAATACTGAATTTAGGATTCAGAAATTATTTTGATGTTTGGAATTATTAAAAAATGATAGTACTGATTGTTTTAAGACTTAAAAACCTGTCACCCAATTTGGTTTGTACCTATACCAGGCATGTCAAACTCATGACGTCACGTGAGGTCACGCAACGTATCATGACTTTTTCCCCATTGCCGGCAATAGGATGGGCGCAGTTTCGGCATGACGCATCCAGCCCATGGGCCGGCAGTTTGACATGCCTGACCTATACTGATTGTTTGAAACTCCTTGCTGAACAATTGACAATACTTTAGATACTCTTGTGATTTACTATTTCAGAAAATATGGTTGACTCTGTAAATACTTGTCCGAATCTCATATTCAGGCAGACATAAGTTAAGAGCTAAATGTAAACCAGGAAATGTTTCCCATATGTTTATCTTTGCATGTGGATCTTATCTGGTACATATTAAAGGTAAAAAAGTAGACCACACTTTGATATGGATTTAACAAATAGCAACTAAGAAAGTGCATTCATAGTTTTTTCAATATACAATCACAATCTGAGAAATGTGATAAGTTGTACTAAGTATAGAGGATAATTGAGAAAGAGAAAATGCAATGACCTGCAACTTATATATGAACCAGATCTAAATCTTAACTGCCTTTACAATCATTTTCATTCGCTCCATAAATCTAAAGAAAAAAAATGAGATTACAAGCTGAATGTCCATAACAAGTATCTGTTGGCTGCATATGAAGACAAGTTCTCTGCCAGCGTATTACACACAGAATAATGAAGTTCAATCATAGAAAGATCTATTCTAACTGAATAGTAGAAATGTTACAAAAAGTTGTAAACAAGTAAAAGAGTAAGAGTGATTCAATAATAGAATCAATTACCCATGGAGATGGTGGGTTTCCTCACTTTAATTAGATATATAATACACAATTGAGACTTTGGTTGAATTAGGGTCAAAGTGAAGAAAGTGTTCAAAGTGTCTCTTTGTTTAGCAATTCCAATAAAATACAACAACAATATATTTGCATAGACTCAGTTTCCTATGTCAAGAAGCAACTTGATAGTTGCACATGGATCACAAATTCCACACCTAAAGCTTCCTGCAAGAAGGTTCCGCCAAAAGCAAAACAAATCAACATGGGTACTTTGATGATGCCATTTGAAATGGTCTGTCCTTCAAACCATTGTTCTCACCATAGTCTGTATTAAATCAAATCAGAGAGTTTACTAGTTCTGTACTATCTATTTGAAAAAACTTTTATTAGAATTTTTTTCCCATGGGAGTAGTTAGAAGAGAATTTGATATTCTATCCCTTCAGATTCTGAGCGTTGGCAACTCAACACTTAATGATACATTTCTATTTCTTTTATTTGAATATGGATTACTAAATCACACATTTCTGCTACAATTAAAATCATTGTAGTCATAGACATATAGACTTCTGAGGAGAATGACTTAATTGAAGACTTCAAAATTGGTATCATCAGTGTTTTATTCTTCAGTATATTGTGAAGGGCTCTGAGCATAATTGGATTAGCGTTTTCCAATCTAAATTTAATAGTCATTCTAATAGATGCTATTTGTTTAGGTTTAAGCTGTCTGTTTTCAAATTCTTCAAACTTTATAATTTTTCTTTTCACTAATAAATGTAATTGTTATTTAGTCATACTAAGCAAAAAAAAGCTTAGTATGTGACTTAAAACAGGACAATGAAATTCTGGTTTCATGGTAGTCTTATGTTATTCTACTTGTTTGTTCCAGGACAGCAGCTAAAAGCAGCATTTAAGTATAATTCCTTTCAAATATACAATCACTGTAGTCTATAGATCACATGTCATATATTTTTATAGTGAAATTTGGAAACCATGTCACCATATATTATTGCAAGCACATGTTCCTAAAAATATAATTTCCTGGAAAAATTCTATAATTGAAAAACCAGTCTTTTTGATAATGGAAAAATTATTTCATATATATGTAAGCCTTAGTAAATTTTATTTTAGTTTTTCATTGCAATTTTTGTCACAGATTCCAAGAAACATAAACAATGTGTTCTCCTTTCCAATTTTGCCTGTTTAGATATCTGGGTAACCCTATTCCAGCATCAATTTTTACAATTAGTTGAACTGTGAAAAAACAACAACAATCTAATCTCAGTTTATAGTAAATTCAACAAAATCTTACTGTACCTGAAATCCATGCTGTCAACTAGCTTAAATCCCAAGGATTTGTATTCATCAACTCTAAGTATTAGGTTGTCTGGAACCAATCCATTATTTATGTGAGATAGGATAAAATACAGGTTGTAATAACATTTTAATTTTAGATGTAGGAATTTCTGAATAGAGTTTGGTTGTATTAGAAAATCAATTGCTGATTAAAAGATGAAAGCTATCCAATGATTTTCAATGGCCTTGCTCTTTAATTTTAAAGTTGCAAGGCAGGGGTGGAAACACCATATATAGGAGTGTTTGCAGGTCGTGGCCAAAAAATTCAAGATAGTTGAATTGGCAAAAAAGGTAACCAATGATCTCAGTGAACTGCCTCAGTTTCCCTCCCAAAGAGTGTGTGAGGAAGTGCAGGCATGGAAGATAGGGACACAAAATGTCAATCTGGAAGTTCTGCAACCACACTTCATGAAGGCTGAATAAACAGAGCCAAAGCCCAAGAGTCAAAACGAAGAGGCAAAATAAAAGACAGCCTTGATGAGAAAAGGCATTGTGAAAGAGTCTGCAGCTGAGAAAACTGGTGAAAAGGAGTCATTTTTCCATTCCTAAGACTTGGCACGAGAACAAAAAGTTCTTCTACCTGTTTAGAAGAGTTAAGAAGCCCAGCCAGACAAAAACAAAAAGAAAAGGTGAAAAAAAAAAGTAAAGACTTTGACAGAACACAAATAAGAAATAGAAACTAAAGAAGATAAAAAACAGATTGAAAATGTACACATTTAAGCAGTGTTATTCAGACTTGACAACTTTAAGATGTGTGAACTTCAGTTCCCAGAATTCCCCATGTGGTACTGGCTGGAGAATTCTAGGTGTTGAAGTCCACACATCTTAAAATTGCCATGTTTTAAAAATATTGCTCAATAGAGAATGAAAATAGAGATATACAAGGATTAATCTCAGAGAAATAGACAATCAGTAATAAATATATTGTTATTGTTGTGTTGTTAGTTGCAAAGTCATGTCCGACCCATCGCGACCCCATGGACAATGTTCCTCCAGGTCTTCCTGTCTTCTACCATCTTCTGGAGTCCATTTAAGCTCACGAGTCCATTTAAGCTCACGATAAATAGATATATAGAATAGAAAGTTGTGAAACTAGTGAAATTGAATGTTAAAGAATTCATTATAGATGAAGAGCTTATAGAAAACAGATATTTAAAATAGAAAATAGTTTTATTACTACAATTAATTTCTGAACTACTTGAATACATTTATAAGTTTGTTTGTTTTTGTAAGCTTTCTTTTTCTGAAAAAAGAACCCCAGTCACTTAAGGGAGATACAAAAACCCAACCAAATACCCAAGTTTCCAGTGCTTTAGGCATGCTGGCTGAGGAATTCTGGAAGTTGAAGTCCACAAGTCATAAAAGGGCCAAGTTTGAAGACCCCTGGTATAGCATACTTATTAGTGGTTAAAAAAAATAAAAAGGAACGGATCACTGTGTTATTGAACCATCAGCTGTTTTCTATGTGTGGCACACATAACAAACAGATGGAAGTTCAATTCCATCACTATGGCTGCCACCTAACATTTCTGATAGTACCCTGCAGATACTATTAAGAATCCTGTTTTACTTGAACTGCTGAAACTCACCTGTAGAAGCTATTGTATAGCTTCAGTTGTTATTTATTTGACATCTGTCTTTCTGCCTGTCTGGGTAGTCAATTGAAGGCAGCAAACATACTTACGACTCCTGCTTCCTATTTCTCCAATACAACCATGTGAAGTGGATTAGACTGAAAGAGAATGACTGACCAAAAATCAACCAGTTTTCATTTCTAAGCACAGCCTAGAACTCACAGTCTTCTGATTTCCAAGTCACCACCCAAACCACTGCACCATCCTGGCTCTGTAGTTATAATAATTATTCTAATTTGAACCCTACCGTAGCACAATGGATATTCTGATTTATGGAAACAACTTTTCTAATTTTGCTGCAAAGTGATTTTGTGAATGACAAAAAAATGACAATGATAAATAATATAATTTCATATAATGATATTCTTCAATACTTTTCTGAGCTCTTAAGAGTCAAGGTTAGCATCAACATTTCTCAGTTATGAAAACAATTGAGAACCATTTAGCATCAAAGCCATAAAGCATAAAGCTAAGTTGGTAAGTGACAAAGGCAGGGGGAAAAAAGGAACTGATCCTTCTAGGCAATCATTTTAGTTTTCAGTAATCATTCTTATTTAGTCATGCACTGAAATGTGCTGGGAGACTAAAGGTGATTTCAAGCCTAACAGTTTAGCTAAATGATGCTCAGCCTGGTGCCTAGAAAGGTCTTGCTGTGTTCTGACCCCATTAACATGTTTTAAAAAGTTGTTGGGGCTTCCTTATAGTTACATAAACTTTAGACAAAACAGACTAAGTGAGATGCAATTGGATATGTTTTCTATCACAGCATATTTAGGGATTCTTTTATTCTCTAGTTTTTCTTATTTGTTATTGGTCATTGAAATTATGATATATTCTAACAAGTGATATAATACAAAGAAATGTATTTTCCCTTTCATTAATTTAATAATATGCTTTGTATTTATAGAGTAAAGAGTATTACTCTTTAAAGAGTAATACTCTTTAAAGTATTACTCTTTAAAGAGTAATACTGTCAAATAATCAAAACTCATTGGACTCATATTGGCAAAAGTGGATAAATCAATGTTTATCATATTTCCTCTCTGGATTATTATTTGTTTTCCTTTTTAAACAATTTTCATTTTACTGACCCATATCAGACACATGCCCTTCTCCAATGATAGAGTTTTGATACAGTACTGGAAAATTAGCTCTACAGAAAGGTATCTACAAGAATTAAAAGGAGAGAACTTGAAAACTTGATTCCCTTCAAAGTTGAATTTCTATCTGCTGAAAGTTATTTTTTTCAGCATTATCATAACTTTGAATGGTTGCTGAATGATTGGTAAGCAAGGAGTCTCTGTACGTTAGTTCCATAATTTATGGAATTTACAATGAAGTTATTGTTTTCTTTCCATGCCATGGTAAAACTTCAAAACAGCAAGATCCAACTATAGAAAAATTTGAATAAAGCACTTCAGAATTTTCTTAAGCCTGTTGACATTTTCCTTACATTTTGAGAATGCAGGAATCCACAGTTGGAAAACAAATGACAAATTATTGGTTGGAATATATAAAACTGAATGAAAAGATCCTTGCAATATCTTGAATAAAATCAATGTAGTTTTTCAATGTAAAAGCATTCATGACTGGAATTGATTGGAGGTTCCATCCCGCACACACACCTGGTTGCATATTCTTGAAATAATCCCACTGACAAAGTTCCACTGAGTTTTCAAATTCTTCAGAATTTGAATTATGTCTGCATAAAAGCACCTGCTAAAAGATAATTTGACTTGGGGACTCAGGTTCATATACAGTATAGGTAGTTCTTAACTTATGACTATTCATTTAATGATGGTTCAAAGTTAAGACAGCTTCAAAAAAAATTATTTATGATCTGTCCTTGCACTTATAACCATTGCATACCCCTCTGGTCACATAATTTCAGTTTAGATGCTTGGCAGCCAGCTTGCATTTACAACCTGTTGCAGAATGCTACAGTCAAATGAGCACAATTTGTGATCTTCCCTGCTGGCTTCCGACAAGCAACGATAGAGTGGAGTGGAGTGGAGTAGAGTGGAATGAAATAAACAGTAGAAATAGTTTAAAATATCCTCCCAACTATCTTCCTTAGAATAATATCATTTATTGATTCTGCCAATGAGATTAAAAAATGGAAAAAAACCCATAAGGGTCTACATTATTGGCTAGGAGAGCTCTTAATGGCCTAGTCCTGTGATGTGCTAAGTAAGTGATATATATACTTATGTTAATCAGTTATGAATCAGTTTTGCATTTTAGAGTGTGTTCTTCTGTCTCAGTTGAACCCATCCCATAGCCTAGGAAAATCTGAAGAAGGATTGTTATGTACATCTTTTTGTTTCTGAAGGAAAACTGAGATGTATATTTAACAAACAAAAGATAGGTAGTAATTAAGGCCAAAAGCTGTAACTTTTTAAGGTCACCTAATTCTAGGCTGTTCCAATATCATTTTTTTTACCTTGCAGGCAGAAATGAACTACTTAGACCAGCTCACAAAAAGTCTAAGAGTTACAGGAAGTAATATTTATAAAAAAAACTAGGAATTCATAACAAAAAAAAAATCAGTTACTGCTATGATTTAAGAGCATGCTTTATATTGAGAACAATGTTCACTTATTTCCCATTCTATATGAAGGCCTAACTGTCCCTCTCTTTTGAACAAATTGGTCTCTCCTGCTATATTTGGTTTTGTAATAGTTTTAGTACATAATTTTTTTTTTACAAAGGACTTATCTGCAGTTCCATTACCTGAACAGGCTAGCAACCATTATTTGGAGACAGAAATGGTCATTTTTCTCTATTGACCCTCTCCTCAACATGAAAGCAATTTGAGGTGCATTTTCTGCTGTGGTTTTTAAAGTAATCTTTTCCTCTTGTGTTGCCTCAAATGACCTTTGCGTAGCATTCAGAAAAGTGTTAGCTCAAAATCTGGGAGAAATCTTTCTTTTTCTTCCTGTATTTAAATACTATAGTTTAAATACTATTTTATTGCAATTTCTTTATTTTATTGTTGTGAGCTTCACAGAGTCACTGGGTGGCATATAAGTTTAATAATAATAATAATAATTTTCCTGAGCTAGCTAGTTTTTCCTCTGAGTGTTTTTTAAAAAAATAAATCAAGGGGGCATACAAGTTCATTACTTCTCCAGTCACGCATTAATGAGAATTGTAGTTCAAAAATCTGCGGGATATCAGACTGTCTATTCTTAATTGACTGTGGAATGAGATGTGACCAAACAAAAATTGATTTTTAGCACAGAGAAAGTGATGCATTCATTTATAATATATATTAGTTTGGATTCTAACTCTGTGAGAAAATCAAACTGTGTATAAAGCATTTTCAATTTAAATATTTTTTTAAAAAAGCAGCTTTAGCAAAATGTATCATAGCATTTTGTAAGATAATTATCGTTTCCCCAGTTTCTTTTAGAACTATGTTAAAAACAAATCTGTCTTGCAATATTACCTTTACAGAATATTATTTTCATGGCAGCTCACTTATTGGTTTCTAAATATCTGGCATAGAAGGGGCGTTGTCTTTTCTCAGCATGACAATGGAGACTCCACAAATGGGTTAACTTCATCCTCCTGCCCAATGAGACTAAGTCAAATGATTGCCACGCCTCCTGCTGGGTTGGATCCTAACCCAGTTACGATGAAGACGAAGCACAGAAACTATCGATGGACGCTTTGGCTCCTCCTGCCCCCTACACAGGACGGAGTCTCTATCGTCATGCTGAGAAAAGGCATTCAGGTAAGACAACGCCCCTTCTCCAGCATGAGGATGGAGACTCCACAAATGGGACATATCAAAGCCAACCGTCCCTAAGGGAGGGAAGCAGTCTGGTCCTGTGCCCCGGTGGATGGCACCACCTGTTGTAAAACCCTCCGGCCAAAGGAGGCGTCTGCGGAGGCATATTTGTCCACCTTGTAATGCCTTATAAAGGGAGAAGGCGAAGACCAGATCGCCGCTTTACAGATTTCGGTGATGGAAGCTTGCATGGCCCAAGCTGCAAGCTGCCGATGTTGCGGCGCTGCACGTGGAATGAGCCGTGATGCGGCCAGGTGTGGGCAATGATTGTGCTTGATAAGCCTGTGCGATACAAGCTTTGATCCATCTGCCGATTGTTGAGGCAAACACTTTCTGCCCCATGGAAGAGGGTTGGAAAGAAATAAAAAGCGCTTCCGACTTTCGAATAGCAGTTGTCCGCTTGATGTAATGTTTCAGTGCTCTGCGCACATCCAAGGTATGCCACTTATGTTCCAAATCGTGGGATGGATTGGGGCAAAAGTTAGGGAGGACCACCTCCTGTGCCCTGTGGAACAATGTGTTAACCTTGGGGACAAATGATAGGTCTAGACAAAGAATCACCCTGTCCTTATGAAAGGTACACAGATCTCCCCTTACCGAGAGAGCCGCAAGTTCCAATATGCGCCTGGCCAAAGTTACGGCCACCAGGAAGGCGACTTTCATAGACAAGAGGCGGAGAGTGCATGTCGCGATGGGTTCAAACGGGCCTGATGTAAGGGCCTGTAAAACCTTTGGCAGATCCCAAGAGGGATAACGGTGTACCACTGGTGGTCTGGTATTGGTCGCCCCTTTGATAAAGGAGTGCACCATAGGATGCTGGGACAGAGGGGTCGAGTCGTCGCATTGCAATACTGTTGACAGAGCTGCGACTTGTCGACGGATGGTGCTGGGCGATAGGCCCTTGTCCAACCCTTCCCACAGGTACTCTAAGACCTTCGGGATGGTGAGTGAGGAGAAATCCAACTGACTCTTAGCGCACCAGAGACTAAAATTTCTCCAGGTGGAGTCATATATCCTATTTGTGGAGGGACGCCTGCAGGCTTGAATCATCTTTATGACCCTCGTTGAATAGGATCCCATTGTTAGCAGTTGCCGCTCAAGTGCCAGGCGGCTAACTGAAGCCATTGAGGTTCTGGGTGCTGCAAGGCTCCCTGGCTCAGGGCAATACGGTTGGGGGGAATTCTCCATGGGGGAGAGACAGAGAGGTCCACCAGGTCTGCAAACCAGGGACGTCTTGGCCAGTATGGGGCAATCAAGATTACCTCTGCCCGTTCCAGTAGAACCTTGCGGATGACTGCCTGGATCAGAGGAAGGGGAGGGAAGGCGTATAATCATTCCCTGGGCCAAGGGCTGCAGAGCGCATCCGCCCTCTCTGCCCCCCAGGAAGGGAACTGAGAGAAGAATCTTGGGAGCTGAGCGTTCAGTGGCGAGGTGAACAGATCTACCACTGGTTGTCCGAATCAGTTCGAGACCTGCTTGAAAATGGAGGGATCCAGATGCCACTCTGAGTGGTCCACCGTCGATCTGCTCAAGGAGTCCACCAGTTCACTACCCCCAAGATGTGTTCCGCCCTGAGGGAGGAGAGGTTGGATTCTGCCCACGAAGCTAGCAGCTGGGCCTCTGTCATGAGGTCCCTGGACCGGGTACCCCCCTGGCGGTTCACGTGGGCCTTGGCTGCGACATTGTCCGTAAGGACCAGTACATGTCGTCCTGCTACACTGCTCCTGAAGTGTCGGAGAGCAAGATGTATGGCCCTGAGCTCCAACCAGTTTATGTTGTGCTGCAGTTCCGGTTGAGACCATCGGCCCTGAGCCAACCGAGACTGGAGGTGAGCTCCCCAACCAAAGAGGCTGGCATCTGTGGTTAGGGTGATATGAGTTGGTTCCTTGAATAAGGACCCCTTTGCCAATGCCGGAGATATCCACCAGCGAAGGGAGTTCAAAGTCTGTAGAGGGACCCTGACCTTCTGAGTGGAAGAGCTCGTGCCCAGCCTCTGAAATGGTAGAAGGAACCATTGCAGGTGTCTGGAGTGCAACCTGGACCATAGAACGATTGACATGCACGACACCATCTTCCCTAGGAGTTTGGAGAGTGTGGCCAGGGAAACTACTCGATCTTTCTGTATCTGGAACACCAGAGACCGAATGCTGTCTCAGCGTTCCTGCGACAGGTAGACCATGCACTGCGTCGTGTCTATGATCACCCCCAGGTGCAATAGACGGGTGGATGGAACAGTGTGGCTCTTTGGGAAATTTATGGAAAACCCGTGGGCCTGTAGCACCCCAATGGTGTGGTTGAGATCCCATTGGGCTACCTGGATGGACGAGGACTGAATTAGAATGTCGTCCAGGTAGCACTGGATCCGCACTGGTATTAACCTCAGGTGGGCCGTCAATGCCGCCAAGATTTTTGTAAACACTCTTGGGGCAGAGGAAAGGCCGAATGGTAGGGCTCTGTCTTGGAAATGGTGCCCGGCAAAACAAAACCTGAGGAACCTGTGATGGCTGGGAATAATGGGAATATGCAAGTAGGCTTCCGTGAGGTCTATGGATGTCAAGAGGTCACCCCACCTGATGCTGGCCAGAATGGACTGGAGCGTCTGCATCTTGAACCTCTCATATTTGATATGGGAATTCAGACCTTTGAGGTCTAGAATTGCTCTCCATCCTCCTGAGGTCTTGGGCACCACAAAGAGGATGGAGTAGAATCCCTGCCCTCTCTGGCCAGTGGAAACTGGCTCTATGGCCCTGATGTCCAGAAGATGACGAATGGCCTGTTGCATAAGTCTCTTCTTGTCCAGTCACCATGGTGTCGGGCAAGCTATGAAGCGACCCAGGGGTGCAGAGAGAAAGGTTAGAGATAGACCCTCCTTGACAGTTCGGAGCACCCAAGAGTCTGTTGTGGTGTTCTTCCATTGGCTTGCAAATAGGGAGAGTCTGCCTCCTATGGGGACCATGTCCCTGGAGTCACTTAGACCTTCGGAATGGACGACCTCCGCCCCCTCGAAAGGGCCGCTTACTTTGGGCCTGTTGTTTGGGTCTGGAGCCAGGGCGCTCCCATGGTCGGTCGGGTCTGGGAGGAAAGGGCCGAGCGTGCGGAGCCCCTTCTGGGCTTGTGTATGCAGGAAAGGGCACTCTTCGATAGTCAAAAGTAGAGCGTCTGTCCCCGCATTTGTTAAGGTGGGACATCACCTTGCGTTTGTCGCGGTTCTCCACCAGATATGGAGAGAGGAACTCACCAAACAACTGTCCGCCAGTGTAAGGGGTGGTAGCCAGACGCCACTTTGCCTTTTGGTCCGCTCTCCACTGTTTCAGCCACAACAGTCTGCGAACGGCCACGTTGTAGCCTATGGTTCGCGAAGAAAATCTGGCTGCGTGTAGAGAGGTGTCTGCCATGAATTCGGATGCAGCCAGTAGCTTACCCAGGGTCTGGTGGACTCGTACCTGTTCCTGGGGTATCGTGGCTTGGAGTTCACGCAGCCACATTATGGAGGTCCTGGCGAAAAAGGAACTGAGAGAAATAATTTTTTTCCTGTAATTTCTATGCCCTTCTGTTACCTGAAGACAGGCCCTAATATAAAAAGTATGAATGTATTGCCTCAAGCAATAGATGCTGGGGATTAATGGTGGCAGGCTTCCAGTTCCTTTACATCTCCCATTTACTTTGCTGTGTTGTGCAATAACATTAAATATGTATTTGGCCCTAAACTTCCCGTTGTCTCAAGATTGGTAAAAATCATCTTCAATACTGGAGTGGATTCAGTTGCCAGGCTACATGACTGGGTTCATCTACTGCTCATGATACCATAGTACCTGCCATTTGAGAGGACTTCTGTAATGTACTGAGCTGTTCTGTTGCAACAGGTGCAAGGAGCTGCACCGGGACCGCTAGTAGACCATGTGGCCTGCTAGCTAGACTTGCTGTCTCCCAGCTAAATCTGTAAGCTTTTGCACAGGAGAATATGTTGCATTCATTGGCTGACACCACCCAAGCTCTTTGTATAAAAAGGGTCAGAGCCATTTTGTTCTCAGTTCTGTTTAGTCTTTAAGAAAGATATACCTGTTTTACTACTCCTGCCTTTTCAATGCTGGGCCCAGCAAGAAACAGAACATTGGTGATGAAGATGGGATTGTGCTGCCGCAACTAGAAGGGCTGACTCACCACCGGAGAAGGCCTAGCAAGAGCTGAAGGACGGCATTCAATTTTTTTCACACTCTGCCTGCCAGTACGGAAACGCTGGATGAGAGTGCTGCAAGGAACCATCTTGGAAACCCTCAAGAAGCTTGCACAGCACGAGGCATTGAAAAGGCCGCCAAAGACTCACCATGGCAAAGATAGGTCGTCTCTCAGAATTTGACGTCGCTCATCCGGAGAGGTGGAGCTCCTACGTCGTGAGGGTTGAGAACTACCTAAGAGTCAACAAGGTTCAGGAAGACGGGTTGAAGGCCGTGACGTTGCTGTGTGTTTGCGGTCAAGTATAGCAGAGAACTTGGTTGCACCACCGCCATTAGAGTCTGTTGCTTATACGGACTTAAAAAAAATGCTCAAGGAACATTTTGAGCCAAAGCTTTCGGTCATCGCTTGGCGACACACTTTTGAGCAGTGGGACCAGCATCCTGGGGAGTCCGCCGCAGACTTCATAGCTGCTCTTTGCCAAGCTGCGAGGCCTTGAGAATTCAAGGACCTTGAAGAATGGCTACGGGACCGCTTAGTTTGTGGTCTGAGGAGCCGAGAACTCCAGCAAAAGATCTTTGCTAGAGAAACTGTCTCTTTCCAAAATGCGTTGAGGGAGATAACGGATGAAGAAGCTGCTGGCGGAGCTGTTAGGGCTTTGTGGCTTTCCAAGAATGCTCCGTGCTCAGATTCAGTCCACCAAGATGACACCGAGCGGGTTGAGGACTCCGGGTCACAAAGTCGATCGGTTACAGCAACCGCAAGAAAGAAAACCACACAGGCAACCTGACAAGGCAGTTCCCTTTTTGAGGTATCTCGGGTGCGGAGGCTGCCACAAATGGGCCGAATGCCAGTTCCACATCGCAACGTGCCAGGCGTGTGGCAGGCAAGGCCACATCACCGCCATTTATTTGGGTCGCAGAAAGGAACACCTTTCGGAAGAGTTGCCTCGGAAAGGTACCGGGGTCCCCAGTCAGAACAGGGTGGGTTTCTGTGCGAGTAGGAGAGGTGTCTTTAGGACAGGTGCCCATCGCCCACTCAAAAAGAAGCTACACCTCAAAGTCAAGCTGCAAGGGGTTCCCTTCAACATGGAGCTGGACACGGGTTCAGCTCTATCAATAATCTCCCAAAGCACTTTGAAGCAGATTTGCTGCAGAAATGGCCAACGGGTTAAGCTCAGGCTGTCGAACCTTATTTTAACAGACTTTCAGAATTCCCGGGTCAGTGTCAAGGGGGAGACAACACTCGAGGTACAGTTCAAGAGTTTCAAGGGCCCTTTGGATGTCATAGTTGTCGAGGGAAACTGCTCTAGGGCTCGATTGGTTCGAGGCTTTGGGAATTCAGGTGACTGGGTTAAACAGTTTGCAAACGGCGAGCCTCTTGGAGGTGTGTAAAGAGTTTGCTGATGTTTTCAGCCCAGAGTTAGGGGCATACAAGGGCCCTCCAATTGCTTTAAGATTAGATCCCTTTGTTGCACCGATAAGGATCAAGGCTTGTCGGGTGCCTTTCGCTCTCAAGCAGAGAATTAATGCTGAGCTGGACAAGCTATTGCAATAAGGCATTTTAGAGCCTGTGGATAGCAGTCCATGGGAAACCCCCATCGTCACGCCACTTAAGGCCAACGGAGAAGTTCGCATTTGTGCAGACTATAAATGTACGCTTAATAAAACTCTCCAGCAGCACTCCTATCCGGTGCCTGTAGTCAGCCATATTCTGGCATCTCTACAGGGAGGTCGCATTTTTGCCAAATTAGATTTGGCCCAGGCCTATCAGCAGCTACCAGTGGATGATGCCACGGCAGAGGCCCAAACAATTGTGACCCACTGGGGAGCCTTCAAGGTGCGGATGTTACAGTTCGGGGTTAATGTAGCCCCTGGCATCTTCCAAAGTGTCATGGAGTGCACGCTTCGCAATATCCCGGGCATAATTCGATGATGTCCTTATCGCAAGGGAATCAGTCAAAACCCTGGCTGACAGGCTCTGGGCCATTTTGCGGCGTTTCCGCAAAGCGGGACTGAAGCTCAAACAAGAGAAGTGCAAGATTGGAGTCACTTCCACAGAATTCCTGGGGTTTTGCATAGATGCCAAAGGCATCCATCCTGCTGAATCCAAGCTCAAAGCGATTCAGCAGGCACCCAGTCCCAAGATGAAGGGAGAGCTTCAAGCCTTCCTGGGACTCCTTAATTTCTACCATGCTTTCTTCCCCCACAAGGCCGCAGTGGCAGAGCCATTACACCGGCTCTTGGACAAACAGGCCCCATGGAAGTGGACAAGTGTCCACGAGAGGAGTTTTGCTGCGGTTAAAACATTGTTGTCTTCCAATGCGGTGTTGGCTCATTTCAATGAGCAGTTGCCAGTTAGCATAGCTTGTGACGCATCCCCTTACGGGACCGGGGCTGTCTTAAGCCATCTTAGGGCTGATGGGACACAAGTCCCTATAGCCTATTATTCCAGGACTCTGTCTGCTGCTGAGCGCAATTACCCACAAATAGAGAGGCATTGGCCATAGTGGCTGGCATCAAGAAGTTTCATGACTTTTTGTACGGCCGCCATTTCACGGTCTTCATTGACCACAAGCCGCTTTGGGGTTGTTCACCACGAACAAACAGACACCCCAAATCATCTCCCCCAGAATGTTGAGGTGTTCAATATTTCTATCAGCTTATGATTATTGCCTGGTTCACAAACCGGGTAGAGAAATGGGCCATGCAGACGGCCTTAGTAGATTGCCCTTATAGAAATTAGAGCCAGATCCTGCACCAGCTAACCACATCCTGTCTATCCAGGATTTGCCGGAGTCTCCCCTTAATGCAGGGGACGTTGCTTCAGAAACAGCTTCTGATAGCATGTTGAGCCGTGTGTTGAATTGGGTGTATACAGGATGGTTGGAAACGTGTCCTGACCCTAGCTTCCAAAGCTTCTGGAAAAGGAAGCATGAGTTATCCACCTTTAAGAGTTGCCTCCTGTGGGGAAATAGGGTAGTAATCCCGACCTCATTGAGGACTAGAGTTCTTGATTCTCTGCATGAGGGACATCCGGGTATAGTCCGGATGAAGGCGCTCGCGCGTAGCTACCTCTGGTGGCCTGGGCTCGATAAAGACATCGAGGCCCAGGTCCATGGGTGCTCCATTTGCCAGCAGTCAAGGCCAGAAATGCCACATGCTCCTGTACATAGATGGGAGACCATGCAAGCCCCTTGGTTGAGAATTCATGTCGACTTCGCTGGCCCCTTTCAGGGGCAACGCTTCCTCATTGTTGTGGACAGTCACTCTAAGTGGCTGGAAGTCATTCCAGTGTCCACTACGATGACCACCATCACCATTAGGGTTCTTCATGGCATCTTTGCCACACATGGCCTCCCAGATGTCCTCGTCTCCAACAATGGAGCTCAATTTACTTCCTCAGAGTTTCAGTCCTTTCTGAGGGCAAATATGATTAGACATGCCACTTTGGCTCCATTTCACCTGGCCTCTAACGGCCAAGCGGAATGCATGGTGCGCACCACAAAGGAATCCTTAAAGAGGATCACCCATGGCAACTGGCACCACTTCCTCCTCTGCCACCGCTCAATGCCCTGCATGTCTACAGGAAAGAGCCCAGCTGAGCTTCGATGGGGTCACCACCTTATCACAAAGCTGGATCGCTTACACCCTGATAGGGTTGCATCGCAGGTGCAGCAGCTGAAGGCACCGAGGCACTTGCAAGTGGGTGATCCGGTTTGGGCACACAATTATGCACCAGGGGCACTGTGGGTGGTAGCTGTGGTTTGTAAGGTGACTGGGCTGCTTTCTTACGAAGTGGCCCTGGAAGACGGTCGTGTGCTGCGCCGGCACATTGACCAGCTGCATTGGAGGCTGCCATGCCATTCTTCCGCTCCTGACCCTGCTCTCGGGGGGGGGAGGACCACAATCACGAGTCTCTCCACGAAAGCAGGACATTGCATTCGCAGAACGGGGGGTTTTGCCAATGAGGCAGCTCCTAACTCTGGCACTACGTCCATGGGACATTGCGCTCAACCGGCTTTTCACGCCACTATGACCTCAGACATCGTGCCAACGGGACATTGCTCCCAATCGGCTTCTTACACCAATCAGGTGGATTCCACTCCACTGCGGAACTCTGGGTTAGGCCTCCCGGAACAGGCTGGCCAACCGCGAATGGACAAAGGTTTGAGTCTACCGGGACAGGCCAGACTTCCTGAATCGGCTTCACCCGTAGTGGACGGGTCCAATAGCCCCAGTCTGCCAAGCCTGGCAGGCGATCTTGCAGATCGGGAGCTAGCAGCAGCTCCGAGACGTTCGGAGTGGGTCGAAGGCCCACCGAAGTTTTTAAAGGACTACCTGAGGTTTCTGTCATTGCAAGCTTAAAATGCTTATGTATTTTTACTGCAACTGAAATGCTTATGTATTTCCTTTGAAATTGCAATGCCATGTACTATAATGTTGTATGTCTGTAAATGGGGAATGTTTTTATGTTCCTTGTAACTGGGTTGTTTTGATAGTATTTTTTCCTGAGAAGTGTGAAGAAGACTTGTGTCTCACCGAGTGCTCTTGCGCTTTGAATGTATGACTCATGGCACAATAAGTAATTGTGTATGTGTTAAAGAACCAGGAGGGGAGGGGTGTAATGTACTGAGCTGTTCTGTTGCAACAGGTGCAAGGAGCTGCACCGGGACCGCTAGCAGACCACATGGCCTGCTAGCTAGACTTGCTGTCTCCCAGCTAAATCTGTAAGCTTTTGCACGGGAGAATATGTTGCATTCATTGGCTGACACCGCCCAAGCTCTTTGTATAAAAAGGGGCGGAGCCATTTTGTTCTCAGTTCTGTCTAGTCTTTAATAAAGATATACCTTTTTTTTACTACTCCTGCCTTTTCAATGCTGGGCCCAGCAAGAAACAGAACAGCTTCCTAATTTTAGAGTTCACCTCAGTGGTGGGATTCAGCCGGTTTGCACCAGTTCGGGAGAACTGGTAGCTAATTTTTTGTTGAGTTCGGAGAACTGGCTGAATGCACATTACTTCCAGAAGTCTGTTCTAGGCCTTGGAGGCCTGGAGGAGGCCTTCCAGGCCTAGAACGGCCTGCCGGAAGTCTTATGTGGCTAGACAACACTCCCTAAATTCTGAATTGCTTCTGATATGGCAAGTTCTGAAAAAGCACTTATTTGTGAAGCTGTAGGCTTCAAAAAAACAACCCTGCTAGTTTATGAAATAATTGATTGTTCTATCAATATCACAGCATAGCCTCCCTGTCCTGTTTTCATAAGATAACTATTTATAATTGCAATTGAGATAAAACTGGCAGATATAATCTTTCTGGTCACATTTATATTTAGGAATAAGAGCTTTTAGGGAGGAATAATGTGTGAAAAAAACAGAAACATCACCAAGGAAATATGCTGCCATTTTTGTTTGCCATGAAAGAAAGAAAAAAACCCAAATAGTTTTCTTTGTGTGTGATAGTACTTCCTAATGTCAACAGAGTTTTAAAAGCTCTTCTTGCAGCTTCTATTTTGGACGCCCATTGCAGACCTGGGTCCCTTTCCAAAATAACTAACCATCAATTATAGGTATAACTTAGCACTTTTTGAAGTTTGACATTGGAGTTTTCACACAGAGCAATTGAATTTGCCTGCAGACTTGAACACTGTCTGAATGATAATTACTTACATCCAGTGCCTGCTCTTTATAATCCATGAAGGTCAGAAAATATCTGTTTCATATCAAAATGTTATTTAGAAGCAAATGGGGCCTGGTTTATTCCCAGTAGAGCATAAAAGACTGTAACAACAAGCAGTAGAAGAAACCAGGTCTAGGAGAAAACACTTATTAAACTTTATTTCCTACTTCAATTGAAATGCTAGAGCAGCATAAGGAATTCCATTTTGTCTGCTGTTTTCTTTCTCCTTCCTGGCAAGAATACCATAATTGCCAATGAAACATTTCCCCACAATTCCAAAATTTTGAATGTGCCTACATTAAAGAAACATAAAAATAGGCTACATCAAGAAGGAAACAACTGACAAAATTAATGCAGTTAAATGCAAATCCTGAAAGCTCTTAAAAGAATGATAATTAAAAGATGTTAAATTTATTTTAATGAATAAAGGACTAGAAATACTAAACAAGAGAGGTCCATTTCTTGGGACCGATTCACTTAAGTTTTTATGCGACATAATGTGAAGAACAAAGTGGCATTCCTTTTTGCCCAGTTTCATGAAAAGAGCTAACATGAGAATTATTGAGATTCATTTCAATTCTAGGATCAACTGAGGGAGAAAAGTGGCTTAGATAGAACAACCCATGCAACACATATTCGTGTTTCCCTGAAAATAAGACCAGGTCTTATTTATTTTTTTTACTCCAAAAGAGGCACCAGATCTTATTTTCAAAGGGGTGTCTTTTCCACTCACCTCCAGCACCAACAGTTCCGCCCAGCTGTCCCACTTCTTCTGTGGCTGAAGGAGCAGCTTCATTCTGCAGTTCAGAATGGAGCTCGGGCAGTGGTGGGATTCAAATATGTGAACAACCGGTTCTGTATGTGGATGCCGCTTCTGGAAGTCCGTTCTGGGCCTGGGCAACAAAAAATTAGCTACCGGTTCTGCCGGCTGGATCCCACCACTGAGCTCAGGCCTGCATTTTGCAGTTAGGGCCTTCCGGAAGGCCTCTGCAGCCAATAACTGAGCAATGGATTCAATCCATAGCTCGGTTCTCGGCTGCAGAGGGCTTCTGGAAAGGCCTGACTGCAAAATGCAGGCCTGTGGACGCCGGAGAAGAAGTGGGCCAGCGAGGAGAGACCTGGCTCAAGGTAAGTGGATGTGGGGCATGTGGGGCGGCTCCACCCCCTCACTCCCACCCTAGCTTGATTTTTAGGTGTGTGCCTTGCCCCCAAACTAGGGCTTATTTTTGGGGTAGTTTTACTTTCGGGGAAACAGAATATCTCTGTGGCTATCCTTCTTTGTGTAATAGGAGGACTGGATCTGGTTTCTATACAATGAAATGGGAAGACTGGCATCAAGTCAACCTTTATTATGGACAAAGACCAGCATATAAAGGGTGCTATCTTTTTGTTCACCTCCAACCCCAGAGGTATCTTGGCTTGTTGGAGTCAGACCTGTATTTTTGCTCAAGATTTGCATTTCAGTTGATACCATCATGGCAGACTTTATTTATTTTATTTCTGAATCCAAAGAGTAAAGAGAAATCCAACTAATCTGCTTTACTTCCTCAGACTCTTCATTTTAATTTCTCTGGGATTTCAACTTTGTTGTTAGTTGCAAAGTCATGTCCGACCCATCACGACCCCATGGACAACGTTCCTCTAGGCCTTCCTGTCCTCTGCCATCTTCTGGAGTCCAATTAAGCTCACACCTACTGCTTCAGTGATTCCATCCAGCCACCTCATTCTCTGTCGTCCTCTTCTTCTATTGCCCTCAATCTTTCCCAGCATTAGGCTCTTCTCCAGTGAGTCCTTCCTTCTCATTAGATGGCCAAAGTACTTGAGTTTCAACTTCAGGATCTGGCCTTTTAAAGAGCAGTCAGGGTTGATCTCCTCTAGGACTGACCGGTTTGATCGCCTTGCAAGGGACTGCAGGAGTCTTCTCCAGCACCATAGTTCAAAGGCCTCAATTCTTTTGCGCTCAGCCTTTCTTATGGTCCAACTTTCACAGCCATACATTGCAACTGGGAAAACCATGGCCTTGACTATACGTACTTTTGTTGGCAGGGTGATGTCTCTGCTTTTTAGTATGCTGTCTAGATTTGCCACAGCTTTCCTCCCCAGGAGCAAGCGTCTTTTAATTTCTTGGCTGCAGTCCCCATCTGTGATGATCTTGGAGCCCAGGAAGATAAAATCTGTCACTACCTCCATTTCTTCCCCATCTATTTGCCAGGAATTGCCATGATCTTGGTTTTCTTAATGTTGAGTTTCAAGCCAACTTTTGCACTCTCCTTTTTCACCCGCATCAAGGGGCTCTTTAGTTCATTTTCACTTTCTGCCATTAGAGTGGTATCATCTGCATATCTTAGGTTGTTGTTATTTCTCCCGGCAATCCTAATTCCAACTTTTGATTCATCTAGCCCTGCCTTTCTCATGATGTGCTCTGCATATAAGTTAAATAGGCAAGGCAATAGAATACAGCCTTGCCGGACTCTTTTCCCAATTTTGAACCAATCAGTGGTTCCGTGTCTAGTTCTCACTGTTGCTTCTTGACCCACATATAGGTTTCTCAAGAGACAAATAAGGGTCTGGTACTCCCATCTCTTTAAGAACTTGCCACAATTTGTTGTGATCCACACAATCAAAGGCTTTAGCATAGTCAATGAAGCAGAAGTAGATGTTTTTCTGGAATTCCCTAGCTTTCTCCATGATCCAGCGTATGTTGGCAATTTGATCTCTAGTTCCTCTGCCTCTTCGAAATCCTGCCTGTACTTCTGGAAGTTCTCGATCCACATACTGCTGGAGTCTAGCTTGTAGGATTTTAAGCATAACTTTACTAGCATGTGAAATGAGTGCAATGGTGTGATAGTTTGAACATTCTTTGGCATTACCTTTCTTTGGAATTGGAATGTAAACGGACCTTTTCCAATCCTGTGGCCACTGTTGAGCTTTCCAAATTTGCTGGCAAATTGAGTGTAGCACTTTTACTGCATCGTCTTTTAAGATTTTGAATAGCTCAGCTGGAATACTGTCACCTCCATTAGCTTTGTTGTTGCTCAGCTTTCCTAAGGCCCATTTCACTTCACATTCTAGGATGTCTGGCTCGAGGTCAGTGACCACCCTATCATGGTTATCAGGGATGCTAAGCTCGTTCTTGTATAGTTCTTCTGTGTAATTTTGCCACCTCTTCATAATCTCTTCTGCCTCTGTTAGGTCCCTGCCATTTTGGTCCTTTATCATGCCCATCTTTGCATGAAATGTTCCCTTCATATCTCCAATTTTCTTGAAGAGATCTCTGGTTCTCCCTATTCTATTGTTTTCTTTTATTTCTTTGCACTGTTCATTTAAGAGGGCATTCTTATCTCTTCTAGCTATTCTCTGGAATTCTGCATTCAATTGGGTGTATCTTTCTCTTTCTCCCTTGCCTTTCGCTTCCCTTCTTTCCTCAGCTATTTGCAAAGCTTCCTCAGGCAGCCATTTTGCTTTCTTGCATTTCTTTTTCTTTGGGATGGTTTTAGTTGCTACCTCTTGTACAATGTTGCAAACCTCCGTCCATAGTTCTTCAGGCACTCTGTCTATCAGATCTAATTCCTTAAATCTATTTGTCACTTCTACTGTATATTCATCAGGGATATAATTTAGTTCATACCTGAGTGGCCTAGTGCTTTTCCCTACTTTCTTCAATTTAAGCCTAAATTTTGCAACGAGAAGCTCATGATCTGAGCCACAGTCAGCTCCTGGTCTTGTTTTTACTGACTGTATAGAACTTCTCCATCTTTGCTGCAGAGCACATGGTCAATCTGATTTCTGTGTTGACCATCTGGATCACTGAAAGTGATCCATTTGAGAAAAAGTGCTCCAAAAAAAAAAGCTAGAACAGAACAGTTGAGTCTGATTTTATATCTGTGCCTAGAGATAGGCCAGTTCTGTCTCATTTCAGTATATGAGGAGATTATCAGATTCTGTCTAAGATAGGGTGGCATTGTTTGTTCATAGAATTCTGGTTCACAATCTATGAGAGGCAAAATATGTTTTAATTAACAATAGAAAGATAGTTTATTTCAAGTGGGATATCCCTGCTACCAAGCTGAATGTTTTGGTTTGGTTCCTAATATTTCTTACTTCGTGGACATTTATGGTTGTTGGGCTTACAGTCCAATGGCCAGCAGATGCCTAGGTTATCTGGCACCAGCATCTAGGATAGCATAAAAATCTTAGGACCACTGTAGGACTATTAAAGTTTTTAAAAACATAATCAGAGATTGACAGTTAGAAATTGGAGATTGGATGTTGTTCTGTTCTCAACACAGGCATGGAGACGAGGCAGTTTGTGCAAAAAGTTGTTCTTTATTTGGTGCTTGCACTGAACAGAAGCAAAGGAGAAAATGGCAACATGCCCTTTTATACTTCCCCTGCAAGGGGAGGCTCAACCAATGAATGCAGGCCATTCTACCGCCTCGCGCATGCGCACGAGGCTGGAGACAGCCTGTCTGGGTCCCGGGCAACTTATAGGCTGCCCGGGTCTATACAACCGGTCCCGGGCAAACACGTGGTCTGCCCGGGCCTCTGCAGTTATCCTGCAGGTTGCCTGTGCCTTGCTGATGGACTCAGCAAGGCTCAGGACACAACACCCCTCCCCCCTAAGTTGGGACAACACTGACGCAGCTATACCAGTACCATGTAATATTCGGCACATGCAGCTACATCAGTACCATGTAACATTCAGCAAATGTCACCCTGGCTGTTCCCGGTACCCTTGGGTAACCTGGTTCCCCGTGGATTCAAATCAACCCACGGTCTTTTAATTTTTGGTAACAAGTTCCCTCTAGGGACCGCACATACTCTTGCAAGTATTTAGGCGGGGCCTTCATCCGCCCCGATCTTCGTGGATCAAGGTTAGGGCCAGGTGTGCTGACCCATGGGGGGTTTGTTTTTGGTGCCTGGAGTGCTGACTTGCGGTCTGCGTACAACAAACCAGGACTTTGTTGCCCAGAAGACTCAGGGATTCCCCCTAACTGCTGACTGGCTGGGTCTGCTAAACCCAAACCAGATTTCCTTGGGGGGGGTCGAGTTCCCCGAGTTCCTTGGTGGGGTGGAGTTCCCCAAAAACCCTTGGAACTCCCCTTGGGAGCAATGTCCATCGGGCCCAAGGCCAGCAGTAGGGGTGCCCTGAGTAGCCGATTTACGGCCATTTGCCCTCAACCAGGGACCTCTGCCAGAGTCAGGAGCCGCCTCCATGGCAGAACTCCCTGCTTCTATGCCAGAGTCAGGATCTGCCTGCATTGCCAGACCCTCATCTGGGACATTTGGAGACCCCCCTGCTAGGGGAGACTGTGATCCACAATCGTAATTGGGGTCCCCCTCCCCGCCGAGAGCGGAGTCAGGGGAGTGATGCCGGCCCAGCAGCCGCCAACGCAGCTGGTCAATGTGGCGCCAGAGGACACGCCCATCATCCAAGACCACTTCATAGGACAGCGGCCCTGAAACCTTAGAGATGACAGCAGGTACCCAGGGATGCCCTTGTCCATAGTTCCTAGTCCAGACTGGGTCACCCAGTTGAAGTCTCCTAGGTGCCCATGGCTGCAACACCTGTGAAGCCACCCGGTCTGGGTGAAGCCTGTCCAGCTTTGTGATGAGTCTGCGACCCCAGCGGAGTTCAGCTGGGCTCTTTCCAGTGGCTGTGCATGGTGTGGTGCGGTATGTGAGAAGAAAATCAGCTAACCTGTGATGCTAGGGTCCTTGAGTGATTCTCTTTAATGTGTCTTTAGTGGTGCGCACCATGCGTTCAGCCTGACCATTGGTGGCAGGATGGAAAGGAGCAGATGTGGCGTGCTGGATCATGTTGGCTTGTAGAAATGCCTGAAACTCAGAAGAGGTAAATTGTGGACCATTGTCTGACACTAAAACATCAGGAAGCCCATGGGCAGTGAAGATTCCTCTGAGCACCTGGATAGTCCTGGCAGTAGTAGTAGAGGCCACAGAAACGACCTCTAGCCATTTGGAATGGCTATCCACGAGGAGGAGGAAGAATTGCCCCTGAAAGGGCCCAGCATAATCAATATGAACGCGTGACCAAGGAGTGAGTGTCTCCTCCCACCTATGTACAGGGGCCTGGGGCATTTCTGGCCATGATTGCTGGCACACTTGACATCCCTGAACCTGGGCCTTGATGTCCTTATCGAGACCAGGCTGCGTGCGAGCGCCTTCATCCTCACAATTCCCGGATGTCTGCATAGATGGCTGTGTGCGAGCGCCTTCATCCTCACTATTCCCGGATGTCCCTCATGCAGAGAGAGCAAGACTCTAGTCCTCAATGAGGCCAGGATGAGTACTCTGTTGCCCCACAGGATGCACCCTTTAAATGTGGACAATTTGTGCTTCCTGCGCCAGAAGCTCTGGAATTCAGTACCAGTGTCAGGCCATCCTGACAACACACATGTCAGCACGTGTGCAAGCGTGTGATCAGTGGCAGTTTCTGCAGCCACATCCCTAGCATTGAGGGGAGATTCTGGTAAGTCCTGAATGGACAGAATATGTACAGCTGGAGCAGAGTCTGCCTCTATTTGCTTAAGAGGTAACCTGCTTAGGCCATCTGCATGGCCCATCTCAGTACCTGGTTTGTGAACCAGTGTGTAATCATATGCTGCTAAGAATATGGACCACCTCAGCATCCTAGGAGATATTATCTGGGGAGTTTGTTTGTTGGTTGTGAACAACCCTAGCAAAGGCTTGTGGTCTGTATAGACTGTGAATTTACGTCCATACAAGAAATCATGGAATTTCTTTATGCCTGAAATTATTGCCAAGGCCTCCCTGTCAATCTGGGCATAATTTCGCTCTGCAGATGAGAGGGTCCTGGAATAACAGGCCACAGGGACCTGTGTTCCATCTTCCTTGAGATGGCTTAGTACTGCTCCTACTCCATAAGGGGATGCATCCATGCGATGCACACTGGCAATTGCTCATTGAACTGAGCCAGTACAGCATTTGAAGATAATAAGGCTTTGACCTTTGAGAAGGCTTCCTCATGGACGCTTGTCCATGTCCACGGAGCCTGTTTGTCTAAGAGCCTGTGAAGCGGCTCGGCCACAGCAGCTTTATTTGGGAGAAAGGAATGGTAAAAGTTCAAGAGGCCCAAAAAAGCCTGAAGTTCAGTTTTTGACTGGGGACTAGGGGCCGATTGGATGGCCCTTGAATTTGGATTCTGCGGGGTGGATGCCATCTGCATCGATGCGGAACCCCAAAAACTCGGTGGATGGCACACCGATCTGACACTTGTCCTGCTGAAGCTTCAGCCCAGCTTGGCGGAACCTCAACAAGACAGCCCTCAGCCTTTCGGCTAAGTTTCCTGATGATTCTCCTGCAATTAGGATATCATCAAAATAGGGGCAGACCCCGGGAATACCTCAGAGCGTTCGCTCCATCACCCCCTGGAATATGCCAGGGGCTACATTTACCCCAAACTGCAGCCTCTTTACTTTGAACGCACCTCTGTGCGTGACTATGGTCTGGGCTTCAGCAGTCGCCTCGTCAACCGGCAATTGTTGATACGCTTGAGCCAAATCAAGCTTAGCGAAGTACTTCCCTCCCTTCAGTGAGGCCAGAATGTGGCTCACCACTGGCACAGGATAAGCATGCTGTTGTAAGGCCTTATTCAGCGTGCACTTGTAGTCCGCGCAAATACGGACTTCCCCATTGGATTTTAAGGGAGTTACTATGGGGGTTTCCCATCCACCGGTTCCAGGATGCCCTGTTGGAGCAGTTTGTCCAACTCGGTATCAATCTTACTTTTTAATGCAAAAGGCACCCTCCTAGGCTTGACCCTTATGGGTGTAATGCTTGGGTCCAATTTTAATGTAATGGGAGGCCCCTTGTACGATCCAAGTTCCGAGCTGAACACATCTGCAAACTCCTTGCAGACGCCCGCAAGACTAGCCGTTTGCAGCTGGTTCAGACCGGTCACCTGGATTCCAAGTGCCTCGAACCAGTCGAGTCCAATAAGACTCGTTCTGTCCCCCTCGACAACGACCACATCGAATGCACCCGTGAAACCCTTTCGCTGTACTCTGACCGTTGCTTCCCCTTTTACTTTTACTCTCATGTTTTGAAAATCAGTAAGGACAAGGTTGGAAGGCCTAAGCTTTACTCGAGAGCCACTCCGGAAGCAAATCTTATTGAAGGGTGTCCATTGAAATAATGGACAACGCGGAGCCTGTATCCAGCTCCATAGCCAGGGGAACTCCCTGCAACTTCACATCAAGATGGAGCTTCTTCTTGAGGGGCCTATGCGTTCCTGTCTTGAACACCCCCCTCCTAGATGCGCAAAAACCCACCCTGTTTTGGCTGGGGACCTTGGTACCTTTCAGAGGCAATTCTGGGGACCTGTTCTTAGGGCGGCCCATGCAGGCCGATGCAATGTGGCCTTGCCGTCCGCATGCTCGACAGACGGCGGATCGGAACTGGCAGTCGATCCTCCTGTGGCTTCCTCCACAGCCGAAACATCGAGGGGATGCAGGCGGTGGCCCCCTCCGCTCCGGTCACCGTCTCTCCGTCGCAGGCTGGATCTTGTCCACCTCGTCCTCCTTGGACTCTTCCCCTGAAGCCTCACAGGCGGCCTCCTGGTGGATCGGGACGGTCACTGGATGACTCTTCGACGACCGCAAGGCCTTCACGGTGCCGCCGGCTGCTTCTTCTGCTGCGATCTCTCTGAGAGCGTCTTGGAAGGTGACGTCCGTCCTCGCAAACAGTTTCTGCTGTACTTCACAGCTTCACAGCCCGCACACCAGTCTATCTCGGAGCCTTTCCTCCAAGTCGTGAAACGTGCAAGAGCGTGCGGCCTGTCTCAGGGCTGCGATGAAATCTGCAGCCAATTCGCCTGGCCGTTGGTCCCTCTGTTCGAATTGATGCCTCCATGCAATGATTGAGAGCTTGGGCTCGAAATGCTGTCGCAGCATCTTTTTAAAATCGGCATATGCGATTGAATTTAAGGCAGCTGGTGCGACAAGATTCTCTGCTATTTCAAATGTCTCTTGTCTGCACACACAAAGCAAGGTAGCCGCTTTTAGGCCGTCTTCCTGGATCTTGTTTACTCGACAGTAATTTTCAACGCGAGCTGCATACGAATTCCAGCGTTCAGGATGCGCGATGTCATATTCGCCCAGACGGCCCAGCTTGGACATCTTCAACTCGATGGCCTCGTCCATGCCTCTCGCCGTCAGGAATCAAGAAGGGGTCCAACGAAGCCAAGCCCGCCTCCAGCGTATGTATGCTGGCAGGCGGCTGCTCCTCCTGGACACCGCGCTTCTTCCTGGCCTGGGTGAGTAGGCCTACTTCAGTTCTTTGGGATTCCCCACGACGAATCCCACCTTCGTCGCCAATGTTCTGTTCTCAACACAGGCATGGAGACGAGGCAGTTTGTGCAAAAAGATGTTCTTTATTTGGTGCTTGCACTGAACAGAAGCAAAGGAGAAAATGGCAACATGCCCTTTTATACTTCCCCTGCAAGGGGAGGCTCAACCAATGAATGCAGGCCATTCTACCGCCTCGCGCATGCGCACGAGGCTGGAGACAGCCTGTCTGGGTCCCGGGCAACTTATAGGCTGCCCGGGTCTATACAACCGGTCCCGGGCAAACATGTGGTCTGCCCGGGCCTCTGCAGTTATCCTGCAGGTTGCCTGTGCCTTGCTGATTGACTCAGCAAGGCTCAGGACACAACAGATGTTATTTGTTTTTCTTTAAAAATATATTATTCTTTACTTTGACATAATGATGCTTAATCTCAAGAAATGTATCTTACCATAGAGCAAGCTGCCTTAAAAATGGCAGGCTTCTGGCTACTGTTGCCCTGTCTCTTTAAACCCTCTCCCCAGCCAACACAGAAAGATTGGCTATAAAAGCTGGGCTGAGAAACAACTGAATGTGCATGTTGATGTGCATTCATGTGTGGAAATAAAGCAGCTTAAAGCAACTAGAAAGAATTTTTTTATCCATTAGTAGGACTCACAAGTAGCAGTAATTAGAGGAACAGTAGTAGTAGATGAGGTAGCAGTGGAGAACACTGGAGTAATGATCAGCAATGAGTACTAGCCTATGAATGCTTGTGTGTGTGGTCTATGGACCTGTGTTGTTGTGTTGGCTCTCTTGTGTTTTACAGTCCACTAAATTGGATAATTAAAAGAACCTGTGACACACTAATGAACAAGACTGTCTAAACAGGTGCTATAAATTTATTAAGTTCAGGATGCAACTTTGCAATTACACTGTAGGTTTTAAATATTGTTTTGCTGAAGCACAATTATCTAATTCTGTAGGGACTCTGTAAATTGGCATTAAATACTTAGAATGAGCAAAGATACCTTGTTTATTATAGTATAAAATGTAGATTGGTTTATTAAAAAGCTATATCAGACCTGGGAAAAAACTATCCATCTACAAAAACATACAAGCACATAAACAAAACAATATCCATTAATTAGTGAAGGCCTATATAAGTTTACAAAATGCTCTGTATCCAGGTTTCTTTGTACTGTATAAAATATGTTGAGATTCTAGAAAGAGTGCAGAGTAGAACAATAAAGATGATTAGGGGACTGGAATTGAAACATATGAATAATGGTTGCAGAAATTGGGTATGTCTAATTTAATGAAAAGAACGATCAGCGATGACAGCATACCAGTGTTCCAATATCTAAGGGGCTGCCACAAAGTAGAGGGGGTCAACCTATTTTCCAAAGGACCTGAAAGCAGAACAAAGAAGCAATGGATGGAAACTAATCAAGGAGAGAACCAACCTGGAACTAAAGACAAATTTCCTGGCAGTTAGAACAATTAATCATTGACTTGTCTCCAGAAGTTGTTGGTTATCCAACACTGGAGGTTTTTAAGAATAAATTGGACAATGATTTGTCTGAAATTTTATAGACTTGAGCAGGGGATTGGGTTAGAAGCAGGGGATTTTATTCCCATGCCAAATGACTTTCTAATCTATTAACTTGTACAGAGCCCAGGGAAAAATCAGGATGAGATTTTCTTCTTCTCAATTCAGATTTCAATGTGAGTTGGAAATAAATATATGTACTGTTACAATTGTTTTTTCTTTGATATATGTTTTCACAAACTTCTAAATGTTTCTGATGAGTCTTAGTATATTGGTGGCCATAATTTGGCTCAAGAAGAACAACTATAACATTCAAATGCAAGTGAGAAGTGTGGAAACCGGATTTAAAAGGAACAATTATTTGATTCCCTTTCTTTCATTTTCTTCAGCCATAAAGGTATTATTGTGCATCACTCAGACATACCAATATACTGTATATATAGTGCCATAAAAACAACTTTTGCTCTCTCTCTCTCTCTCTCTCTCTCTCTCTCTCTGCGCACACGCATATGCTTGCTTGGTAGCAAACAATGTTCAATGTTGTGAATCAAAATATGTCCTTGCATCAATGAATAAAGTGGAAACTTGTATTTCTACAGAAATGAGGTTGAATTTAGGGAATACCAACATACAGGGGCTAGCTATTTTCAGCAATTTTCCCTCCAACCATTTCTCACCTTATCAAAGAAATTCCCTTATCCATTCAAAACAGATTTTCAAGGACAGCAGAGGAATAAAGCAGGAAAAAAGTGCTGAAACCTAAATATATCCTGCATTTTCAGCAGTATTTTATTTACTCCTTTGAATGAATCCCAACATAAAATACAAACCCAAAATTTCCAGCACTTAAATAAGCCAATTTTCCCATTGTGTGAATTCCAGATGGTCATGTTGGCTGGATATTCCTGGAATTATAATTGAAGCACATTTGGAGGACAGCAATTATACCATCTTGGGAAAGTTGTTATGAAGAAATGGGAAATATATAAGAATGAATAAGAGAGAAGAAAAAGGAGAATGAAAGGGTAAGTTGGTCTGTAGAGGAAAAGGAGAAAATTCTTCTCTTTGTAAATAAATATACAGTTGTTACTTGGCTTGCTTTTTATTGGAAAACAAAAGCAAAATGAGCTTTATTTTTCTCATTACCTTCTTTATTTTAAAACTTTTGACCCTGTCTGAAATGAAGATGCATGTATGATTGTCTTTGTAATTAGCACAGTTTTGCTCATTTTTCTAAAACTACATTCTATCTTCAAAGAAGCCTTTTTGTACTCAAATGAAGAAGAAAGTGATGGCAGATAATATAATTTGTAGTTTTGTGAGTTTGGCTTCAAAGCATATTAATGTAATATACTGGAATTTGATATGATTATGTCATTTGCATAGTTTATATAACTTTTGCTCATATTAAAAAAGACCAAAATGAGAACAGGTCTTACAAAATATTTAATAGCAATATTGCAAATCAATATCTTTGATGTTGAAGTCAAGTTTCTGCTTGGCAATGATACTATGGGAAGAAATAATCAACTGAAAGACTTAAATCTTGCAATTTTGAAGGCAGTGGTCCAATAATTATTATAGGTGTCTTCACTAAGATATTGCATCAGCATGCACACAGTTCAGCTTCTGATATCTTTACACAGTATTGTAATCATAGATTTTCTTGCAGGCTACAGAATGAATTTGTACATTCGTGTTCAGAAATGGATGATTATAAACTTAAATTGAACATATGCATTTAAGCTATAACACACTGCATTAATTTGATTGTAAGAATTGATCCTTGCTTACAAGTCTTTATCCCTCACTTTTTTTTCTGCTTATTTTTAAATGGCCTTTTGTATTAATAATGTACAGATAGTCTGTACATTATTTCATTAAGAATGGAAATTGGGATTAGAATTGCCATCAGTAAGCAATGTGATATGTGAAGCTTGGCATCATATGGCTGCATATCAGGCTCCAAAAACTATGAAAGACATGTTGAAGTTTTTCTAAGCAGTTTCCTTTATTTATCTTCACCTATAGATAGAAATTTTGCCAAACTAAAGCATACTACTTGCACCATAAAATGTATTCTCTGGGAACTTGTAAATAATCTTTATGCTCTTTCTCCAATGCAAATTATCTAAACCTTGTTGTATTTTGCTCCCCAGGAATATAAATATATAAACCCTCTTTGGAATCCAGACTACTTTCACTGTGTTACCTTAGCAATGGCAATTCCAACATTCCCAGTTACTGTTAAGCAAACCACCATGGGTTATTAAGTGAATATTTCTGCTGGCTTTCCCATTGATTTTTCTTGTTGGAAACTGTCAAAAAAGGTCGGAAATGGCAACCACATGACTAAGTGAGATTGCAAAGTCATGATTACAAGCCAGGCAATGAATGACCCAATAGCAATCACATGATCCTGGGGACATAGCAATGGCTGAAACTGTGAGAACTGTTCATAAGTACTACTCTTTCAGTGCCATCAGAAGTTCAAATAGGAACTATTTGGAACTAATGACCATTTATATAATGGTCCATTTTATATAACTAAATGGTCCTAATGACCATTTATATAATGACATTAGGAACTAATGACCATTTATATATAAAAAAAGAAAAAATGCTATCTTAATTCTAAATCCTATCTTTCATTATAAAAGTCTAATTATATCTAAAAGTCTTCCGTTCTTTTAATCTTAATCAAAGAAGTATTTAAACCTATAATGCCCCCTCTAAAAGGTCAAATCTTCAGTTTTTTAAATCTGACTCTCGCTTTCTTTCTTTGCCAGGTCGCTTTCCAAGCCAGGGCAATTAGATCACCCAGGGGATTTCTTTCTATTTTTGTAACAATTGCTTGGCATGAAGAAGACAATTTAGGTATGGTATTTTTTTTGGGGGGGGGGAATTCTGCCCATTTATATTCCTTAAACAACTCCCAGTTCCTTTCTCCCTCCATTTCTCTTTTCATTTCCTGTCTCCCAAGTTATGACATTTCCCTTAACAGTTCTATATTCCCTTTTTTAACATCTTTTTCCTTGCCATCAGATATATTTTGCAGACCTAAGGAGTAAAAGGTCTTTTGCATTTTCATTGTTATAGCTAAGTCTTGCAGTTCTTTTATCTGTTCCATCTCTAAATCCATTTCCTCTATTTCATCTTTTGATTTCTGGATTATTTGTTCATACTTTGTGGTCATTATCTGGAAGCTTTCTAGTTGTAGATTTAATTTGGAGACTTGCTCATTTATATTGTCTAAATTGTTTTTATTCTCATTATGGTTTCTTTTTATATCCTCTTTGCATTCAACAATTGTTTGGTGAATTAGTTGTAGCATAAAATATATTTCTTTCTGAAAGGTGTTTGTTTTTTCTTGAGGCATCATTCCTGGAGATTAGTTTTCTGGTCTTTATATGTATCCTTTATAATCTAATAGATTCCAAAGTATAGGTTCAGTTCTGAAAGCAATATTTTATAGTAATTCCTTGTATCAAATATCCCCAAAATTGTCAATCAGGCAAGGTTGTCATCCACAATGTTTGAAGTGTTCAAAATGTTCAACCTCTCTGAAAACAGCTCAAAAGTCTCTCCCAGCCAGGTGTAGCCCAAGGTAAAATTTTTCTTTCTCTCCCACTAGCTCTTGAAATTAAAAGTCCAAGCTCAGTAGTTATTTATAATCCCAGAAGGGCAGGATGATAGTAAGCCACAATATTTTCCTTTATTGCCAGCTGTTATCCCAGGGTAGGAATCACCAAGCAAAGCAAATTATAGTGCTATGCACAAATACACCAGTAGATTTCATTCAAAGTCCATTTTCCATTCTTAAAACAAAGGACTGATTTCTTATATTTTGCCTCAATGTTTTTTTTTTCAAAGAGAAAATCTTAACAATTATCTCAGTTCTCAAATTTATCAAAACTGTAGTTTTGTATTACTTTCACTTCAGTATTATGTATTTCTGTCCCCCAAATTTTAAACCGTGCTTCCATTCACATCTGGAGGTTTTAGGCTTCTTAGGAGTCTTTCCCAGGAAATTCAGTTGTAAAATAGTAAAGAAAGGATCAATAATCTCACCCAGTCCAAACATGCTGTTTACGACATGCTAATTAAAGCTTTTGTTCTTTTTGTCAGCAGCTAATGGCCGGTCACAGAGGTGTGGCCGATCTTTCCCCTGCCGGTTTAGAGGGCTTTCCTTGGATTGAATGGAGAGACTGCCATCTCTCTGTGATTGACAAGGCATCCCTTCTTCTTCATCGCCTCTTCGGGCCCTTTTCAGCAGGGCGAAATCGGACACGGAAGGCAGAGCCTTGCCTTCCTGCAACTGTCTCGCCACGACACAAAACTGCAACACTTGCCCTCCAACTACAAATGATTGTGTAGTGTTGCAGCAGAAAGTATGAAGTAACTTATTATAATTATTTTTGTTGTTTCATTTAAAGAAGTGATCAAATATCAGTATGAATTTGTTCTAAATTTTCTATTTTTGTGTGGTAGCTTTGATTAAAGAAAAGAATATGGAGACAGTGAATCTGAATTTTCTTGTATAAACTGAAGTAAACTAATGTTCTAAAGTCAATTTTGTGTATGATATCTAGCATCTTTAATTTGAACTTATGTCTGCAAGTATCAGGTGCACAGACATATATAGAAATATTTATCAAATATTTAGAATATTTGAATGTATCTTATTTGTGTATAAAAATATTTGATATAAATTATATGCTAGTGCACATTGGTTAGAAGCACTTTGCACAAGTTTATTGCTTCCTGCATTGGTTTTCACAGGCACGTCCTCCTTGTTCTTATTCCTAATTTCTCCTTTCTTCTGCGCAGTTCTCTTCAATAGAAGAGAATATATGTAGCTCATTGTTGCTCAAGTTCAGAGTCTTTAGTGGTCTCTGAGACTGGTTGTTTGCTTGCAGTCTTTCATAGCCCAACTGGGTAACATTATCAGTTCTATGTGTGTATGGTTTGCTTATTTATCTTCAGTTTTATAGAATATGGAGAAAAATGAAAGCCAATTTCTTTGAAAGATCAATAATTGTTTTAGTTCATCTACGATGATCTGATCCTAGCTAGCAATTCAGAAATGACTATTAAGGAACTAAGTCTACCTCTAAATGACTAGTAAAATAAATTCTTGGAAGTCCTTGGAAGCTTTAGGGGAAACTGTTGTGCCATAAGAACACCAGATAGTTATTAGTTCTAAAATGATAGTCCTAAACAGCTAATTAGATTGATGCTTGGTGCTGGAAAATTTGCCTGAAATTAGTTCACCTGCTTGGTGACTTCTCTATTGCCACCTTTGGGTGTTTGGTATGTACTACATGCAGAGTTGAGAGTCCTAATACTTGTATTAACCTTTTAAAAAGACTGGTACAATATATATTTTAAAACAATCATTTAAATGTTCATTTTAATTGAAAATGAAGTCAGCATGCCCCAATGTTTGTTATGGATGTCTCGTCTGAGTTTTCGTAATGTTTCACAGTAGACTTCTGAATTGATGATTGAACCATGCTCCGTGAACTTCATTAGCAGTAATCCTTTGGCATTATCACATTTGGCGGGATTTTCTATGGCACCACTTCCGGTGTGATGTTGGTTCACAATAATGCTCGCCCGCATGCCACTAGACGCACCCAAGAACTTTTGAAGCAGTTCCATTGGGATGTTTCTGATCACCCCCCCCCCATGGCCCAGATTTGACGGCAAGAGACTACTACTAAGGAATTTCAAACCTTGTAAGACGTTATGACAAGTGCCTCAATCTGAATGGTGATTATGTTGAAAAGTAATGTAATGTTGTAGTTTTCTAATGTGCATAATAAAAGTTATGTATCTGCGAGTGCCTGTCATTGATAACCAAACAGAGGTTTATTTGCGAATTGTCCTCATATTTGACACATGGCCTGGACAGAATGTAAGAGACGGAAACATAGTTTGTTGCACTCAGAAAAGGAATAGAGGCTCAGAGAAAAATGAAGCAACAGAAACAGCACCAAAAAAATAAGTAAAGCACTGAGATATATTTTTAACAAATTGTGCAGAACTAAGGAGAAAAGATGAGGGCATTATAAATTACTCCAATATATTTTACTATTTTTGGTTTGCAATTAAATATGCAAAATATTTAATATGCTTTCCACATTCTAGATCACAGGTGTCAAACTCGCCGCGTCACATGACATGTCGTGATGAATTGTGACTTTTTTTGCATTCCCGGAGCTGGGATGGGCATGGCCTCTGCGTGATGCAACCAGCCAGCAGGCCGGCAGTTTGACACCCCTGCTCTAGATCAGCTTTTTCCAAACCAAGAGCATGATGACATTGATAGTATCATGTGGCAATATTTCTAATCCAGCATTTGGCGGGAGGATGTCATAGAGATCCTGGAAATTTAGATTCTGAACTCCGGTTAAATGGAGGTTATTACTCATTATGTCCTTTACCAGATCATTTATAATGAGATCAGGCCCAAATTATTGACAGAAAGTGAATCAGGGGCTTGGCTCTTGAGTTATTTTCTTGTAGATGTGCTTCCAACTGTTATTAGTCAGGTTGTTTTGTTTTTTAAAAAACAAACTTGGATATTTTAAAATTCTTAACCATACCCCTGGTTTTTATCTTACTCCAATATTTTTTTTATATCTGGCACACTTTTCATCATTTTCTTTTCTCACATTATTTTGCTTTATTATATTTTATCCTGTTTTACATTGTCATGACCACTGGTTACAGCAATAAATTTAATACTGTATATTATTCCTTTACAGTGAATAAGATGTATGCAAAACAAACATAACTTTTTTGAGAATATAATAAATAATCTATAGGAGCAAGCTGTGTTATTATATTTCAGTGGTGCAATAAGAGATCTCCAGGAGACAGAAGTAGCTCAGGGACCACATATGGTGTGTGGTTGTTCTCCTTGCTGTATTCTAATATCTTGTTCACATTCTTAGATCAATGAATAAAATTTTTGCAAGCAATAGCAGCAAGATCAAGTACAGATCAAGAACAAATTTCAGTCTACATGGATGTGAGCAGTTTTATCAGCAAAGTATTTAATAAACATGTAAGAGCAAGTTATTTAAATATCAGGTTTCTAATAATTAGAAATAATTAGGTCATGAAAGTGATGTATTGTGGCATTACACTGATGCAATTGTACTAATTAATTATGTATAAATAGAATAAGATAGAAATGAATCATCCTGTTCAATGTGTCATTTTAACATAGCAGTTTAATGTTAACAGTGATTTCCTTTAAGGTTATAGTAAGTTTGATAAAGCTTATGCAGATAAGTTTTCCTATCTTTAGGGAGTCCTGCCCCAAAACATTTCACATGAATCAATGCTATGATGATTTTCTGAGTTCCTGTGTTCTAACTCATACTTTTGGCAGCAATTGTACAGATTTAAACATTATGACAGGATTGGAAAATTCTTTCTGGCTTGGACAGTTATTACTCTCAGTTTACCAAGTTATCATAATTTCATATACTAACTACAGCATTATATCTTGTATTCTGTTTCTTGTAACACAATTCTGTGCATGTTAACATGACAGGATCTCAGAACTACTTGGCAAAAGTGTATCCTAACACCCAGTTTAATCATCTATTTTGTTCTAGGACCAGCAGCTAAGCCTGAGGTTTGAGAGACTTCTAAGCCAAGACAAGTGTAGAAGAACACTATTATATTTATTTAAATTAAAGAGAATTGATTCCATAGAATGGGAGTATTTTAAAATGTGAAGCTAAGTCATAAGCTAGCCAGAATGCTGATGAGAGTTAATTCATCAATGAAAAACTTTGGCAGGCAAAATGGCCATTCTTGAATCCTCACATCACAGCATGAACTAAGTATTTCTCCTGAGACATGTTTGTTTTGTACAATTGTATCTATATGTCTCACAGTGTAGCTGTTATACAACAGATCTAAACTAATCAAATAGCCAAGAATCTCTCAAGATTTCTTTTACTTGTTAAGAATGAACTGTTGGCTTTTTGTTATACTCTAGCTTTAATACAGTCTAAAAGTCTTCTAGTCCTTTGTATTCTTTGTGTGTGTAGGGGGGTGCCTTCCAGTCAGGTTGACTCCTAGAGACTGCCCAAATTAATTCTTACAGGTTTTTTAGTAAGATTTTGAAGTAATTTGCCAGTAGGGCTAGAAAGAATGGTTGGCCATGGTCACTTAGCTGGCTTTGTAGAACCACGCTTTAACCACCATCCCAAACTGGCTGTCTATTCTTTGTTTAGACCTCATTATCTTTGTTTGCTACCCTGAATAGAATCCGGCATCTTTAAGTTAGATTTTAAGTCAGGTCTCAGCTAGTCTGCAAGATCTTTCCTTGTGATCCTTTCTCAGCATTATCTTTGTTCTGACTTCTTCCAGAACTAGTCCCCCTAATTTCAATTCTTTAACCTTTTTGTTGTAAGGAATTCAAATTTGCTTACCACCAAAAAAGTTTTCCTGATGCTTAACTGCCCATTGACTTCAAAAATTTATTCCATATTTAGCGTGTTTTAAAGCTATTCGTGCAACTACAGTTTCTTTAGTGTCTGATGGGAGGGCATTCTTATGTGTGAATTGTAGTTCTACGGCATATTATGATGTGTCCAAGCAGGAAATTTGTTTTCTTATTTTCAGTGGCTCTTCTGCTAAGAATGAAAAAGTCTGAATCATTAACCACAACTATACTTTATTTACTTTTTTTAAGGGGGGGGGTTTCCTGATGTCATTATCTTTATGACAGAAACTAGTCATTCTGAGATACCTAAAAAAAATGTGTGCAATTTTCATTTTTACGCAAAACCAAATGAGAATAAAAGCCCTCCATGTAAAGACTCATCAAAAAAGTAATATATAGAGCTTCTGACAAAGACGGAAGCACTAAAGCACGGGTGTCAAACTCACGTGATGTGTCGTGACGTATCATGACTTTTTTTGCATTGCCGGAGTTAGGGTGGGCTGGCCTCCATATGATGCAACTGGCCCATGGGCCAGCAGTTTGACACCCCTGCATTAAAGTACTCAGTAGCAAACCACTTTTCAAGAGAAGTAAGAATTTAATCAAGAGAAAATCTGTATTACCTGTTAACTTTTATCTTTTGGTCTCTACAAAACAACCACAAAATAAATTAGGATTTTTTAAAATAATTAAGTGGTTGCTTTTTTCAGAAACTTAATTTCTGCTACTACTAGTAATATAAACATTATGATTTGCCATATAAATGGCGATACTTAGCTTGTTGATATGTTATTTTACTGAATAATGCAAACTTGATACTTTATTTTAAACTACACTTCAATTTTGTTTCTCTCTTTAAAAATTCATGACTAAGTCAAAGTCATTTATCATATGAAGTATTTTTATAAATTTGGTTCAGTAGAATAAGAAGTATTATTTAAATTCACATTTTTATCATATTGAAAATATTATAGTTATATGGGAAAAAATACTTTTCACAACAAGACTATTTTGATACCTCTACTATGTTTCTTTCCAGCAATTGTTCTGCCAAGAGAAGGACTTTCACTTTTCAAGAGTATGCAATGTGATTGTGGCATGGAAGTGTGCTGCTTAAATAAATATTATTTTCTCTGGCACCATTTGTTCTTAATGAATCTACTCTGAGTCCAGCCAAAATTCCTAGAGCAACTATTTATGTTTCTACATTGGCTATATTTTGTTATACAATTTTAATTATTTAAATGTATCCACAATTTTTTGGCTTACTTGATTGTGTTATTGTTTGTTACAAGGACAACAGCATTTGTCAATGAAAAGGTACCTTATTCTTTACTATGAAATATTCTTGAGTACTGATCCAATGAGATACTTTTCTTCTTGAGGACTTTACCTCAAATGAAAACAGCCTTAAATTTAAAATAATTCTCATGTAAAGGAAAAATTTACCGAAAATAAGGTAGAAATAGACAAAATTCTACTGAAATGCTCAGTTTGAACACCTGTCCTGTACAGTAATAAATTTAAATACTCAGTACCCACATATTTATGTCTGCATATATAAATGTATAAATATATAATATAGATACACATTTTTATATACACACTGACCACTCCAATAAAAGGGCAGGACAAGGACAAAAACTATAATTGAGTTAATATGTACTGATTTAAATGCCTTTAAAATAAAGTACCACATGTCTAAAACTATTTTCCCGTATACTTCCAACAAACCATTCTCTTTCTGTGTACAAAGCACTCACAAAGAGAAACATATCTTCACTTAGGTTTATGTTGCATTCCTTCTTGCTGTAGAAAAATCCTTCTTGCTCAACTCTTTACAGAATGTGTTAATATTAATTGGGCTAGTATTCTAAACTTTATGTATCTCCTTCACTGGAAGAATCACTTTTTTAGTGGCTGACTTTAGATAGAATCTGTAAATATAAGATAACCCTTTATTTTAAAGATGATTGGTAGAAGGAAGAAATCATATTCAGTGTTTGTCACAAGCCAAACAAGCCAAACCTGTAAATATAAGATAACCCTTTATTTTAAAGATGATTGGTAGAAGGAAGAAATCATATTCAATGTTTGTCACAAGCCAACATGGGTTTGTCAAAACCAGATCATGCCAGACAAATCTTATTGCATTCTTTGACCAAGTGACAAAATTAGTGGACCAGAGGAATGCTGTGGATATAATTTACTTGAACTTCAGTAAGGCATTTGACAAAGTAGATCACAACCTACTACTTGATAAGAGAGAAAAATGTGGGTTAGACAGCATCACCACCAGATGGATTCGTAGCTGGCTGACCGGCCGTACTCAGCGTGTGGTCCTCAATGGAACTGCATCTACATGGAGGGAAGTGTGTGGTGGGGTGAACCAAGGCTCTGTTCTGGGCCCAGTGCTCTTCAACATCTTCATCAATGATTTGGACAAGGGGATAGATGGGGAACTCATCAAATTTGCAGATGACACCAAGCTGGCAGGAATAGCCAACACTCCAGAAGATAGGCTTAAGATACAGGAGGATCTGGACAGTTTTGAACACTGGCATTATCTAACAAAATGAAATTCAATGGTGAAAAAAGTAAGGTTCTACATTTAGACAAGAAAAACCAAATGTACAGGTATAGTATAGGGGGTACCTTGCTCAATAGTAATAACTGTGAGAGGGATCTTGGAGTCTAGTGGACAATCACTTAAATATGAGCCAGCAGTGTGCTGCAGCTGCCAAAAAAACCAACACAGTGCTAGGCTGCATTAACAGAGGGATAGAATCAAGATCTCGTGAAGTATTAATATCACTTTACAATGCCTTGGTAAGGCCACACTGGGAATACTGCATCCAGTTTTGATCACTGTAATGTAAAAAAGATATTGAGACTCTAGAAAGAAGAAGAGAAGAGCAACAAAGATGATTAGGGGATTGGAGGCTAAAACATATAAGGAACAGTTGCTGGAATTGGGTATGTCTAGTTTAATGAAGAGAAGGACAAGGGGGAACATGATAGCAGTGTTCCAATATCTCAGGGGCTGCCACAAAGAAGAGGGAGTCAAGCTATTGTCCAAAGCATCTGAAGGCAGGAGAAGAAGCAACCTAATCAAGTAGAGAAGCAACCTAGAACAAAGGAGAAACTTCCTGACAGTTAGAACAATTAACCAGTGGAACAACCTGCCTCCAGAAGTGGTGAATGCTCCAACACTGGAAGTTTTTAAGAAGAGACTGGACAGCCATTTGTCTGAAATGGTATAGGGTTTCCTGCCTGAGCAGGGGGTTGGACTAGATGACCTCCAAGGTCCTTTCCAACTTTATTATTATTATTGTTGTTGTTGTTGTTGTTATTGTTATTGTTATTATTATGTATTCATTCAGTTATAAATAGTATACATAATCAATGTGGAAATAGGTATTGTTTTACTTAAAATACTTTTATATTACTAAAAATATTTATTGGCAGATGTACAGATGCTCATCTGGGCAACTTCTGGCTACAAATTAGCTTAAAATGAGAACATTCTTGGTAACTAATGTCAGCAAGTTTAGTCATACTATCCTTGTAGTGGGCATGCTTGATCTGCCTTTATCACTTGGTGGTTTCAGAGTTACAGCTCTGAATTTTGGCCTTTGTGAAAAAAGTAAAGGAGTCCCTGTGGATTTTACTACCCTAGTCATTGCTGGCTATAGGGAACAGCATCTCCATTTCAAGGCTATTGAGCCAGCACTGTCTGAAGACATTTTTGCACTTGTGTGGTCAGGATGGTATCACAGAGCACTTTTACCTTCCCACCAAAATGGTACCTAGCATGCTTTCAAACTGCTAGGTTGGCAGGAGTTGAGACAAGGATGGAAGTTTACCCCATTGTCTGGTGCTCAGATCGTGAACCTGGGCTTCTGGCTTTCCAGTCAACAAGCCCAGCATCTTAACTGCTGAGCCACCATACCATCTTGAGGACCTAAACTAATTGTACCATTAGTGTTAGAAAGCCTAATCTGGTCACATCTATTGGTAGAAAAAGAAAAGAAATCAGAAAATGTTCCTCTTGTTTCCCAGGAAAACTTCCCAATAAGGAGAGAATCAATTGGGCAGTAAAGAAATATTTCATTTATTATTTATGGCTAGAAGGTTCAAATAGCTAATTAAAATATAAATCTAAAATGTGACATTAGATAAAACAGTTTAACAAACATCATATTTTATAAATATTACACAAAATCCCTAAAACTCAACTTATTGATGTGTGATTGAAAACCTTGTTTTTGTAGCCATTGTTAAAAAGTCTGGCTGTTGCTTCAGTAATTTTACTAAGATACACATGCTCATGCCATTGAGAATAAATTCTGCCCAACATTGGAAGAAAGATAGAGTTCTGACATATGTCGTTAGGAACTTAACTTTGTCACTGCTACATATTTTCTAAGTTTAACAGCATGCATTAACCAAAATTAAGCAAGAAGAATTTCCATATGTATAATATATTATGTCACATGGCCAATATAAATACTTACAATATGGTTTCTAAGGTTCCTAAATTCTTGTAAACATTGCAAATTGGTAAAGGTACAAGAAGAGGAAAGTTGGAAATCAAATAGCTTTGAAATTTTTTTGTTTATTTTTTAACATACATAAACAATAAGTGATAAGACATTAATGTTAAGCTTTACATAGTTTCTATTGACAAGTTTTCCTGTGATGTGATGACGTTAATAGTCCAGCTGTTCGAAAATATTTAGTTCTCTTTTTAAAAGTTTTGTTTGGCTGCTCCATATATTAGTTTTAGTGTCACTAAAATGCTAGGTAAGCTAGACCTTAATTGTTTCAATGACATTATTCATTCTTTCAAAGTATATTATTTTTTAAAATTTTGAGACAATGATTACAGTATTTTATTTGCAGCCATTAAGTCTGTGGCAGTTTCTGTGTGGTATATGATTTTTGCTTTATCAGCCTTTATAGCTTACAGTATATTGAACAAAAAAGTATTGCTGATAGAGGGGGGAAAAGTCAAATAAATGTAAAATTATTTATTATAAATCAATTTAAATAAATTGATTGATTTCTTATTTATTTCTTATTGCATTTATTCGCATCCATCTACCTGTCATGTGACTTTGGATGGCTTACAATTTGACAAAAAGATACTATAAATGATTAAAACAGCAAGAAAATAAATACATTAACATTAACAAAGAAATAGCTAAGATAGCAGGAAATATATAATAGAGTGGAGATGGGATCTTCTAATCCAGTAATCACCTGCAGGATAATATGTGTAGATCTAGGCCAATGGGCAGTGGTAAATATTGTGGCCTAAGCCACAATAGAATAGAAGCTAAGTAAAATGCTTTGCAGTGTCTTGCATGTGGAAGGAGGTGGCAGGGGAGGCTTGCGCCGCCCAGTTCTTCAGCTGCCCCTGCCTGTCTGTGTCACTCTCCTCCTCGCCTGAAGGCACATTCTGCTGGCACAGCCCCCGGCTCCCGAGCATCTGCCCTGGGAAGCCCTGTAAGCCATTGCAGCTGGGAGACAGTGGGAGGGAGTGGGCAGGTGGCTTCGGTGGGTATCTGGCAGATGAAGGGAGGTGGCAGGGAAGGATTGTGCTGCCTGGTCATGGTGCAAGCCATGGGAGAGTTGGTGGAGGAGAAGGAGACACAGCAGTGGAGCCTTTTGCTGTCACACCTCCTGGCTTTGAAACTGTGGAGGGGGGCCTCCCCTGCCCATCCTCCGTAGCATGGCAGTCCGGTTTGGGAGGAGAGTGAAAGGGAAGAGGTAGATGGGCAGCTGAGTCATTGAACGGGCAGAGGGAGGTCACTAAGTGGGGAGTGGCCTTACTGCGGGAGCCCTGAGGTTAGTGGGTATGGGGCGCTTGGGGCAGCTCCACCCCCCACCTGCCTCGCCTCAACTTGTGGTGGCAGCACCAGTGCAACACGCTGTCTCCTGCTCCATTGGGGCAGCGAGTAACCAGATGGTGGGATGGAGTGGGCAGGTTTTTAACTAGGTCCTATATTAGGCACACACAAAAAAATCAGGCTAGAGCTTATTTTCTGGGTGGGTCTTATATTCGAGGAAACACGTACCTTGTATGGCTGAGATATATTTTACATGCCGGTTGTGGCAAATGACATGACACAAATAGGTCTATCATCCAGAATCTTACCATTGCTCTCAGCTATGATCACAGGTCCTCACATTTTCTGTTTAACTCTACCGAGCAATTGAATTGTCTGAGGTTGTGGCTAGTAAATATGGTGTGCTCTTCTCTTAATATGTAATTACAAAAGACTTGGATTTAACCTTTATCTGATTAGGCACTATGGCAAAAATGGAGTATCTTCCCAACTCATTTTACCATATATCTTCCCCAAATACATATTGTAATAAAATTCTCATTATTTCATAGTCGATGGGAAAATGTACTCTAAAGCACTTTGATCATCGAGGCTTATCTTTCCTAAAATAAGCTGCACAAGATATTGAGAGCTAGTTTCATCCCTTAAAATGCTGAAGATCAACCCATTCCATCCCAAAACAGTTAAATAGACTTCAGTTTTAGTAAGGTGAATATAGGTGTCCCAGGATAATGTTGCAGGATCCAATCTGGGTCAATCATTGGAATCAGAGGTTTAGTCTTTCAAACTTTCAGACTTGTGCTGGGACCCCATCCTCAGGGAACTTCCCTCTCACAGAGCTTCTCACATTCTGGTCCTGGTGATTGACCCAGATTGGATCCTGCAAATATAATTTAGTATAATTAATTTCCATCTGTTGCATAAAAAATTGTAATATGAGACAACTTTTATGTGGATACAGTTTTCATGCATTCCTTCATTAAAAAGAAAAGAAAAGAAAAGAAATCGGAACAGAAATATAGGATAATCAGTCAGCCAAGATCTATAAAGGCAAACATCCATCCTGAAGTTTCTCTCTTCAATTTTCAATGGATGCCTGTTATTTTTTTCCTCGTTTTACATTTTATTTTTCACGTAAGGAAATCCTTCAGACTTATACTGCAGACATTTCACATCTTGTAAATGTATTTTAGTATTATCAAATATTCTGTATGCTTCATTTGTATTAAAAACACTTTTTCCACATCTCATTATAGCTACAAAAAACAGTTTAAAACATTGATATTGTTCCATTGTGCAGTGCTATCTAATTTGTTTGTTATTTACAACTTCTCAACACCGACAATGTTAAATAATTCTCTCCTCATGTAGAGTACATTAATAACTCACATCTGTCTGTCAAACAGCCTATATGTGATATTCTGAATTGCTATCATCTCTTCTTTAAATTGCTCCAACTGTACATGGAATAGAATGCATTAATTTCTTATGAGCGGATAAATCTTTAGAAATCCTGCCCCCTCCCAAAAAGTAGCAAAATACACTTAAATCATAATTAATATAAGAAAACTCTAAGTGTGACTTCTGGTTCCGGTTACAGCGCCAGCTCTTTCTCCAGCGTGAAGAATGGAGAATCCACCAATGGGTTATCTTGGACCTCCTGCCCATGTAGACCAAATCAATCAAAGCTGCCATGCCCCTCTGGTTGAGGGCACACCCCCAGTTTCATTTTGGTCTTCAGCCCAGACAGACGTGGTAGTTTTGGCTCCCAGCGATTTGAAAATCAGGTTTTATTTAAAACTATTTGAGAATCAGGCTTTACTTAAAACTATCCCATTGGTGGATTCTTCATTGTTTTTTCTCCTCTGGACAGCGATGGGATCAGCGCTGTTCTAGAAGGGAAAATAGATTTTATTTGTTGTGAGTGCCTTTTCATTGATTTTGTGTTTCCCCCCCCCCACAGCTGATCGTCGCGGCTGCCGTTTTGGGCGCCGCGCGGCGATCCGATCCCAATCGGTTTTTTCCTACTTCTCTTTGCTCGTTTAGCCTTCTAGGCTTCTCTGGGGGGGGTGTCCCCTGGGGGTGGGAGTGCGTTCCCCCCTCTCTGGACTGCTTAGGTCCTTGGAAATTTCGGCCGATCGTCGCGGCCGCCATTTTGGCCGCCGCAACTTGATCGGCTGCCTTATTTCAAGCCTGTGAGGTGCTGGTTTAATTTGGGAGAGCTGTTGCTGTAAGGGGGGTGCTCCCTATTCTCTAGCTGTCCCAGGGTGCCCAAATTTCCCTGAGAGTTGTGGCCTCCGTTTTTGGACCGCGTGGAGCACAGACAGAATTGGTTTCGGTTTCACCTTCCCACCTCGCCAGCTTTCAGGCCGGCCTTCTCCTGACTAGAAAGAGGCCGATCAGCCTACTTTCGTTTTCCCTTGGCGGCCATCTTAGTTCACTCAAACAGAGACTCAAAGGTCACACCTTTCACCAATCAGGCCTTTCATCACTGCCAGTTGGGGACTTATTTTCAGACACATAGAGGTCCCCTTATTGTATATTCAGGCCACACAATTACAGTCATTGGGCCTTGCCAGTCATAGCCTGCTGCCATAGTCTGCATCTAGTGAACAGTCAATACTGAGCTTGCCATCACTAAGTGAGACACGTGTTGATCCCATCACTAAGCGTGAAATTGGCCTCAAAGTAGGTCTCACGCTCAGTCTCATCATCGCTGGTGACCCGCGACAGCCGTTGCTAAGTGTGAGTCCGTGCTTGCCGGTGGGCCGGACCATCACTGATCCACGTGGAGGCCAGTCCCACCCAGGTGGTTAACAGCCGCATCTCTTGCAGACCGAGACGCTTCAGCACCCCACTGAAAACTCTCACTGTACAATGGCAGATAACACCGAGCCACAATCTATCACCTCCAGTGGACACAGAAAGCGTAAGTCCTCTAGTCAGGAGGCAGCCGCAAAAATCAAGGCCAAGACCAAGGCCAGTTCAAGGAAAGCAGCCTCCAAGGCAGCCGACAAACAGGCCAACCATAGGCATCGTGCCCTGGAGAGACAGTTCTCACGTGCACAAAGACTGGCTGTAGGAGAGATGGTTAAGCCGCCCCCTACCACAAAGGTGGCACTACCTTGTGGCCCTCAACCTGAGCCTCAGGCCCCATGGTCACCAGAGCGGGATTCAGTGGGGGTTCCTTCAACTGGTCCTTATCATGAAATCCTTTCCCTCTTTGAAGAGGAACAGGGACTTCAGGACCCTAAGGCTCCAGAAGCCACATTTACCCCAACTGCAGCGGGGCTCTGACCCCTAGAGGGATCACCCCTGGTGGGCCAGGCTCCAACTGCCACCTTTACCCCCACAGCAGCGGGGCTTCGTGAGCTGGAGGATCCATCCTTTAAAGCTCATCTGCAAGAATTGGTTTCTCAGGCAGTTGCCCAAGCCATGACGCCCATGAGGCGTCCTCAAGAGACTCCCGCTCCCATAATTCCTATGCCATTACCGGACCCATCGAGGTCAGGTGCCCTACAGTACCCAATTTCTGATTCACCTCCTCACTCCTCCGTCAGCGTGGGTTCGGAATACGCTGAGTACAGTCAGGCAGAGGGAGAGTGGTCGGACGATGAGGAGCCTACTCAGGAACCTCCCCCTCTAATAGGACTGTTTAATCCCTCGCTATTTCCGTCCCTGCTCCGCAAGGCCTGCGCGACCGGTAGGATACATTCCGTTCAGCCTTCGGTACCTGAACAGGTGCCTGAACAGCTTCCTGGCCAAGACACGGATCCGCTGTTTTTAGAACTGGTGGTGCTACACAAACATATACCTTGCCCCCCCATGTTTTTAAAATCCATTAAGGGTCAATGGGAGGCCCCAGGTGCTCCCCCCTCTACTGGGGGAATAGACCGCAGGTTGCTTGACACGGAACCAGTCCTGAATGAGGCCCTGGAGGTGCCTGAGATTGATGAGGCCTTACTACCCTTATATTCTGATTCCAGGATGCCTGGAGATATGGCGGAGGCGTTGAAGCCCGAGGATAAGAAATCCGAGGCTTCTTTCCGCAGGACACACCAAGCTTCAGCTTGGTCAATAAGAGCCTCTACCTCAGCCTCATTCTTCGCCAGGGTCTCTCTTATGTGGCTCCGCCAATTGCAGGCTAGAATTCCCCCAGAAGAGGTAAGAGTCCATCAGGACTTGACAAAGCTCATGGCCGCATCACAGTACATGGCGGACGTGTCCTTGCAGGCTGCAAGATTCTGTGCCCGTGCCATCGCATCCAACGTCTTCACACGCAGGCTTCTATGGCTTAGAAATTGGAAGGCGGAGACTAGGCACAAGTGGCGCGTAGCTTCCGCCCCGTACCGCAGCGCCCGCCTCTTTGGGGAGGCCCTGACCCCCTACTTAGTCAAAAACAGGGAGAAACGTAGGGTTCTCTACCACCTTTCCAGGAGACCCGGCTGTCGTTTCTCCCCGTATACCCGTCGACAGCTCTTTCAGACGGGATCAGATTCGGCCTCAGCACAGGTCTCCCGGCCATTTCCCGCAGGCCCAGACCGTTCATTTGACCGGTCCGGGTACAGGGACAGATACAGATAGCAGGCCCAGGGTAAGAGACCCTTTCGATGCAGGCGCGGCCGTCCCTTCCGTAAATCCAGGTGACTCGGGGAGGGAGGCTCCCATAGGTGGCAGACTAACCTACTTTCTCCACCAATGGGAGACCACGACCACGGACTCTTGGGTGCTAAGCACCATCAGGGACGGGCTGTCTCTGAGGTTCGTGGCAAGGCCACCCCGGCGCTTTGTTTCCTGTCCCCTCCCCAGGAATCCAGTCAGGAAGACCCTCCTGGGGGAGGCCATCCGGCATCTGTCACACATACGAGCCATAGAACGGGTTCCAGTCGATCAGCTGAAACAGGGTTTTTACTCCATCCTATTCGTTGTTCCAAAAGCCTCAGGGGGATGGAGGGCGATACTAGACCTCAAGGGCCTGAACTCTCACCTGTCGTACCGAAAGTTCAAGATGCAGACGCTTTGGTCCATCTTGGCAAGCGTAAGACGGGGGGATTTTCTGACATCCATAGACCTTACGGAGGCGTACCTTCACATCCCTATACACCCAAACCACCGGCAATATCTCCGGTTTTGTTATTCCAACAATCATTACCAGTACAGAGCCCTCCCCTTCGGCCTATCCTCAGCTCCCAGGGTCTTCACCAAGATTCTGGCGGTATTTGCCGCACACCTACAGCTAGTACCGGTGCGCGTCCAATGTTACCTGGACGACATTCTCATCCAGTCGTCCTCCGCTCTGGCCGCCCAGGCGGAACTGGCCCTCACCATAAGGACCCTTCAGGGTCACGGTTTCTCAGTCAACTTTCACAAAAGTCAATTGACTCCCTCAACATGCCTACTACACTTGGGCGCGATAATAGACACAAATCTTTGCCGGGTCTATCTGTCTCGAGACAGACAAAACAGCATTTGAGACATGGTTCTCAAGATCCGCAGGCAACGTGTAGTAACACTGGCTGCCCTCTCCCAGTTATTGGGAAAGATGATATCTTGCCTAGAGATAGTGCCCTGGGCCAGACTACACTCCAGACACCTTCAATGGTTCCTGCTCCCATTCCAAAGACTGGGCACAAGCTCGTCCAACCAAAGGGTACGGGTCCCTCTTCAGACCCTAAGATCCCTTCTGTGGTGGGCTTCCCCAGAGGTGGCAAGAGGGTCACTATTCAAGGAGCCCAGCAGGCTAACATTGACCACAGACGCCAGTCTGTTTGGCTGGGGGGCCCATTTCCAATCTCAGTTGGCTCAGGGTCGGTGGTCCAGAGCAGATCTGGCACATAATATCAACTGGCTGGAACTGAGACCCATTCATCTGGCCCTTCGCCACTTCTGCAACCAGGTTGCAGGGCAGCACGTGCTGGTCCTCACGGACAATGTGGCGGCAAAGGCCCATGTGAACTGTCAGGGCAGTACCCGATCCCGGTCTCTCATGGCCGAGGCCATGTTATTGGGGTCCTGAATCTCCACTCCCTGAAAGCCGAACACATCTCGGGGGAGGCAAATCGTCAGGCGGATTTTTTAAGCCGGGCAACAGTAGACCATTCGGAATGGAGCCTACATCCGTATCTCTTCAGGGAGATATCGGAAAGGTTCAGGTTACCGGTCCTGGACTTATTCACCTCTCCGGCGAACTCCCAACTTCAAAGGTTCTTTTCCAGGTTCCCCTCTCCGGGGGCGGAGACGGCGGACGCCCTTCGCAGCCCTTGGCCAGGGGGACTGTTGTATGCCTTCCCACCTCTCCCTCTGATCCCAGCAGTTATCAGGAAGGTATTGCAGGAACAGGCAGAGGTCATACTCATTGCCCCGCACTGGCCGAGACGACCGTGGTTTGCTGACCTCGTGAACCTCTCCATGGTCCCTCTGTGGAGGATCCCCCCGGATCGGATTCGACTAGTGCAGGGAGTCATACAACACCCGTAGCCTCAGTGGCTGCAGTTAGCCGCTTGGCACTTGAACGCAGGGCCTTGGCCCAAGAATCTTATTCCTCGGGAGTGATTTCTATGATTCAGGCCTCCCGGAGACCGGCGACCAATCGCATTTATGACTCCACTTGGAGGCATTTCTGCCGTTGGTGTGACAGCAATCACTTAGCTATCTCAGAGGTAACCATTCCACGGATATTAGACTATCTGTTGGAGGTTGTTGATAAGGGCTTGGCGCCCAACACTATTCACCGACAGGTCTCGGCTCTGGCCACGGTGTTTACCTGTGACACCTTAGAGCCACTAGCCCATCACCCCAAGGTACGATCCTTTCTGAAAGGGGTCACCAACAGTAGACCACCGGTAGTACATAGATATCCCACTTGGGAGTTGCCCCGGGTCTTACAGGCCCTTACTCAGGCGCCTTTTGAACCCCTTAGGTCTTGCATCTTTAGGTCCTTGTCTCTTAAGGTTGCTTTCTTGGTTGCAGTTACCTTGGCTAGGCGTATCTCGGAGCTTGCAGCTCTTTCTGTCAGGGAAGACTTGTGTGTTTTTCATACGGACAGAGTGGTCCTGCGCTTGGACCCCTCTTTTGTTCCTAAAGTAAACACCATTTTCCACAGGGCACAGGAGATCGTGTTACCGGACTTTTGTCCTAATCCGTCTCATACTTTGGAAAGGCAAAGTATGTTTGCAGGGCGTTGCGCTGTTACGTCAAGCGGACGGAGTCCTTTCGTAAGTCTGAGGCCCTTTTTATTTCCTTCCATCCGGCCTCCAAGCGTAAGAAGGTATCTTCTTCTACCGTTGGCAGGTGGATTAGGGCCTGTATTTCCGAAGCATATCAGACATCTTCTTTACCGGTTCCAGGTCATCTGATGGCCCATTCCACTCACAGTGCTGCTACCTCGGCAGCATGGGCCACATAGGCCAGCATTGAGGACATTTGCAGGGTGGCGACATGGTCCTCGCCTTCCCCCTTTGTGCGCCATTATTGCCTTGATAAGTTTGCCTCAGCGGAGGCCTCCTTTGGCCGCAGGGTACTGCAACAGGTGGTGCCGGCGGCAGGGACACTGGCCCAGTCTGCTCCCCTCCCATTGGGACAGTAGGGCTTTGGTAAGTCCCATTGGTGGATTCTCCATTCTTCATGCTGGAGAAGGGGTGTTGTCTTACCAGCCAAAAGTCACAGCAACATCTAAGCAAAAAGAACCACCGTGGAAGATCCGGGTGAGACCTTTCCTTCCCTCTTGTTAATCTATCTACTTCCCTGTTAACAGCTTTTAGAAACTATTTCCCTACTTTGAGAAAGCAGCGTTTGGACACTGGGGAAAACGGGCTTTGGAAAAATAATTAATTTTTTATTGTTTATGTGAGCTGTTGAAATTCGGGTATCCTGAAAAAAAATCCTTACTGTGATTCTCTCTCTTGGCTTGCTTATCTTTAGTTTAAGTGAAAATCCTTAGGGAGGGGGGTGGAGTGCTTTTTTTTCCTATCTGAATTTTATAATTTCATAATTTTATTTCAATTTTGGGTTTTGCATTGATAAAATGCAAAATAAAAAGCAGCTTGCAGAGGAATGGTTTTTCAAACCTTTTCATCTCAAGGCATAAGGTGCTAAACTGTGCAGTCCCACATCTCATAAATGGGACTTCCAAGGAAAAAATGGAAGTCTCATGACATCATAGATTGAAGGGACTCAGGAGGAGAAATCAAGGTGAAGTTCTGGCTGTGCATTTGCACAGCACTTTCTGTTCTGTTTCATTTACTTGTGGCTCATTGATGTGGCACACCTTTGGACTTTTCACAGAACACAAATGTGCTCCAGCACAATGGTTGAAAACCACTGCTATAGAGAATGCTTGTTGAGAGTTCCCACTTCTTGTGAGTGCAATGAGAGGGACCTGTAGACATGCATTCTCTGCAGGAGCACTCCTCCTGTGGAATTCATTCCCATCAGTTTAAAGAACTATATCCTCACTCCTAATATTCAAGAAGCTTTTACAAACTTTACTTTTAAAATGCACACTTAAGAACTGAAATGAGGATAAGAGATGTATCTGAGTTGAGATTAATGTGGCTGTATGATGTTATGGTTTTTTTTTAATATAATTATGATGATAAATTTATATAAATTTATGGTATTTATTATTTGACACCAGTAGTTGGCACCAGGCTGGAAACCAGGAGATTGTGAGTTTTAGTACTGACTTTAGTACTGGCATGAAAGTTGGCTGAGGTGACTTTGGGCCAAATATTCTCTCTCTGCCCATGATGTCAGGCTTGGGCAACAAGCTGTTTAATCTATACCTGTTGCAATCAGTGGATCAACATATGGCTGATTTGGAAAAAAAAGAAAGGGAAAATGTGAGGAAGAGGAGGAGAAGAAGGAGTTTTATGTATTGCATGGCATGTTATAAACTCCTTAAAGTCATATGATCAGCATTACATAGGAGCATTTTGAATTAAAGACTTAATTCTAAAAACTAAAATGATTAATACAGATAATGACATGATAGACTTTGTATAATTTTAGAATAGAATAGACTAGAATACAGCTGGAAGGGATCTTGGAGGTCTTCTAGTCCAGCCCCTCTGCTCAAGCAGGAGAACCCATACCATCACAGACAAGTGACTATCTAGCCTCTTTTTAAAAATCTCCAGTGATGGAACGCCCACAATTTCTGGGGACAAGCTATTCCACTGGTTAATTGTCCTCACTATCAGGAAGTTGCTCCTTAATTCCAGGTTGCTTCTCTCTTTGATCAGTTTCCAACCATTGTTTCTTGTCCTGCCCTCTGATGAATAACGTGATCCCCTCTTCTTTGTGGCAGCCCCTCAAATACTGGAATACTGCTGGCTTCCGGTTCTGGATCACGGCGCCAGCGGACATTCGGGGAGAGCCCTCTCTCCCCTGTCCGGTTTCCCTTCGCCGAGAGACCCTGGAAAGGGTCGAAAGTTGCCCTGGAGGGGCGACCACCACTGAGGAGGACCCTCATTTGATCACGGAAGGGCGGCAGCCCTTCCGTTTGATCCGAGGCAGCTCCTTTGGATCAACGAACAAAAGCCGTACCAGCCGAAAGCCAAAAGCACTACTAAGCACAACGAAGCAACGTGGAAGATCCGGGTGAGACCCTTCCTTACCTTTCTTTTATCCTAACTACCTTCCTGTGAAAGCCTCCTGAAACTTCTTTCCCGCTCTTAATACAGCGGCGTTTGCATACCTTGGGAATCTAAGCTTTGGAACAACAACAAAAAAAAGAATACCTAATTTTAATAACTAAATAACCGGATCTTCATTTTTTCCCTATTTTTTGAGACTTGGAGGTCCCAAAAGTTCTTATTATAGAGACTCAACATTTTATCTATCTACTAAGTTTGAAAAACATCTCTTTCTTTTGCTTTTAACTGGATAAAAGCCTAACTGGCATCTGGAAAAAAAAGATTTTATGGTCTACTGGGGACATCTTGTGGCTAAGCCTGGTACATCAATTGAATTTCTTTGTGAGGCCTGTTGACTCTCTTGATTTGCCCTTCATACTATCTAAGGAAAAGATAAGAAGTGGAAACAGCTGGGTGGTGAAAATAACTTTTAGAAATTGTGGAGATGGACATTGGCTGACTTTTATTAAATATAGCCTCCATTAAAATACTATCTCTAATCACTGCAGAAATGGAGGAACTTTATCCACAACTTAACTATAAACTCATACTTGAAAAAATTCTTGAAACCACTGAGCTAATGAATGCCAGAGTGAAAGCCAAAGATGCTACCCAGAAACTACAAATTGAACTTCAGACTCCAACTGATCAATTCACAAACCAAAAAATAACAGAAGAGGAACAAGTTAACATCAAAGAGGATGCTGCACAACAATATTTACAACTTATTGAGAACTTTGAGAATCAAACACTGACTTCAACTAAAATACCTGTAACCTTAAAAGCACCAGGAACTGACCAACAAACACAATATATTGACAAACTAGACAACTCAGACAATCAAATAATAATTACACCACCGGACATGACCTTTTATTCTAGTCAGACGGAACTGGAACAAGAAGAAGACCAGATTGAACTGATGTTTAATATACCAAATCAAACATGGAGAATTGAATTATTAGGGCAACAACCTAATAACTATAAAGGGGCCAGCTCTTTTGAAAAATGACAACTGGATGTTCTCCCTTGATTCAAACAACATGTGTAGGAGTGAAGGGAGATGCATCTGAGGATTTAAAGGCTTTGACATGGAAGCCTGCTTGGCACAAAAAGAAAGCCAGAGTTAGATTTAAAAATGGGACTTAAAATCTTACCTAATGGGTTAAGGAGATTTTTAGAGATATTGATTGATGTAATATTTAGGATTTAGATTTATAATGGAAATGAAAATTAATTGTTAGACTATAGTTTAGAATTGTAATATGGAAATGGGTTTGTGTTAACAAAAGATACTTTACTAGTAAAGATGAGCTATTAGGATGAAAAATAGAATATATTTGTGAAATAAAGTAAGAATAATTACAAGATACGATAATTATCTCGTAATGAAAAGAGGAAAATTAGGGTTACCCAAAGTTTAAATATTATGGTTTGTTGTTGTTAGTTGCGAAGTCATGTCTGACCCATTGTGACCCCATGGACAATGTTCCTCCAGGCCTTCCTGTCATCTACTGGAGTCCATTTAAGCTCACGCCTACTGCTTCAGTGATTCCATCCAGCCACCTCATTCTCTGTTGTTCCCTTTTCTATTGCCCTCAATCTTTCCCAGCATTAGGCTCTTCTCCAGTGAGTCCTTCCTTCTCATTAGGTGGCCAAAGTACTTGAGTTTCAACTTCAGGATCTGGCTTTCTAAGGAGCAGTCAGGGTTGATCTCCTCTAGGACTGACCGGTTTGATTTCCTTGCAGTCCAAGGGACTCGCAGGAGTCTTCTCCAGCACCATAGTTCAAAGGCCTCAATTCTTTTGTGCTCAGCCTTTCTTATGGTCCAACTTTCACAGCCATACATTGCAACTGGGAAAACCATGGCCTTGACTATACATACTTTTGTTGGCAGGGTGATGTCTCTGCTTTTTAGTATGCTGTCTAAATTTGCCATAGCTTTCCTCCCCATGAGCAAGCGTCTTTTAATTTCTTGGCTGCAGTCCCCATCTGTGGTGATCTTGGAGCCCAGGAAGATAAAATCTGTCACTACCTCCATTTCTTCCCCATCTATTTTGCCAGGAATTGAGAGGGCCAGATGCCATGATCTTGGTTTTCTTAATGTTGAGTTTCAAGCCAACTTTTGCACTCTCCTTTTTCACACGCATCAAGGGGCTCTTTAGTTCCTCTTCACTTTCTGCCATTAGAGTGGTATCATCTGCATATCTTAGGTTGTTGATATTTCTCCCGGCAATCTTAATTCCAACTTTTGATTCATCTAGCCCTGCCTTTCTCATGATGTGCTCTGCATATAGGTTAAATAGGTAGGGCAACAGAATACAGCCTTGCCAGACTCCTTTCCCAATTTTGAAGCAATCAGTGGTTCCGTGTCCAGTTCTCACTGTTGCTTCTTGAACCGCTTATAGGTTTCTCAAGAGACAAATAAGATGGTCTGGTACTCCCATCTCTTTAAGAACTTGCCACAATTTGTTGTGATCCACACAATCAAAGGTTTTAGCATAGTCAATGAAGCAGAAGTAGATGTTTTTCTGGAACTCCCTAGCTTTCTCCATGATCCAGCGTATGTTGGCAATTTGATCTCTAGTTCCTCTGCCTCTTCGAAATCCTGCCTGTACTTCTGGAAGTTCTCGATCCACATACTGCTGGAGTCTAGCTTGTAGGATTTTAAGCATAACTTTACTAGCATGTGAAATGAATGCAATGGTGCGATAGTTTGAACATTCTTTGGCATTGCCTTTCTTTGGAATTGGAATGTAAACTGACCTTTTCCAATCCTGTGGCCATTGTTGAGTTTTCCAAATTTGCTGGCAAATTGAGTGTAGCACTTTTACTGCATTGTTTTTTAAGATTTTGAATAGCTCAGCTGGAATACTGTCACCTCCATTAGCTTTGCTGTTGCTCAGCTTTCCTAAGGCCCATTTCACTTCACATTCTAGGATGTCTGGCTCGAGGTCAGTGACCACCCTATCATGGTTATCAGGGATGCTAAGCTCGTTCTTGTATAGTTCTTCTGTGTAATTTTGCCACCTCTTCTTAATCTCTTCTGCCTCTGTTATGTCCCTGCCATTTTGGTCCTTTATCATGCCCATCTTTGCATGAAACGTTCCCTTCATATCTCCAATTTTCTTGAAGAGATCTCTGGATCTCCCTATTTCTCTTCTATTTCTCTTCTATTTCTTTGCACTGTTCATTTAAGAAGGCATTCTTATCTCTTCTAGCTATTCTCTGGAATTCTGCATTCAATTGGGTGTATCTTCCTCTTTTTCCCTTGCCTTTCGCTTTCCTTCTTTCCTCAGCTATTTGCAAAGCTTCCTCAGACAGCCATTTTGCTTTCTTGCATTTCTTTTTCTTTGGGATTGTTTTAGTTGCTACCTCTTGTACAATGTTGTGAATCTTTGTCCATAGTTCTTCAGGCACTCTGTCTATCAGATCTAATTCCTTAAATCTATTTGTCACCTCTACTGTATATTCATCAGGGATATAATTTAGTTCATACCTGAGTGGCCTAGTGCTTTTCCCTACTTTCTTCAATTTAAGCCTAAATTTTGCAACGAGAAGCTCATGATCTGAGCCACAGTCAGCTCCTGGTCTTGTTTTTACTGACTGTATAGAGCTTCTCCATCTTTGTCAATCTGATTTCTGTGTTGACCGTCTGGTGATGTCCATGTGTAGAGCCGTCTCTTGGGTTATTGGAAAAGAGTGTTTGCTATGACCATCGTATTCTCTTGACAAAATTCTATCAGCCTGTGCCCTGCTTCATTTTTTACTGGAAGGCCAAACTTGCCTGTTACTCCAGTTATCTTTTGGCTTCCTACTTTAGCATTCCAATCCCCCATGATGATAAGGACATCATTTTTTGGTGTTGATTCTATAAGGGCTTCATAGAACCGGTCAATTTCTTCCTCTTCAGCACCAGTGGTTGGGGCATAGACTTGGACTACTCTGATATTGAATGGTTTGCCTTGGATTCGCACTGAGATCATTCTGTCATTTGGGGGATTGTATCCCAGTATTGCTTTTCCTACTCTTTTATTGACTATGAAGGCTACTCCATTTCTTCTGAGGGATTCTTGCCCGCAGTAGTACACCTGATGGTCTTCTGAATTAAATTCACCCATTCCTGTCCATTTTATTTCACTGATTCCTAAGATGTCAATGTTCAGTCTTGTCATCTCTTGTTTGACCACATCCAGTTTGCCTTGATTCATGGATCTTACATTCCAGGTTCCTATGGAGAAAAAATCTTTACAGCATCGGACTTTCCTTTCACTACCAGATGCATCCACAGCTGAGCATCCTTTCGGCTTTGGCCCAGTTGCTTCACTCTTTCTGGCGCTACTAGTACTAGCCCTCTGCTCTTCCCCAGTAGCATATTGGACACCTTCCGACCTGAGGGGCTCATCTTCCAGCATCATATCTTTTTGCCTTTTAGTACTGTCCATGGGGTTTTCATGGCAAAGATACTGGAGTGGGTTGCCTTTTCCTTCTCCAGTGGATCACATTTTGTCAGAACTCTCTGCTATGACCTGTCCGTCTTGGGTGGCCCTGTACGGCATAGCTCATAACTTCATTGAGTTACGCAAGTCCCTTCACCATGACAAGGCAGTGATCTATGAAGGAGAATATTATGGTTATTAAAGTCTTAATTGGAATATGCTAATTGAAATTAAGTAAAATTTAAAAATAAGATTTGGATATCTATAAGTAAAATGTTATTGATAAATGTATTGACTGATTGAGCTTTGTCTAGAAATGTATCAATCTGAATACGATATAACAATTAAGGGAAATAGAGAGGGAACCTTAATGATGGAGATTTTTAGAGATGACTGATTTAATACTTAGGATTTAGATTTATAATGGAAATGAAAATTAATTCTTAGATTATAGCTTGGAACTGTAATATGGAAATGGGTTTGTGACAATGTAAGATATTTTACCAGTAAATGAGGACCCACCAAGACGAGAAATAGAATATATTTGTGAAAGAAAGTAAGAATATAATTTTTGGAATAATATATGTACTCTAGACACGATAATTATTTTGTAATGAAATGAGGGAAATTAGGGTTACCTGAAGTTTAAATACTATGGTTATTAAAGGCTAAATCGGAATATGGTAATTGGAATTAAGTAAAACTTAAAAACAGGACTTGGATATGTATAAGCAAAATGTTATTGATAAATGCATTGATTGATTGAGCTTTACTTAGAAATGTATTAATTCAAATATGATATAATAATTAAGGGAAATAGAGAGGGAATTTTAACGATGTAACCTGACAGATATATGAATGATTTTGTTATTGGATTATTGATTACCCTATCACCACGCTGCTTCCTAAATACCTGGATGTAAAAACTGAAAAAAATTAATAAAACTTGTTTAAAAAATACTGGAATACTGCTATCATGTCTCCCCTATTTCTTCTTTTCTTTAGACTAGCCAAACCCAAGTCCTGCAGCCATTCTTCGTATGTTTTAGTCCCCAGGCCTTTGATCATCTTAGTTGCTCTTCTCTGATTTTTTTCCAAACTCTCAACATCTTTTTTGTGATATGGTGACCAAAATTGGTTGCAGTATGCCAGATGTGGTCTTACTAGGGTTTTATAAAGCGGTACTAATACCTCACGGAATCTTGATTCTATGCTTCTGTTTATACAACCCAGGATTGTATTAGCTTTTTTGGCTGCTGCTGCGCACTGCTGGCTCATGGTTAAGTGATCATCCACTAGGACTGCAAGGTCCCTCTCACAGTTACTGTTTTTGAGCCAGATCTTGCCCAATCTGTACTTGTACCTTTGATTTTTCCTGCCTAAATGTAAAACTTTGCTTTTCTCCACATTGAAACTCATTTTGTTGGATAGGGCCCATTGTTCAAGTTTGTCAAGATCTTTTTAGATACTTGATCTTCTGGGGTGTTGGCTACTCCTGCCAGTTTGGTGTCATCTGCAAATTTGATGAGTTCCCCTTCAATTCCCTCATCTAAGTCATTGATGAAGATGTTGAAGAGTACTGGGCCTAGGATGGAACCTTGTGATACCTCACTGCTTACTTCTCTCCATGTGGATGTAGTGCCATTGAGGACTACTTGTTGAGTTCAGTTTGCCAGCCAGCTACAGATACATCTGGTGGTGATGTTGTCTATTCCACCTTTTTCTAGCTTACCAAGGAGTAGGTTGTGGTCTACTTTATCAAATGTTTTAATTAGCATAGAGAAAATAAAAGCCTGTGCCAGGATTCAAAAATCATTAGAGTAGTTATCATGATAATTCTCCACAAGTACATTTCATAACTAGAGGGTCAGTCCTGAAAAAAAGCTTTTTAATCATCCACAGCATCTCCAAAATGGTCTATAGACTTGGAAAATCAGAGATGCCTTGATTACAGCTGTGGAATTAAAGCTGTACTTAAAGCTACATCACAAGACATTATAGGTATGAAGAAGTTCATTCTCATTTAATGTGTTTACTTATTTCTCCAGTTTGTTTGCCCATCTATTCAAGAAAATTCTGGGTAGCAAAGAAATTAAAAAACACGACATTCCATTAAAACCTTACCCAACCCTTGCCAAATCAAGACTCCATTTTGGGTCCAGTAAAATTGAATTGTTCTAACTATTTTATAACCTGCATGCCTAATTCTGGTTTTATGCTGTTTTTTTGGTTATTGGATGGCTTGACACTGTCTTTGATCACTCTACCCCTCTCTCAGCTCTGCAAGTGCAACCACTGGGTGCCAAGTTTTGCACCGAAGTTTTGGTTACTGAGGGAATGATGGCACACACATCCTTTTCGATATATGTCCTGGACAGATCCACTCGGCTCCCCTAGACTGCCAAAACAGTTTACATAAAAAGTACCCTTGTCCAGTGGTCCCAACTATTAAACTTAATGCTTGCGGTTACACAAGCACCTGCATGTTAGCGGGTGATGCAGCGTTTCCACTGGACATTTGGCTGGCGGATGGAGCGTATCAGAGCCGGAGCATCATTATTGTTCTCGGGAGAGCTGAGCTTTTCCATATTTCCCCCACCCCGTGAGATTCGGGGCTCCTACTTTGGGCGGCACGGGTTCCCCCCTCCCCTCTTCTCCGCGTACTCGAGGAGGACGGAGCGAGCACGCGCTCCCAACCTCAAATGCTGCCCAGTGCGAAGCGCCGCGTAACTAGAGGCGGCATTGAAGAAGCTGTAAATAGACAACAAGTAAGTACGACAGGTCTTTTCGCTTCTCTTTTGACGGGATGATCTGATCTTTGGAAGAAGCAAGGACAACCTGTTCGCTTTTTGAAGGTAGTGTGAGAGGCAGGCGCTTAGCAGCTAATTGTCTAGCCAAACCTAGCCTGCTCTGGAGTGTGGGAAAGGCTTTGGCGATGTCCCGCTCCCGGCCTGAGGACAACCTATAAAGCCTGCGCTGTCCGGTACAGATACTCGTGTGTTTTAAGAGAAATAATCTAAGAAGGAATAGTACATGTTCCCCTGTGTCTGTCTTTACGCGTGTCTCTTTGTATGTGTTTATATATGGGCATGTATGTATGAGTCCGTGCGCGGCATCACTGCGTGGGCCCGAGGCGCTCTTACTGCAAAACCAAAGAGATTGGATGTTTGTCGCGATTATGTCTAACTGCTGTTACTTCCCCCTGCCCAATCTCTCCCGCCCGATATGTTATGTTCAGAGATGCCCACATCTTTTCGTTCTGCATTGCACTGCAGCAAGTTAGAAAGCCGCTTATTGAAAGGAGTCACAATAGCCTAGAAAGCATCATTTGGGAATACGCTGAAGAATGTGGTTTTTAACCACAATCTACTATCATTTATACCCTTAAATCCATTAATTTATCTATGATTTAACTTCGATGGGGGAGGGGAGACTATAGTCAGCCTATCAACAGTATTACTTTCTAATGATTGTCTATAGTTGGTATGTTAAATCAGGGATGGACTTATTGAATAACAAAAAAAGTTATTGAGAATACCATTGTGATTATAAATTAAATGTAAAATAAGGCCTGGACTAGTTTGGTGCAGTGGTTAAGGCACTAGGCTAGAAATTGGCAAGCTGTTAGTTTTAGTCCCAATTTAGGCACAAAACCAGCTCAGTCACTCTCTATCAGCCCCAAGAGAAAAGCAATAGAAAACCCCTTTTGAAAATCTTGTCAAGAAAGCAAGTAAGTCTTGTCCAGGAAGTCACTAGGAGTCCAAAATGATTGGAAGGCAGTCAGTTTTCTCCCGTTCATAATATTAATCTGATATTCAACTTTTATCAATGGACCTAATGATGATGAGGAATGAGGGAAATACATTCCAGTAACATTGGGGGATGGGAGAAATATGTTGCCTATCTCTACCCTAAATAGAATGATTGGATATATTCTTATATTGGATTTATTTATTTATTTTGAGGGCAGTCATTTTTTGAAGTGTCTCTATTTTATAGTTTAAACAACTTAAATAGTACTAATTATGCATAGTTCAGGGGGAAAAAGCCTTTTAAAATTTGTTTGTTCAAACTAACTAATTGTTGAATTGGGGCATCCAGGGGGTGGATGTGGGTGTTAATAATATCAAAGTGGCAAGCATGACAGGCAATCATAGACTCATCCCATTTCTAATATGAGCAGCAAGCATCACCCATATATACTAAAGGATAGGTTTTTGATCACCCAGCTGAAATGCCAGATTTGTCCTCCTGAGAAACTGCTATATTGAATCCAGACTAACAATGGACACAGTAATAGTTCTATTTTGTGAGTTTCATGGGAATGGAGTCTAAATTAGGCATTTTTTAATTCCAATTAGCTCAATGTGATGGATATCTAGGTGCTTCTAACAATTCATTTTACATTGATTTTAGTAGGATCTACTGAACTTTCAATGAAATTCTGTACATGTTTATTCAGAACTAAACTTCATTCAGTTTGGCAGTGCTGCACCAGAGTAAATCACAATGATCTGGACTCATTCCAGAGTTTCAGACACTGTTAGAAAGTAATGAAATGCATTTTAAATATACGTTTTAAACAGGAAGAAATGAGTATGACAGAAATAGTAAGTATCATAAAATAAGGTCAGAAGATCTGAACAGTTTCTCAAAGTTTTATTTCGATAACACTTAAATATGTGATTCTTATTTTTACTGATATAGATTTATCAACAATTCTATACAGGTTATTTGATACAGTGATGTAGGTACACATCAGTGAGAGCAATCTAGTATTCTGGAAGCTTAAAAGAAAAAACTCTGATTTTTCATTGGTAACTTTTTCATTAAATGTATAATGTAAATAAATAATTCACTGAGAATTTCATCCTGGTGTATGGGAAATGTAAAAAAAGCTACATTAATTCTTAATTTAAGATTATTAGGAAGTGACCAACAAAATATAATACCTAATTGTTAATATATTGATAAAAATAATTGATGAAGGAAAAACACAATTAGTGATGCAGGTTCTTACAATGCATTGTCATAAATGTTATACCAAGATGGAAATGAGTTTCAGAAATGAATTGGAATTAGATGAGTTTTTTATCCGTCTTTGAAGAATTGGTAATTGAAAACTTAGATCCAGTTTTTGATTCAATGTGTTCCAAAACCAGTTACATCATTCAGCTTTTCCTGTTGATGTTGCCAGAGATCCAAAAAACCATGCTGCTAGAGCTGTGCAAATCTCTTGAGAAGGTTTTATACTTTTCTGCTTTGAAAAGCAGCCTTATTTCTGTCAATATAATATAGTGAATGAATTTTAAACTTGAAGAGATTCTCATATTATAAATTACTATAACATGAGAGAATACTCTTCTTCTGGTTGCTTTCCATCTTCTTCCCAAGTGAGGACGGTTTAACTATTTTTATTAATCCTTTGAAAAAATTCCCCTAAGTTTGTCATTGCTCACTCCCTGGCTACCTCTTCTTCTTAGCATTAATTTATCAAAGTGCATCCTGTTTTTAGAGGTGTCCTTCCTGGTTATATTCTGAAAAATCTGGAAATAAAAATAGTTTAAGAAATTGGCAGTTCACATCAATTAATGCAGCTTGTTGATTTTTATATAGGTAATTAGTTTGAAATAATTTCTAGCACAATAATATAGAAGTAGAATATCATAAGAGGATAATATGAGCAGTCAGCTTTGCTGAAATGCAACAGAAATGCATTTTGTTCCATAAAAACATGTCAACAAGTATCTTTCATTTTCATATTTTTAAGTTATTTTACAGTTTTAATTAGTGTCTTGCATTTTCTCAGGAAATAAAAATGTAAAAGTTTTCAGCAATGCTCTTTAAGGATGCATGATTTTGTTAATTTGAAGAAATTTGTCTTTACGAATAGATTAGTAGTCAAAGAAGAGCATACACCAAAACAAAACCTAAATAATAAGATAATATAGGCAGTAATAAAATATGTTACATTATGAATTCATTGGCAATGAAACACAAATTCTTGGATTTTCTGGAAATTACATCTATATCAACTAAGGAAATATATATATATATATATATTTAGGAATTTTATAAAAATTGAATAGTAAAGTCATTCTAGATTATTGTGCCAGATTGTATAAAAGGAGTGGTGTATATATATATGTGTGTGTAGCAAATTCAACTTATCTCATTGGGCAGGGCAAAATACATTCTTGTAGAGTATTATTACTAAATATCATTTCCAGGAATGATAATGATGTCAAAGCATCAAATCTTGGCTAAGATCAAGTGTAGTGTCTACAAATATATTTCAACATTATAGAGTTACTGTATTCATTTACATACAGTTGGCTTACAGTTTAATGAAGGGGGGAGATTCTTTACAAGTATATATCATTCCCATTATTATTATTCAGATTAGTTGCTGATATATTGTAGTTTCTTATTATAAATACTTTTTTAAATAGAGTGTAAAACTACAAATGTTTGGAAATACAAATTGAGCTTGTTTCCACCCATGTTTTGTTTTCTTACAGTTGTTTAAAAATTAAATTATATAAATGTTTCTCACATCAAATGTTTCTTACAGCAGATAACAGCACTTATCCAATGAATTGAAATGCATTTTTAATATGAAACATCCAGGTGCTTACTTTGAACTTGAGTGGAATCCAGAGACTGAGTCCATTGGATGTTTATTCCCAAGGGAGACTTTTAGAATGAATTGCTTTCCTTGCAAATTTATTTGAAAAAAATTGTAATAGTATACTGCATATTATATTTCTCATAGCTTTTGAAAAGAAAAACTGAAAAGAAAACATTACATAAGGACCAAGTGAATCTGTGGTCTATTTTAAAAGTGCAAAAATAAAAATGAATAATTTTATTCCGAATTTTCAGTAGTTTAGGCTATTGTTTTAATATTTCAGTTAATGTAACGATGTATGTTGTAATGATAGCAGATTGATTACATAAGCAAATTTTGACATAATTAAAGCTACAATATTGATGAGTGGTACAGCAATTTAAACAATATACATTTTGGTTGCAGGAAGAGACATACAGAAGATGAAAAGTATAAAGCATTCTTATATTGTCAGGACTGGACAGCTCCTAATGTTAATATATAATCATCCAAAGTGTAAAGACATTTTAGTTCAGTTCCTACTAGAATATTGAACCCCATAAAATAACATATGTCTCAGCAGGCCACGTTTCAGCAGTTCCAGTAATAATGAAACTGGTCACTTGGTGCCTTCTTGGTGTTTAGAATAACTAAAATTACCACACAGGATATACATTGTGTTAAAAAGAAAAAGAAAAAGAAAATCCCTCCTCCCAGAGGTGAAAATCATGTAAAATCCAATATGTGGGCAAATAGCATAATACAACCTCTGTGTATCTCTGTTCTAAGAGCTTAAGGCATAAATTAATTGTGTATACCATTCTGATAATCTCCAATATTACACAGTATTCTAAGTCATTCTTTTATAAAGCTATGGCATGTTAGTGGCTGGATTCAAGTATCAGAGGTTAAACATGGTTATTTAATCCAGGTTTATTAAGTAGACTATGGGATGAATTCACAATCTTAAGTCATACATCAAGTTTATAGACTACAATAGCTAGGTTTATATAAGCTAGGTTTATTTTAGTGTCACATGGAACTTAGCAAGTGTTTACAAGGTTGTTGACAGGTTAGATTCTGGTTAAATTCATGTGTAATCACAATAAAAGCCAAATCTTCATGTGATTGATGTGCAAACATTAAAGACAGCTGGAAACAAAATATCCCAGCCTGCATATATTTCATCTCCATCTGGAAATACAAATAATACTTCCATGCTATCCTGTCTAACTCATTGTAGATTTTCCTTTGCAGCCACAAAAGCTGTTTTTGCTCATGCTTTCTTCTTTTCATTGTTCATCTTTCTGAGCAAAAATAAAGAAGAATTTCAGTTTATTTTTCAGTCTGTTAGAGGCCCAGTTGTTGTATATTTAAGATTTATAACAGTCTTCACTGTAGCAGAAATTAGCTTGTGGCACAAGATGGGCTATACTGAGCTTTATAGTAAGCTTCAGCAGATAACAGCACTTATCCAACCAGGTCTTATCTCAAAAAAACTAAGCAACGTTAGCACTGATTAAAGTTTGAATAGGAAGGCACCAGGAAATCTATATTGGGACATTAAAGAACATCATGGGAAGAAAGCAAGGTAGTGCCACTTCTGCACTGAGTCAAGGCCAATGAGTCACAGTCATTTTTCATTGATGTCTTTATTCAATGCATATCAAACTATTTTGGTTTGTATTGAAAATTGCTTGAAAATGGTAGATCATAAGTTGTAATGAGTTTGTTTTGTAAAGAATTGGCAGAAGTTAATAACATTCAAGACCAATTCATTTTCTTTCTGTAAGTCCTTTTTGCAGGTTATTCTTTGGTTTCAGTCGCCTCAGCACCTTGCTGTTTTTTTTCCTCCAGGTTGTGGATCTCTGGCTTCTGTCTCTCCCAGTCATTTTTTGTTCCATGCATTGTCCAGTTATCCCTTGAGCTGCATTTTCTGTCAAACCTCTTTTGAACCCTGTGTGCCAGCAAGTGTTTTTAAGAAGTTTTTTTTTTCTCTTCAAGTCCCTAAGCTGACAATCAGACTACTGCAGAGAGAGAAGGAAAAAAAATAACTGACTTTGATAACGTATTTTGAGATTGGCTCACACCCTCCTGATCATCTACAAAAGTCTGAAGACCTTTTCCAGTTGGTCTGGGACCCAAAAGGGATGTACCATGTTGGAGGTGGCTGATGGATTGATAGTAGATCGCATCTCCCCTTTTGTGCATCTTGCTTCTTCCCATCTCTTAATCATAATGTTGTATTCTTTTAATCATAATTTGTATTCTTTTAATCATAATTTGTATTCTTTTAATCATAATTTGTATTCTTTTAATCATAATTTGTATTCTTTTAATCATAATTTGTATTCTTTTAATCATAATTTGTATTCTTTTAATCATAATATTGTATTCTTGTATTGGTATTCTTATGATTATAGTTTTATATCTTTTAACATTGTAAGCCAGAGTTCCCCAATCTTTCCAACTTTGCAGACTGGTGGTGAGAGAGAAGGGATGGCTCCACGTGAGCGGTGGGCAAGCGTGTGTGTGTGTGCGCAGCTCCATTTGTGCAAGCAGCGGGCATGTATACCCACTACTGCTCATACAAATGGGGTATGCATGCCTGCTCTCACCTGCTGCTCATGTAAGTGGAGATGCACACATGCCTGTCCACCAGTTCCATGGCTCAGTTCTGAATGGCTCAAGGCCTAGTAGTTGGCTGCAGCCCAGGGGTTGGGGAGACTGTTGTAAGCCACCCATCTTGCAGTAAGATGGGCAGCAAATAAATTTAATAAATAGATAAATATTTCTATGTCAGAGCAATATCCTTTCACACAGAGCTACTTTGCTAGGTTCAATTCTCCACTTGTAGCTGGCAGGGTCTCAAGCATCTAAAGATTCTTCCCACACAACTCATACTTATGATGTACCCAGAATGGGTCCAGGCTATGCTGCTGTCCATAGAGCTCCAACTGGAAATAATTCCAGCCCTAAAGTCATACTATATTAAAAAAAACCCTTCTGGAAAATGCTCTGTTTACACCATACACTGCATTTCCCTCCCGCCCATTGTACCATTGATTAATTGAACTTTTTGTTTTGTTTTTTTATTACTTGTTTTCTACCTCTTGTTATCAAGGTATGGATCAAGTATTAGAGTTTTAAAATTTCTTATTTGTAGTTTAGTAGTTATCTTGATTTGTGCAAGCAAAATGCAGCCGGTGGATAACTCTAGTTTGTTTGAAGAGACAGTGAGAAAATGATAAGAAAGTAAATTGTAGGATCTAATTTGAAATTGGTACTTTCAATCAGTTGTTACTAGTAGTTGTTAATGTATTTTTTTTCTTGGTTAAGTTTAACAAAGCTTTAAATATTTGATTTATTATATTTATTTATTTACTATATTTACTTACTTATTTGTTTGTTTGCTTGCTTGCTTGCTTGTTTGTTTGTTTGTTTGTTTACTTACTTACTTACTTACTTGCTTGCTTACTTGCTTACTTATTTATTTCCTGGTAACACTTAATGAACCCTTGCTGATTAAGATTGAATGATGAGGTTTGTTATTTGCTAATAGATAAAAGATGAGATATAGAATAAAGAGATTTCTGGTTGAAATGTTAGAGAACTGTTTATATTTGTCTTGATGAAGAGGTAAATCATTCTTTTATTTCTTTTTTTCTGCTCCTTTTTTCCCTTCTTTTTTCTCTCTGCAATTTTTATTTTTTCTTGGTGTATATTGTTTTTTTTATCTTTTTTATTTTCAAAGGTAAATAAAAATAGTATTAAAATGTTAACTATAATTTATTTGTTTAAATTTATGATCTCAGGGATTCTGAGCAGCATATAAAATCAAAAGAATCTGTAAAAACAGGAAAAGTTGAAGTCCTGGAGCTTGAAAAGGGGAATTAGCTGAGGGTCTTGGTGTCGAAATGGTAAACTAACATAAGAATGTAATGTGAGGAGAAGAAATGGGAGTCAGGCTTCAGAAGAGTCCAATACTTTCAACTATTCTCTGCATTATATGTCTGAAGCCATCTTATTGCTGGACAAAGAAGCTGTATAGATTTGGCCTCAGTACTTTCATGATGGGATTTAGAATTTAAATAATAGGATTAGAAAGCCTGAAGATTTGAATCCAGAATACTAATGCAACCAAAAAGAAAAAAGAAAAGAAAAAGAAAAAGAAAAAAAGAAAAACAAACAAACTTGGTTCTGAATGTTCTTATAACCAATTTAAACAATTCTCCGAGAATAGGTAATTTGTTCCGGGAACTAACCACATATTCATCTGGCACTGAGTGGGTTTGTAGTTCCTTTAAAAGGCCTTAATGCACAATTTAAAAGTTCTACATTTAATACTTAATAGGGAGGTGTATAGATACTTGCATGATTCATTGTTTTGAATTATCTTTCCTCAGAAATAAGTGTTTTATTTGAATTCTGTAATATATTTTATAAATTGTTTTGGAAACCTCAATTCATCCTCAATATTGCATTTGCGTTCTTACACAAATTTAGTACTAGTTTGTTTTTATATTATATGATTATTAAATTAGCTTTTATTTTGTTCCCAATCCTAATCTAAGATACTATGGTTAGAGTTAAATTATTTGGAATCAGATTACTCTAGGGATACCTGATATATTTTTTATCTCTGTGTTTTGAACTATTTTTATAGCAATGATTCTAGGCAGCAAATAGAAGATTAAAATCCAAAACAGAAATATGATTTACAACAGTAATAGTAAACACCTATAAACCGTCCAAAATAAAATGAAATATGCCAAAACATATTTTTTTTAAAGTCAACACACTTTCAACTAATAAGGCAAGAATTACTTCTACTAACAGATTTGCTTAACTTCATGAACCAAGGGCATGAAGCAATAGACAGTTCTTTGATGTTGTGCAAAAGATCAACCAGTCTGGGTCCTTCTGGATATCTGGGAGGGATGTGTGGTTCAACAGGCAGGTGCTGAGATCAAGAATTAACAACTCCTGTGTCCCAAAAGATGATATTACCTAACAGAAGGGACCTGGAACATGGCAACCCTACTGGTTCTGTGGAGTGAGAAAGATGATTGGAGACAGGCTGTCTTGCAAGTAACTTGTTCCTGTGCCTTGTAGATGTGATGAAACCATTGACTGAAGAGGAAGGATTTCATCATGAGGGATCCAGCTTGGAGTAGATTTGGGGAAGGAAGCATATGAGATCAACCCTCTACCATTTCCCATGGAAGTCAGACAGCCTGGCGAGATTATTGTAATCTAAAATATCTCTTTTGGCATATCTGATTTTTTGCACCTGACAATAGGTGGTAACTAGCATCTGGAATTACCCCAGGAAGTTCACTTATTACACTGTGGTTTAATTTTTTTTCTCCAAATGTATCTTACAATACTTCATCATAAACCATAAGATGCAACATTTAGTGATAGTCATAGAATACTAGCTAAGCAAACAACATAAATCATACTAGGATACTAAATAAAACAATATAAATTGTAAGATACAAGCAACAAAGTTATAGTCATAAGAAGATAAGGATAAGGTAATAGGAAAGATGAGGAGAATAATAGTAATACAGCTTTACTAAGTAGTTTGATGGTGTTGTAGGAATTAGTTGTTAAGCAGAGTGACAGCATGGGGGGGAAACTTTCCTTGTATCCAGTTGTTTTGGCATGCAATGCCCTATAGGGTTGCTTTGAGGGAAGAGGTTGAAACAATTTATGTCCAGGATGTGAGGGGTCTGTAGATATTTTCAAGTCCTCTTTCTGGCTCGTGCAGTATACAGGTCCTCAATGGAAGGCAGGTTGGTAGCAATTGTTTTTTTCAGCAGTTCTAACTATTTGTTGAAGTCTGTGTCTGTCTTGTTTGGTTGCAAATGACAGACTCAATAATTCCTTAGTAAAACTGTATCAGCAGCTTCTTGGGCAGTACTTACTCATGTATTGTAGATTGTTTTTAAGGTTATTATAATATGTTTGTATTACAAGTATGTGTAATTCTTTATGAGGGCTTTCTCTTACAATGCACATTGTTACTATATAACAATAACCTAATGGGGAATAGATGAGTAAAGAAGGGTGGAAAATGCAGCAATAAGATCTGCAATGATCCTGTATTTTTGCGGCAAATCAAACAGAATTTTATTTCATTAAGAAATCTACAATTTCATAATGAAATAGAATATATTTTAATAATTTTAATATCATACTCAAGAAGATTGTACTCACACCAAATATTGTACACTGAAATTAATGGACTTATATTAGGCATTTTAATGTTTTACATTAATTACTGTGAGACTTTAGCAATGATTTGATCTGAGCCCTAAATAAAAATGTGTGTGGGAGGGTGTGTTTGTGTGTAACAAGGAATAATGAATCAAGCCTATAAGTATGAACATGTAGAGATTATTTAATTCAGTTACCAGGAGGTAATTATGCCAAAGGTGTTTCAGATCACACAAATATATTTTTAAAAGAGAATATCTTTAAGACAGTTGAAGTATAAGGAAATTGAAATCAAACTGTCAGAATCATAAGCTATTCTGATCTAGCTGAAAATACCTTTGAATATTTTCTTTGATAGTAACCTACACTAGTAGCCTGATACTAGTCTACACTAGTAGATTTTTTTTAGTTTATTTGTTTTAACATTTCTATTTCAAGCTAAGATATATCACTTTATCTGACATTTTGCATTCCTTTGCCTTAAAGTAAGCTTCATCAACATATTTAGTAAATCTTTGATCAAAATAGAAGTATATGTGAAAGATCCTAATCTGACTGATTCATGTGAATGGGACATAATAATGTTTTTCCTAAATCTAGGTTGTAAATTTGATGAAATGCCTAATTATTTTTTATCAATGCAATCATCAGTATTGAAATACTATTTTCTTCATACAGATTGGACAACCATTTGTCTGAAAAGTTATAGGGTTTCCTGCTTGAGCGGGGGTGGGGGGGGGTTGCACTAGAAGATTTCCAAGATCTCTTCCAATTCTGTTATTCTGTTATTAATCCCTTTGTTTTTCAGATATATACCACTGCTTTGAGGAAATAATGAGTAATACAATATATATGGATAGACTTGGTTACAGGCTTCATAAAAACCATCCAACATACTAATCATGCACTAATTACTCAGAAGCAGGGACATAGTTTTGTTTTGTTTCATTTAGTCATGTACAATTCTCAGAGACTGCCTGGACAGGTTCTTGCAGTTTTCTTGGTTAGTTTTACAGAAATAGTTTGCCACTGCCTGCTTCCCAGGGCTGAGCGAAAGTGACTAATCTGAGGTAACCCAGCTGACTTTGTTCATAAAGCAGGATTAGAACTGACAGTTTCTAGCCTGATGCTTTAAACACTAGACCTTTGTAGGCTTGTAAAAGGACACATAGGGCTATTTTTTGTTCTCTATTTAAGCAGACCTGTAGATGGAGTTTGCCTTATTACTAGTTAGGAAAGTGAATGCTCAATAGGTGGATGTTTAACTATTCTCTTTCCTTGTCAGCAAAGATGTTTCCAACTGACAGAAATTACTGAATGTATTTTAAATGGATTTAAAGCATCTTAATCTCTCTGGGTTGCACAGTGATATTTCTGTAAATTTCATTCTTTTCAGTGAATTTTTCTTTTATAATAAATGCAATCAAAAGTTACAACTGATGTTTAAATGTATTGTTGGTATTAAAAGTTGCAAGTTTTTTATATAATTAGAGTGTCCAAAGAGGAGATGTGCCAGAGAACATTCCTACAAGAGCAGCATTTTAATGATACTGAATATGGTTTTATAATTATGCAGAGCCATGCATACAGATAAAAAATTGAATTCTTTTGCTTTTTTACATTCTAAGTCAGTCCTTTTACATTATTTATAATTCTGAAAGCAAGTTCCTTGATTTTTTTTCTTGAAAAACTCCTGATTAAGTATGCAATTTTAACAGCTAGTCTAAAAGTCTTGATTAAATTGTTATCCAAAAGAAGCTCCCAACTGATAACAAATAACTTTTGAGAGTTCAAAATTTGAGTGGTACTTTATAAACCATCCAAATTTAAATTAGTAACTTTAGCTTTTTCTAAAGAAGGAATAATATATATATATATATAAATTTGGATTGAATTAAATTTTGCTTTGCAGTGTTTTATCATTTTATTTATCAATTTTTATTAATGGTGGAGAACAGGGACATTTTACTTTAACAACTTTTATTTTATTTCATTTTCAAAAGTAAGGTTCTACGTTTAGGCAAAAAACCCAAATGCACAGGTATAGTATATAGGTAGTACCTGGCTCAATATTAGTGACTGTGAGAGGGATCTTGGAATCTTAGTGGACAATCACTTAAATATGAGCCAGCAGTGTGCTGCAGCTGCCAAAAAAGCCAATACAGTGACCGAAGGATAGAATTAAGATCATGTGAAGTGTTAATACCACTTTATAATGCTTGGTAAGGCCACACTTGGAATATTGCATTCAGTTTTGCTCGCCACGATGTAAAAAAGATGTTGAGACTCTAGAAAGAGTACAGAGAAGAGCAACAAAGATGATTAGGGGACTGGAAGCTAAACCATATAAAGAACAGTTGTTAGAATTGAATATGTCTAGTTTAATGAAGAGAAGGATGAGGGGTGACATGATAGCAGTGTTCCAATATCTCAGGGGTTGCCACAAAGAAGATGGAGGCAAGCTATTCTCCACAGCATCTGAAAGCTGGAGAGAAGCAATGCATGGAAACTAATCAAGTAGAAAAGCAACCTAGAACTAAGGAGAAATTTCCTGACAGTTAGAACAATTAATCAGTGGAATGACTTGCCTCCAGAAGTTATGAATTCTCCAACACTGGAATTTTTAAAGAAGAGACTGGACAGCCATTTGTCTGAAATGGTATAGGGTTTCCTGCCTAAGGAGGGAGTTGGACCTCCAAGGTCCCTTCCACCTCTGTTATTCTTTTATTCACCTTTGTTTAGGCTCTGCATTAACCTTATAAAGTAGTTTGGCCTGATGAAGTGTGGCCAAACCAAAATAATCAATTGAATTTCGTTATTTTTATCTGGTTTTTCCAACACCTTTATTCAATATCTACAAACCATTCCCCCCTCCTCCCCCCGTTTTTGGCTGGCTGACACATGGAGAGTTTTGACAGCATATTATGGGCATTTTTATAAATTGATCCTTAAAATGGGAATAACTGATTAACAAAACAGCTGCTTACCAGAAGGCAAGGATGTGCTCCTTATTATGCTTACAGATTCCCAAAGTTTATATTACTATCTCAGTTTGGCTCTATTTTTGAAACATACTTTCAAATAGAGCATAGGGCTGTAGTCCAACTTAATTTCTAATATATTTCCCAGGAAAAAATATGTGTACAGAATCTTTCAAACTGGTGATTATCAATATCAGTTCCTGGGGACATATCTGGGAAGATTCCGTTGTATTCAAAGTGTGTTTGTGCATATTTGGTATTTTTTGTGAAATGCAGCAACCAATATATAATAAACAGAGAAAAATACAAAAATGATATAAAGTAAAGGAATTAATATATAATATTAGTGCACTAATAATTATTAGAACGTATAATAAAAAGTTATAATATTTTAGTAACAATAAAGTGAACTTAAACTGAAGAAAAGGGAGCAATATCATAACTATTTTTTAAAAAACTGTATTACATCTAAATCATACCAAATCTAGATCATACAAAAGTATGTTGCTCTACCTGCAAGTCATTTTTACATTAAATATCAGTGTTTATATAAATATTAAAATGCTCTGATCTGGGGCTATTCAGTCATTTTGGAATCTGAATATTAGCAATAGTACTTGTGAGAAGAATTTACATGTCATGCAAGTGTCTTGCATAAACCAGCACTATGTCACAACTTCCAAAACATCCACTGCAGTTTTGGGTTGTATCAACAGAAGTACATGGTTAAGATCATGAAAGATGATAGTATCAGTCTACATTGCAGTGCTCAGGTTGAACCTGGGATGCTGCATCCACTTCTTGTTGACATAAAACAAAATAAAATGGAGAAACCTGGAAAAAATGCAGAAAAGGGCAACACAATAGGAGGCTAAGTTCTATGAAAAGTGGTTAAATGTTTAGCTAAAAGGAGAGAAGGTTAAGGAAACATGAATTTTCCAATACTTGTCATAAGGTAAAAAGTATATATTTATTTTCCATAGCATCGATGGGTTAGCCATGATCCAATGGATAAAAGGTTTCCAAAAAATATTCATATTTGAAATACAGAGAAATTTCCTGACTGTGAGAGTTATTACATAGTGGAAAAGCTGCCTCCTGAAACCACAAGTCCTTTTCCAAGAAAGGAATGGAGAGCCATATTTCTTAGGATAAGGTGAGAATTTTCGGGATAAGGATAACCAAAAAGAAAAAACAAAAATCCTGGGGGTGCTTTAGAAAAACATTAGCAGATAATGAGAGATCAGTCTGTAGAATGTTTTTTCAAAGTAGTCAAAAGTATACAGAAAAGAGAGGACAATTATAACCCACAGAGATAATCAATGGCAAGAACAGAAAGCCATTAGTAGAATCATCAGAAAGACTACAATACAACAGCACTAAAACCAGAAATATTGATTAAAGAAATAGCATGAATTGTTAAAGGGTCACCTAAATATAAAACACAGAGAATAGATGGAATGCCAACAGAAATAATCCAAGCAGCTGAGGAAAGTAACATTAGATTGGGTACATAGAATTTTTAATGCAGCATGGACACAAATAATTGCACCTACTGATTGGCAACAAGCAATAATAATACCACTATGGAAAAATAAAGGGAGCAAACGAGAATGTACACAATATTGAGGCATCTCATTTTTGAGCCATGTAGCGAAAATGTACACCAAGATAACAGAAATGAGATTAAGACCAATTATAGAACCACAACTAGCAGAAGAGCAGATGGGTTTTAGAAGAAATAGAAGCTGCACATATGCAATGTTTGTGTTTTTAATAACTAATAGAAAAGAATATGGAATACAATAAGAATCTTTTGTTATATGTATAGACCAACAGAAAACATTTGATAGAGCTGACAGTAAATTGCTATGGCTAACACTGACCCAATATGGGGTAAGTGAACATCTAATTAGTGTATGCAAAAGCTCATTGCAGAAGTATAGTTAGAACAAATCAAGGAACATCAAAACTTTCATAATAAAATCCGGAGTAAAAGAGAGATGTGTATTATCATCACTATTGTTTATCACCTACATTTAAGAATACCTTTAACATAATAAAAGAGGGAACAAGCATAAAACAAGTATCAAAGTTCAAATATCTGGCAACAACATTCACCATAGTAAAATTTACCTCTCTGCTGGGAAGGGAAGGGAGAAACAGAGAGGAAGAAAGGAAGAGAGCAAGGAAGGGAGGAAAGAGAAAGGAAGAGAAAATGGAAAGTAATAGGAAGGGAGGGAGATTGGGAAGAAAATAAGGAAGAAGAGAGAAACAGGAAAGAAGAGAATAAGGGAGGGAGGGAGGGAAGGAGGGAGAAAGATTTCTGACATTTTCTGCCGGCTTCCCAAAAAAGAAACTCCATGGAGAAGCTGGCAAGATTGGAAGTTGCTCCTGCTCCTACTGTTTTTTGTCTATCTGTGATCACTTTACTTGGACTTCAGTAAGGCATTTGATAAAATAAATCACAACCTACTACTTGACAAGATAGAAAAATGTGGGTTGGACAGCATCACCACCAGATGGATTCGTAGCTGGCTGACCGGCCGTACTCAGCGTGTGGTCCTCAATGGAACCGCATCTACATGGAGGGAACTGTGTAGTGGGGTGCCCCAGGGCTCTGTTCTGGGCCCAGTGCTCTTCAACATCTTCATCAATGATTTGGACAAGGGAATAGATGGAGGAACTCATCAAATTTGCAGACGACACCAAGCTGGCAGGAATAGCCAACACTCCAGAAGATAGGCTTAAGATACAGGAGGATCTGGACAGACTTGAACACTGGGCACTATCCAACAAAATGAAATTCAATGGTGAAAAAAGTAAGGTTCTACATTTAGGCAAGAAAACCCAAATGTACAGGTATAGTATAGGGGGTACCTTGCTCAACAGTAGTAACTGTAAGAGGGATCTCAGAGTCCTAGTGGACAATCACTTATATATGAGCTAGCAGTGTGCTGCAGCTGCCAAAAAAGCCAACACAGTGCTAGGCTGCATTAACAGAGGGATAGAATCAAGATCATGTGAAGTATTAATACCACTTTACAATACCACTTTGGTAAGGCCACACTTGGAATACTGCATCCAGTTTTGGTCACCACGATGTAAAAAAGATGTTGAGACTCTAGAAAGAGTACAGAGAAGAGCAACAAAGATGATTAGGGGACTGGAGGCTAAAACATATAAGGAACGGTTGCTGGAATTGGGTATGTCTAGTTTAATGAAGAGAAGGATGAGGGGGGACATGATAGCAGTGTTCCAATATCTCAGGGGCTGCCACAAAGAAGAGGGAATCAAGCTATTCTCCAAAGTGCCTGAAGGCAGGACAAGAAGCAACGGATGGAAACTAATCAAGGAGAGAAGCAACCTAGAACTAAGGAGAAACTTCCTGACAGTAAGAACAATTAACCAGTGGAACAACCTGCCTCCAGAAGCGGTGAATGCTCCAACACTGGAAGTTTTTAAATAGAGACTGGACAGCCGTTTGTCTGAAATGGTATAGGGTTTCCTGCCTGAGCAGAAATTATTATTGTTATTGTTGTTGTTGTTGTTTTCTAGTGGTATCTATTAATATCTAATATTGACATATTATATTAGTAAACATAAATAAACATAATAAAGCCTACACTTATTTCCTACTGAAATCTGGAACATAGCAGAGGTATTATGGAAAATAAACAATGGGAATTTATGGGGCTGACTAAAGGAAAAGCTTTTTGCCCTTTATTTCAAATTCTTTAAATTCTTAGACTTAACAAATACTTTTTCATTTATTTAAGAGTGAAGGTAAATTAATTAGGTGGGTTTTCAAATGTGTCATTCCAAAGGTCTCCAATAGCAGTATGGTAGTTAAATAGGCAATTTCCAAAATTGATTAGAAATTGAGGTTAGCAAAGCCTCTTTTAAAAGGCTCCATCAGAATGCAGTGATCCATTCATCTTCCATTACTCACACCTGTGGGAGTCCACTGTCCTATGGTCTCCTCACGAGAAGCAGTCATATAGAGCATATGTCAGTAAGTTCCCATCCTCTCCTTGTCCAGAGAGGATCCTAAGAACCAGTCCACTTCAGTCTTTGCCAAGGTTGTTGTCTCAGCTCTGTTGGAGATGTGCTTAGTTCACCATACCTCTCCTGGAAGTCCAGGAAACAACTATTTAGAAGATCATTGTGTGTTGGCATCTTCTCCTTGGATGGGTATTTATAATAGTTCTAATTTTATTATTGGTACATGTTGTTGTTACATTTATTGAGTTATTGTAATGTGTTCTGATTTTTGATACTGTACTATGCAGTATCAATGGACCCTATGAAACCTAGCAATATGAAAATATAGTAAATAAAAATAAGATCTCTTTATAAAAGTATAGATACATATTAATGGTATATTTATACATACAAGGGTGAGTATGCATGAAATTAAGTTTCACATAGTTCAGAAAATCCAACCTGATAGATGAATATTAATATAGTTAATGTATTGACATACTGATATTATTGACTTGTTCATATTACTTTTTTAATACTGATCCAATAGTTCTAAAAACTTATAATATTTTTCTTCTTGACTACCTGATTTGTATAGAAACTAGATTGAAAAGTTGGGGTATCTTCATAGCCACAACTGTTTGGAATATAAAACTGCATTTTAATGTCATGATGAACCAGGAGGAGTGGGCTAACCTGAGTCCTTTGGAGTTTTCTCAGCTTCAAAAATATGCAGAATGTAAGTACATTTATATTTCCATAATTTCATAATGAATTATAAACTTATCAAACTTATAATTATAAACTTACAAAAAGTAATAGAAAAGAAGTCTAGAGGCTACATTTAATTTAAAATCTACGTGCTATATTCTCTTTTCAAAACAGGAAAATCAAGGCATTTAAAATAATGAAGTAATTATGAATAATACAGAATAAAATTGGTAAATAATCATATTATTGATAATTATTCCATTTTTAAATGCCTTGACTTTTTTGCTTTGAAAAGAACATAATTTTTAGTTTAAGGAACTTTATAATAATTGAATATTAATCATGGTATGTTCTTCTAAAGTTTGGCAACTGAATAGTGTACTATATTATATATTTTAGAGCATTATTGTTATATACTCTACTTACATGTAAGTAACCCTTCTCCAAGAATGATTTCTTGAACCTTAGATAAATCTGAAAACCTAGGACATTTTTGATTGTTGGATAGCTCTGTCACTACATAATACCCTATTTAATAAATCTTGGTATATTAGACCATGTGCAATGGCCCAAATTTCTAAATAATATTGATAATGGTATAACTATACTCTCCTTCATGGATTACTGCCTTGTTGTGGCGAAGGGGCTTGCATAACTCAATGAAGCTATGAGCTATGCCATGCAGGGCCACCCAAGATGGACAGGTCATAGCAGAGAGTTCTGACAAAATGTGATCCACTGGAGAAGGAAATGGCAACCCAGTATCTTTGCCATGAAAACCCCATGGACAGTACTAAAAGGCAAAAAGATATGATGCTAGAACATGAGCCCCTCAGGTCGGAAGATGTCCAATATGCTACTGGGGAAGAGCAGAGGGCTAGTACTAGTAGCGCCAGAAAGAGTGAAGCAACTGGGCCAAAGCCGAAAGGATGCTCAGCTGTGGATGCATCTGGTGGTGAAAGGAAAGTCCGATGCTGTAAAGATTCTTTCTCCATAGGAACCTGGAATGTAAGATCCATGAATCAAGGCAAACTGGATGTGGTCAAACAAGAGATGACAAGACTGAACATCGACATCTTAAGAATCAGTGAACTAAAATGGACAGGAATGGGTGAATTTAATTCAGAGGACCATCAGGTATACTACTGTGGGCAAGAATCCCTCAGAAGAAATGGAGTAGCCTTCATAGTCAATAAAAGAGTAGGAAAAGCAATACTGGAATACAATCCCCAAAATGACAGAATGATCACAGTGCGAATCCAAGGCAAACCATTCAATATCACAGTAGTCCAAGTCTATGCCCCAACCACTGGTGCTGAAGAGGATGAAATTGACCGGTTCTATGAAGCCCTACAGCGCCTTATAGAATCAACACCAAAAAATGATGTCCTTGTCATCATGGGGGATTGGAATGCTAAAGTAGGAAGCCAAAAAATAAACGGAATAACAGGCAAGTTTGGCCTTGGAGTACAAAATGAAGCAGGGCACAGGCTGATAGAATTTTGTCAAGAGAATACGATGGTCATAGCAAACACTCTTTTCCAACAACCCAAGAGACATCTCTACACATGGACATCACCAGACGGTCAACACAGAAATCAGATTGACTATGTGCTCTGCAGCCAAAGATGGAGAAGCTCTATACAGTCAGTAAAAACAAGACCAGGAGCTGACTGTGGCTCAGATCATGAGCTTCTTGTTGCAAAATTTAGGCTTAAATTGAAGAAAGTAGGAAAAAACACTAGGCCACTCAGGTATGAACTAAATCATATCCCTGATGAATATATAGTAGAGGTGAAAAATAGATTTAAGGAATTAGATCAGATAGACAGAGTGCCTGAAGAACTATGGACGGAGGTTCACAACATTGTACAAGAGGTAGCAACTAAAACCATCCGAAAGAAAAAGAAATGCAAGAAAGCAAAATGGCTGTCTGAGGAAGCTTTGCAAATAGCTGAGGAAAGAAGGGAAGCAAAAGGCAAGGGAGAAAAAGAAAGATACACCCAATTGAATGCAGAATTCCAGAGAATAGCTAGAAGAGATAAGAATGCCCTCTTAAATGAACAGTGCAAAGAAATAGAAGAGAACAATAGAATAGGGGGAACTAGAGATCTCTTCAAGAAAATTGGAGATATGGAGGGAACATTTCATGCAAAATGGGCATGATAAAGGACCAAAATGGCAGGGACCTAACAGAGGCAGAAGAGATTAAGAAGAGGTGGCAAAATTACACAGAAGAACTATACAAGAACGAGCTTAGCATCCCTGATAACCACGATGGGGTGGTCACTGACCTCGAGCCAAACATCCTAGAATGTGAAGTGAAATGGGCCTTAGAAAAGCTGAGCAACAACAAAGCTAGCGGAGGTGACAGTATTCCAGCTGAGCTATTCAAAATCTTAAAAGACAATGCAGTAAAAGTGCTACACTCAATTTGCCAGCAAATTTAGAAAACTCAACAGTGGCCACAGGATTGGAAAAGGTCAGTTTACATTGCAATTCCAAAGAAAGGCAATGTCAAAGAATCTTCAAACTATCGCACCATTGCACTCATTTCACATGCAAGTAAAGTTATGCTTAAAATCCTACAAGCTAGACTCCAGCAGTATGTGGATCGAGAACTTCCAGAAGTACAGGCAGGATTTCGAAGAGGCAGAGGAACTAGAGATCAAATTGCCAACATACGCTGGATCATGGAGAAAGCTAGGGAGTTCCAGAAAAACATCTACTTCTGCTTCATTGACTATGCTAAAGCCTTGATTGTGTGGATCACAACAAATTGTGGCAAGTTCTTAAAGAGATGGGAGTACCAGACCATCTTATTTGTCTCTTGAGAAACCTATATGCGGGTCAAGAAGCAACAGTGAGAACTGGACACGGAACCACTGATTGGTTCAAAATTGGGAAAGGAGTCCGGCAAGGCTGTATTCTGTCGCCCTGCCTATTTAACTTATATGCAGAGCACATCATGAGAAAGGCAGGGCTAGATGAATCAAAAGTTGGAATTAAGATTGCCGGGAGAAATATCAACAACCTAAGATATGCAGATGATACCACTCTAATGGCAGAAAGTGAAGAGGAACTAAAGAGCCTCTGATGCAGGTGATACTTGGACTTCAGTAATGCATTTGATAAAGTAGATCACAACCTAATACTTGAAAGATAGAAAAAATGTGGGGTAGACAGACAGCACACCACCAGATGGATCCGTAGCTGGATGACCGGCCGTACTCAGTGTGGTCCTCAATGGAACGCATCTACATGGAGGGAAATGTTGAGTGGGGTGCCCCAGGGGCTCTGTTCTGGGCCCAGTGCTCTTCAAATCTTTCATCAACGCTTTGGACGAGGGGAAGATGGGGAAATCATCCAAATGTTGCAGAGACACCAAAGTGCAGGAATAGCCAACACTCTAGAAGACAGGCTTAAGATACAGAGGACCTGACAGACTTGAACACCTGGGCAATATCTAACAAATGAAACTCAATGGTGAAAAAAGCAAGGTTCTACATTTAGGCAAGAAAACCAAAATGTACAGGTATAATAGGCGGGTGTACAATCTTGCTCAATAGTAGTAACTGTGAGAGGGACCTCGGAGTACTACGGACATCACTTAAATATGAGCCAGCAGTGGCTGCAGCTGCCAAAAAAGCCAACACAGTGCTAGGCTGCATTAACAGAGGGATAGAATCAAGATCACGTGAAGTGTTAATACACTTTACAATGCCGTGGTAAGGCCACACGGGAAATACTGCATCCAGTTTGTCACGCGATGTAAAAAAGATGTCGAGACTCTAGAAAGAGTACAGAGAAGAGCAACAAAGATGATTAGGGGACTGGAGGCTAAAGCACATAAGGAACGTTGCTGAATTTCCGGGTATGTCTAGTTTAATAAAGCGAAGGGACTAGGGGGGACATGATAGCAGTGTTCCAATATCTCAGGGGTGCCACCAAAAGAAAAGGGAGTCAAGCAATTCTCCAATTTTTGACACCTGAGGCAGGACAAGAAGTAACGGATGGAAACTAATCAATGAGAGAGGCAACCTGAACTAATGAGAAACTTTCTGACAGTTAGAAACAATTAACCAGTGGAACAACCTGCCTCCAGAAGCGGTGAATGCTCCAACACTGGAAGTTTTTAAGAAGAGACGGGACAGCCATTTGGCTGAAAGGTATAGGGTTTCCTGCCTGAGCAGGGGTTGGACTAGATGATTCCAAGGTCCCTTCCAAACTTTTTATTTATTATTATTATTATTATTATTATTATTATTATTATTATTATTATTATTATTATTATTATTATTATTATTATTATTATTATTATTATTATTATTATTATTATTATTATTATTATTATTATTATTATTATTATTATTATTATTATTATTATTATTAAGCAGGGGAGTGCAAAAGTTGGCTTGAAAATCAACATTAAGAAAACCAAAATCATGGCATCTGGCCCTCTCAATTCCTGGCAAATAGATGGGGAAGAAATGGAGGTAGTGACAGATTTTATCTTCCTGGGCTCCAAGATCACCACAGATGGGGACTGCAGGCAAGAAATTAAAAGACGCTTGCTCCTGGGGAGGAAAGCTATGGCAAATCTAGACAGCATACTAAAAAGAAGAGACATCACCCTGCCAACAAAAGTATGTATAGTCAAGGCCATGGTTTTCCCAGTTGCAATGTATGGCTGTGAAAGCTTGGACCATAAGAAAGGCTGAGCGCAAAAGAATTGAGGCCTTTGAACTATGGTGCTGGAGAAGACTCCTGCGAGTCCCTTGGACTGCAAGGCGATCAAACCGGTCAGTCCTAGAGGAGATCAACCCTGACTGCTCTTAGAAGGCCAGATACTGAAGTTGAAACTCAAGTACTGTGGCCACTAATGAGAAGGAAGGACTCACTGGAGAAGAGCCTAATGCTGGGAAAGATTGAGGGCAATAGAAGAAGGGGACGACAGAGAATGAGGTGGCTGGATGGAGTCACTGAAGCAGTAGGCGTGAGCTTAAATGGACTCCAGAAGATGGTAGAGGACAGGAAGGCCTGGAGGAACGTTGTCCATGGGGTCGCGATGGATCAGACACGACTTCACAAATAACAACAACAACAATAACTATACTGATATATGACATATTATGACATATTTATGCATTTAAGAAACATTGAATTGAATATGTGATTAGACCAGGGGTGTCAAACTCACAACTAAACGTGACATGTCATGACGTATCGTGACTTTTTTCCATTGCGAGCAATGGGGTGGGCGAGGTTTCGCCATGACGCATCTGGGCCATGGGCCAGCAATTTGACACCCCTTGATTAGACACACAAGGGATTTGTCTCTGGTACAGAAGCTCTTAGTGTACATGCAAAGCAACAGAATAATGATAATTATCGTCATCATCACCATCACCATCATCCCAATAAAAGGGGGGAGTAAAGAAGATAATAAGAAGGCTAAATAATACTACAGCCATAAAAAGTTTTCACTGAATGATACATAAATTTGGTTTTTTCTCTAATTTAATAATTCTTTTGCAGCTTCTCAAACCTTACAATATATATATCTTCACCTATATGTATAAAAATTACAATATACAAATATGAACAATTGAAAGTTATAACAATTGTTATAAAAATGTATATTTCTCTGCTAGGTATTGTTTTCTTGCCAGTATGATGTTTTATAGACAAATACAATATTTTTGTTGTTGGGGTAATAATCTATGACTGACGCATACAATTGCTTTCTCATACTGCTGTTATATTGCAGGGGTCCCCAACCCCTGGACTGGGTACTGGTCCGTATCCTGTTACGAACAGGGCCATGTAAGTGGTGGTTGAGTGAGTAAAGCTTCATCTGCACATGTGCAGGATTTAGGTTGTGTTGGAAACCATCCCACCCCACCCCCCCGACCATGTAAAAATTGTTTTCCATGGTGCCAGAAATGTTGGGTACCGCTATTGTATTGCATGGTAGAAAATCTTGGGAACATTAATTTGAACAGATTTTCCATGAGAGTTTAGATGTGCTTTCATATACTCCATTTTACTTAGATACAATAATTGGCAGATTTGTGTCAGGGATAGTGGGCAAGAATTTTGAAGAATTGGTCCTAGTGTTTTGTAATATCTACTAAGCATTTTGCAGAGCTGCTCCAAATTCACTCTAATGAAATAAAAACTATTCATTAATTAAAAATCATGTTTTATATTTGTGAATGTTTCCCTGATAAAAGAAATATGAATTTCTTCACACTCTACTTCTACTTTAATTAAAATAACAATCTTTGAATTAACATATATGATTATTATAGGAAGGATTTATTAGAAAAGGTAATGAAAGGCAAGTGTATGTTTTTAAAAAGTGCTTTCTCAACTTCAAACAGGGTTGAGTCATCTGGGTGGATCAGAATGCTTTGTTTGTGTGTAGATTTTGAATTAATTGTGTATGTAGAATTCAGCATCTTAGATATTAAAAACATTCTCAGATTTAACTTCATGCCCTTTCAAAATCCAACTAGTTGAGAAAGAAGAGAGTTTTAATAGGATAATTTTGGAACGGAATGTCTTACATTTTGTTAGTATTTATTTATTAAGTAAGTTGCAATTACAAATTAAAAATTGCTATATTCCAATAGCCTAGTTAATATAATTAATGAGATTTCTGAGGCTTTATTACAATTGGGATGAAGTAGACAACCTTCTGGTGAAAATAACATATTGAATTATTTGTCATGGAGCCAAAACATAAATGCTATTTGTTTAGGAAGCCAGCTTATTTCAAAAAGTAAAAGACTTCCAACACTATTTTTGCAGATTCAACAAAGAAAATTAAGGATGTTTTAGAAGAATTCCATGGCAATGGTGTGCTAGCAAAATATAATCCTGAAGGGGTAATTTTTCTTTCTTATCTAATTTCTTACATTATACTTGTTGCTAGAAATTCACTCCATTATTTTTGTGCCCTTTGCAATCATTATATACATACCTAGAACATATTAATACTTCCCTGCAGATGGTTTTAACCCTGATCTATTTCAATGAAACACCTGTACAGTGCTCCAGAAGTTACTGAGTGTTCATTTTTATTCAAATGATTTCACTTTAAGCAAATAGAAATTATCAGTAGGACATTTTATTTCAGCTGACTGCTCATGCTGCATTAATAGCCCAATGCAGTAATGTGTAAGCGGCAATCTGTAGATAATGTGTAAATGGCAATCTGTAAATAAAATGCCCCATTGATAAGTTTATTAATTCTTGGTCCAATTAAATATTATTGTTAAAATGTTAAGAATATTATTGACATATCTGAGAGATTCCTTTCGCTAAGGACATTTACTCATCCTACCAGACAGGTAGGGTGAGCAATGAGCATATTCCTTGTTCCTTTTCCTAAGTATTATCATCTAATACAGGGTTGTCAAACTGCCGGCCCGTGGGCTGGATGCGTCATGCTGAAACTGCGCCCATTCCATTGCTGGCAATGAAAAAAAGTCACAATACATGGTGACACGTCACGTGACGTTGCGAGTTTGACACCCCTGATCTAATAGAAACTAGGAGGTGTACCTTTTACTTTAATTAAAATAAAAGTCCCTGCCCTATGAAACAGTTGTTCCCTAAAGTTTAGCAGGCTTCTACACTCTTAGCCTTCCATTAAGCTTAGAAGACCTAGCTCCCCAGTGCTGGAATAAGATTGGATAATTGTGTGTTAGAAGATTGACTTGGTACCAGAACTTTGTTGTTTTTAATTCTTCAATCTGTTTAGTTTTGTAATGTTAATATAATTTTATATGTTATTGTAACTTTTGATTGGAAGCCACTCAGAGTTAGTTGGAAGATGGGTGGCTATATAAATGTTTAAAATAAAATAAAAATAATAAACAAAATTAAATATCTTTGGTGCACGGCCATTCTATGGAAGAAAATTTAACTGCCTAATAGAACTTTATCCAAGACTGATCAAATTGGAGTCAAATAAAGATGTGAAATTATATGGTATCTAAATTGAGCATCTAAACTGATATTTTTGGTTGCTACGGTTATTTGCTAAAACCAATTCTTTGCAATTTCAGTAATATTGGAAATTTTTGATTGCAAGATTTCTTTCTAATCTAGTTAGTAATGAAATCAAAATTTCAGCAAAAAAGGCTGGTTGTAAGAATGAGTCTGAGAAAAATTTCCAACTGTAGAAATTTATACAAAAATATTTCTTTTCTTTTCCTGCACTCCAAAAGCAAGATATTCTTAAACAAGTAAGCATATCTGGTATATATGTTAACTGATATACTTGATTAATGCTATTAATTCTGTAGATTTATTTTATATCTTCTTTTTTCATACTTGGATATTGATGACTAATACCCTTATACAATATAATGTCACATCTTTTTTTGTTGTTGCATGACATCTGTAGGTATAATGAAAGTTGACAGTAAAGAAAGATAGTGAAGATAAAGAAAAAAATAAAGTAGATTTGATACTGCAGTTTTTTTTTTTTTACAAAATATATCATATGAAAGAAGGATATGATTAATATTCAAAGATGTACATTCTTTGTACTGTGTTTTGGTTGTGCCTCTGGGATTGACAAATATTCTCTGTACCTCTGTATGTTGATAAATTGAGCAATCCCTGCCATATTCAGGGATATGGCTGAAAACATCGCTGAAAAATGAAGGAGAAGCAATCTTGTGTGCAGGAGACATTAATAATTGGAGTGGCATAAAAAGTATTAAGTAAAGAGCAAAAGAAAACAAACGGTTTTGTAGTGGAGATGATAAGCAGCTTAAAGAAGCAATAATGACATGGAATGTAGAAATGACAAATGCTGAAACTATATATGGGGAAGAAAGTGGAGTCAATTCACTCTGAGAGAAACATATACAAACCAGTTAAACAACAACAAACAAACCAGAAGGGGAGGGGGATTTGAAACTGAGAGAAAGGGAGGATAATACATCTTATTTGGTTTATTTAATTTATAGCCCAATCTTTATTATTTATATAAATATTTATATAAACAATTCAAGGCAATGAACATACCTGTACTTTTTTCTCCTATTTTCCCCACAAGAATAACCTTGTCAGGTGCGTTGAAATGAGAGCGTGACTGGCCCAAAGTCACTCAGCTGGTTTTTAATGGCTAACGGAAGAGTAGAGCTCACATCTTCCAGTGTCTTGCCTAGTGCCCTAACCACTAGAGACCACTGGTTCTATATCACATCCTTGTTACAATGAGTTAAACCCAGATTACAGAATGAAAAGTAAACTGCTTCTCCAAGGAGCTTGCTTTTTTACTTAGCTTTAGTTAAGAATGAAGAGGATTAATTCCTCTTGTCTTTCATGAGTTCATGAGAGTTCCTTGGGCTAAACTAAGCTACAGAATAATAAAAATAAAGATGTAATTTTAATGTATAAATTATGCATGGATCTCCAATGACTTAAGAATCCTTCATCTAAAAGAAATAGAAGTAAATATGAAAAACTTACATATCTCTTAGAGAGGGAGATTTATTTATTTATTTATTTGTATCCTGCCTTTATTATTTTTACAAATAACTGACTGGCCCAAAACCATCCAATTGGCCTTCATGGCTAAGGCAGAACTTGAATTCATAGTCTCCTGCTGACTAGCCTGGTGCTTTAACCACTAGATCAAACTGGCTCTCAAAGATTTTTAGGAGAGCCAAATTAAAATACAGCTACACACTATCAGTAGGAATTTATATGTTTGCATTAGCTCATGTATATTTTAACTTTGTTTATGTCTCCATGTTTTTGTTTTTTTAAATATGAGTTTTATTAAAGTTTATAAGTACAAAGATAAAAGGCTAATTATCACAAACCACATCATATATATTTTAACCCTATTCTAATAAATTCTCTTTATAGTCCTTCTGTTTACTTTTAAACATGCCAAATAACATCCCACAGGGTGATTTCTTATCATTTTGCTTTGTCTCATTTCAGAAAATTTCTGTAATTTAACACATACTTTTTTATCCAAAATAAGAAAGCTTTCTAAACCATAATTCTAATTATTATTTGGATGTTGCTTTTAACTATTAAGTTAGCAGCTGGTTTTATTTGTAAATCCACTGTGTCATCATTTTTCCTGCATTTTAAAATCTATTTTTAAATTCACCATATCGTTTTTCATGTCATTTTTATAATCTGGCATTTTTTAAAAGTCCAAGTTCACATTCAAATCTCAGGCTTTACTTTTATCCAGTAAAATTTTGTGCTCTTCTATATCCTCTGTTATAGTAGCAGATGATCTTGTGAGTAATTTCTGAGTAGTTTATTCCCAAATAATGAATTAATTTCTTCCATGGCAAATATTATTGCTCCATTTTATTAATGAGTCCCATCTCCTTAATTATACTCATTTTTCTCTGGTTCTCTCCAGTCAAGATTCAAAGTGTTCTCATGTCATTCTTTTTCAGTCATTGAAACTCCCATGGGAAGATTTCATACAGTTAATTCAAAAGTTTTCATATATTCTTTTATGAAATTTTAAACACTCACAGTAAATATTCATTGAAGTCCTTTCCAAAATCTATATTCTAATCCTCCTTTTTCTGTTTTCCCAAAATTAAAGCTTTTCTTTTTAATCCTTAGTCTTACATGGAGCTTCTTTTATCCAGGGTAGCAGTTTCTCCCAGCATAATAAAAAATATTCTTTGGAAGGTTTTTAATTTCTAGTAAATCAATAATGAACAACTTATTAATTAGTAAGAGAAGAAGTGGGTGAATCCAATGTCTCTTTGAAGGTGTTGAATTGTGGCTGAGGCAAGATGTTTTCCCCCTGGTTCTCAGAACTAACTATGGCATGAAAATATTACATATATTGGGGGGAATAATTTGAAACCCTGAATTATCTCAAATATGCTGTCAAGATTGAATTGCTAAGATGCTTGCTAACTTCTGTCACTACTTAACTTGCCATAGAAACAGGGGGGAGGGGAAGCTTGGGAAAAACAGGATTTTAACAAGACGTCTACGGACCATGAAAATCAAGGTCCCAAAAGCAGGTGTCTGACAGAGAAGTGGACTGTTCGCATAACAAAACAAAGAAACATGACTGGGCAACATGAACGCTTGGTGGGTGGGGGTTATGGAGAGCTATTGTTAACTAACCAGATTTTCGTGTAGGAAACTTAGAGCTGATTTTGCTTCTTCAGTACCAAGATGTGTGTTCAATAAAGATTATCTTTTATGGCATCTTGAAGCCATAGAGTTTCCTAAATGTTGAATTCTCTAGTCGGACAGTTGACATATGCGTTGGGAATTTCTGTTTACAATAGGTAAATTTTTAATCTGAATCTACAATCTTTATTTGTAGACAATTGATTTAGAAGGTTTCAAGTTATTTATGAAGATCTTTCTTGAGGCCGATTTACCAGATGAATTTTGTGAACATCTCTTTGTATCTTTTGGAAACAAAGTTCCTCACAGCAGTCCGTTGGTAAAGAATAAATCACCATTCCTTCCAGGAGGTGAGTTTCATTGCCTTGAATGGACCTATCACTTGTTCTGGGATGTAATAGACAGCCTTTAATGATCCTTAAATTCTTTCCATTCCTGTTTAATGATTTAAAGTTTTTGTAGTGGGAATGGGAGAAAGGAAAGGGAAGGAAATTGGTATAAATTATAAAGTCTAGAGACAAATCTCAGAGGGATATCTGAATAGAGAAAAAGTTGGCAAACAGAAAAATTAAAAGGCTCAACTCTATTAATTCTTCCAGATCTCTCCTTTCAAAGTAATTTTTCAAATGAGAATAGACCCATTACATTTGGATGTGTAAGATTTAAGTTGATCTTAGATGCTTACTGAACACCCTTTAATAAACTGTGGTTGTTATTCCCCATACATTTCTCAATTGTTTTGATATTCATAGAATACCACAGTTTCAAGGATATTTTTCATGAAAATAAGAACTGATTGTATTTAAATATATTGCTAAGTTATTATTTAGGCATTCTTCTTCAACCATCATCCGGCATCTTAGTTATTATTCAAAGCCCATTAAACAACCGGAATCAAATTGTATTTAGTTTAGTGCTTTAGTTTTTTTTACAAATATGGTTTGTATCTTTGTTTTTTATGATATTTATTAATTTGGACTTTTATATGATATATTTGTTTTGTTTACAATTATTGTTTTATTTGAATATTGTGCACTGCCCCAAATCACTTTTTGTAAAATGGGTCGCTATATAAATTTGATTTAAAAATAAATAGCCTAATTTATCACCTTGGATTATCCTTTGTACAAAATGATGTCTATTTTCTCAATTGCTACGGAGACAAAGAAGTGATCTATACATGGTATCAGAAATATAGGCAGGTGAGATGTTTCAAATATTTTGTTTCTTGTTATACAAGTAAACAGAATGAATATTATTTCAGGTTTGCGAATTGCTAAAAGCATAACTACACGTCGTCAACATCTTTCCACAATGCACATACCAGAAATAATCCAGTTGAAAGATATTGTTTGTTATCTTTCCCTTCTTGAAAGAGGGAGACCTGAAGACAAACTAGAATGTATGTATTTCATGCAAAACAAGGCCTTGTTGTTTGTTTCCAATCACCTTCAGTTCATTTATATATGTATTTAATCATCATAACTTCGACAATTACAATATGTTTTAGACATTTGAGAGTATATAATTTTAGAATAGTAAGCCAGGTATTTCAGTGGTTTAGTTGCAGGACTGTAGAAGTTAATTAATTAATCTATATATTCAGAAGTCAATTCCACTGAGTTCATTGGATCTGTCTTCTAGATTATTATGTTGTATCCTTAAGGCATAACATTTTTCAAGGAATAAATTTATTGTACTCAATTTCTGTGCAGCTTTGGCTGTCAAATAACTTTCATGCCTCTATTGATTGTCAAGAATGTTTGATAGTACAAAACGTTTTTGTGAGATTTGTCAGTGACTAATGTGAACTAGCAGAGTTTCCCCCAGTATTCTGAAATGGCCTTGATTTAGTAGACATAGGAAAAATGGCCATTGTAATTAATATTTGTTATTATTTTAGGGTGTAGAAATATTCTGAAACATATCTTTTCATTATTTTACCAAAAAAGTTAAATTTGAAATATTAACTTGTTTCAGTTGCTTTTGAAATGTACCTGTGCTGAGTCATCAATGTCTGATCATGCACAGGTACAATTATGACACCTGGGTTATTGATTATATAACACTGTGTTGGAAGAAGGAGTGGCAGAACATGGGCATTCCTCCAGGTTCTGCCACTCCTTTTCCTGCATGCTGATGCAGCTTCATTTCTACACAGTAAAATGGAAACAGTCCAAATAAAATCCCTAAGAAAACTTATAAAAATATTATGTTACTGGTATTGCAGAATTTCATATACTATTTAAAAGAGAAAAAGTGAATTATAGAGACCAGGATTTTTTATTATGACAGAGCAAACATAAATCCATGAATGTGTTTAATATTTGAACTTAATCAACTATTTGTTGATTTATTTATTATTAAAAGTTTTATATGGCTTCCCATCTTGTTAAACACTAACCTGGCTAGCCTACAACCATAATAAAATCACAAACAAGAAAACCAGGTCTTTAATCCATCATCTTTATTCATGAAATATTAAACAGCATGGTGGTCCCATTTATAATATGAATGTCTACATCTCTTTCCCATTAAATCCATTAAAAGTTTAAATGTATAACGCTACAAAAATTGCATCCATTCATTATATTCTGAAGTTACAATGCATAATACTACTAGTTTTGTCTAAATTCCATATTGAAGTGTAGATAAATTACATCACTAAAAAAGCTAGATCTTGTCAAGGGCATAGTGCCCCAGTCATAATATATGGTTGTGAGTATTGGCTTATTTGAAAGGCTGCATAAAGAAAGATTGATGTCTTTGAACTCTGATGCTGGAGAAAATTGTTGTTCTTGCCTTCAACAGCAAGAACAAATTATTCAATACTTGAAATATATCCATATAGCTTCCTGAAAGTATTAATAATGAAGCTAATACTTAAATATTTTGGACACCTAGGATAGAAACAAGAATCTTTGGTGAAGACTTTGAAATTTAGAAAAATCCAAAGCAATAAAAAAGAGGTCTACAGAATATGTCACAATACATTGTTGAGTTATTGATAGACCATCATGACAAATGTAGTTCATTGGCTCACAAAAATCAGAACAACTGAGCAACAGTAACAAGATATGTCCCATAAACTAAGTTCAGAAATGCATGACTTTTCTAAGACATCATTATACATTAAAGCAGCAACATACAATATTTACAATTATGTATGCTAAGATATAGACAGTAGGCTCTATCTGCTGGATATTCAGTTCCATTGCAAGTTGAGAGATAAAATCTCAAACAGTATATTTTCTGAGCAGAATAATAATCCAGTATCTTTAATACAAATATGTAACATATAAATCTTAAGATTAATTTCAAAGGAAAATATTTTCCTATTTTTATATTAAGATTGGTTTATGCAAACCAGATTTTTCTCATCTATATATTAAGGAATAAATTGTATGAGTTGGAGAATATTAGGTGCAGCTAATATGTGAGCAAAATAATACAGACGTTATTTCTTTTCATGATCATCCTGTTTAGATATTATACATATACACTTTTATGACAAAGTGGTGTATTCTATGAGAAACAATTTGTTAGCTGGTTGCAATAATCCATTCTCTTCCTTTGAAATACTGGACATTTGGAATTTGCTATTTAATTACTAATTAAATAATTTTAATATATTTCTGAAAACTAAAAAGAAATTTTATTTATATATATTTTTCCAATCCTGTCTCAATTAAAATCAAAGACTAGATCTTCAAGGCTGAATCTCCACATTACTACAAAGTGGTGATGAATGGAAAAACAATATGTGTTTATTTATCAGAATTTATTTCTAATGCAGTTGTTTCTATATTACTTATGTTAGAAATATGGTTTTAATTCTTTACCACAAAATGATTTTAATATATTATTTCTCTTTAGTTATGTTTCGCTTGTATGACACAGATGGAAACGGCTACCTGGACAGTTCGGTAATTTTATTAATTAAAACATTCTTTAATATTTACTTATTATCCTGCTTTGATTATTTTTATAAATAATTCAAGGTGGCAAACATAACTAATACTCCTTCCTCTTCCTATTTCCCCCACAACAACAACCCTGTGAAGTGAGTTGGGCTGAGATAATGTCTGACCCAAAGTCATCCAGCCAGTTAGTCATGCCTAAAGTAGGACTAGAACTCACAATCTCCCAGTTTCTAGCCTAATGTCTTAACCACAAGACCAGACAATCAATACTGAAATAATGAGTTAGGAAGTATACCCTGGAAATACAATAAATAGTTTAATAATATGTAGTTTTGAGTTGCATTGGGGGAATAGTTATACTGTTTACGTGTTTTGTTTAACACTGCCAGAATGGTTATCCACCTGTTCCAGAGAAGAGGAACAATTCTGTATTCTTCCCACTTTTAGCTAAACATTACCAGTGTTTTCCAGCTGGATTTAAAAAATAATAATGTTTGTCTGCCATTTTAAGCTCCTCAATGTGAACAATTTCAAGTGTTCCATTCTAATTTACTGAAGACGCAGCTGCAATTATGACTTCGTACACTCCTTTGATCCCTTTGGGTGATCATTGCCCTGGGCTGCTGGGTGGCTTGTATCTCTGAACTTTTTTTTTATTTTTATTTTTTTTTAGTTTACAGTTTCAAACCAATTTCAATGTCTGATCTAAAGTCATCTTTAACAAAAGCCAGGAGCAGCCTGGGATATAAGTAGCTTAGGCTGCTGCACAGAAATGCCTTTAGTTCTAACTTAAATTAACAGCACTGTTGATGCATAACAATTTATTTTTAAGTTTATAGCCCATATTGCCGTCTACAACAAAAAGATGAGTTAAAATTCAAAACTCATTAAAAGCAAAACAGCATAACAAAACATCAGATAAAAGCAGCAATCAAAACAGTCAGACTAAAGCAAACATCACAGAACTATTACAGAAATAAACTAGATGAAAGCATATACAAAGAGGATTTAAAAATCTAAATATTAGATTGCCTTTGATTAACACCTAAAAATTAACTGTGTAAGTGTTAGGGGATCTCTGGGGATCTCATAATTTTGTAATTAGAAACTTCTATTAATTGGTTCCATTAAGTTCAGCAAGATGAAAGAGCAAATTAGTCTGGAACCATGATGCGATGATTAAAAAAAGATAGGGTCCTAATATTAATTACTTTCTGAAGTACTTAACAGTTTTATTTTTTTCTTTTTATACTGATTAGTATAACATCAGTATACATATTTCATTTAAATAGGCTTCCAAGAATAAATTTATATTCTATTGCCCATTCCCAGCTGGTGTTCCAAAAAATCTATTTCGCAAGAGAACAATATTATGTATTTATTATATTTTTCTATTGCCTTATTTATTGTATTTTTCTATTGCCTTAAACTGCAATTCCAGAGAATATATATTGTATATATATTATATATGCAGTTTCTACTTTTACAACTTTGATTTAATTCATTACAAGAAAAAAATCTGAATGAGGAAATAAAAAGAACTAGCATGGCAAAAAAATTTCAAAAATAAATTTTCTCTTTTTACTTTTAAAATGACATGTGGAAATGAGATCGGGAGACTGGGTGAAAAGATGCTGCCTATGGTCAGATAACAGACAGTGTCCTGTCCTGCTCACACATGTTCACACCACAAGTCTTTATTGAGGCTTCAGTATCCCAAATGGTATTCCCCAGGATTCCCCATAGAGGAACCAGAGCAAGACCCAACAAGTCCAATTTTCCAAGTCAGGAAAAACACAGAGGAAACTAAGCAAAATACATGGTCCAAAATACAAATCCCACAAACCAAAATACAATTCCAAGGCCCACAAGGCAAAGTCCAAAGTCCAGAAACAAAGTCAAGGGTGAAGCTCCAAGGCAAGATACATGGTGGCTAAACAAATGCATGATCCAAAAGAGAAGAGGTGTTCTCAGTGTCTCTCTGCTCCACATTCAGAGATAAATAGCTGCCAGTCGATGCAACACATTAGGAGGGGTGAGGCTACCTCCTTGTGAGTAGTCTCGCTTACCTCCATTGCACCTCTCTCCTCTTGCCCCTGCATGCCCTAAGATCCATGGAGGAGGCAGTTCTTCCTCATCCCTGCTTATTGGTTGCAGTGCCTCTTCTCTGGCCTTGGCTTCTGGCTGGCCTTCTGAACTTCTTGGCTGCAGCTGTGTTCTTCCTTCCATTGTCAGCCAGCCACTCATCTGATTGCTCCTCCTGCCCTTCTGAAGTTCCTGGTCTCTCCTCTTCTTGCCCATTCTCCTGGTTAAGAATCTGCCACATCTTCCAGACATGCCTCTCCTCCGCATGCTGCTCCCAAGTTCCTGAAACAAGCTTTTCCTTATTATGTAGGCACCCATGATAGAGACAGAGCACACAGCTGCATAATGGCTGGATGGAACTTATATTAAGATTCTATTAATGTAGTTTTACAATAAAGTAGAATTAGCTTATCTGGTTGTATTTCCTGTCTGGTCTACCTGATAATGCTGACATTTCTCATAATTTTGATAAATCTTCATTATTATTATTATTTTAATAAATTGCATGTTGATTAACTTGTCTTAGCTACTGTTTCTATTCAGTTTGGCACTCATATTGCTCTTGACCTTCTGAATCTTTACAAATCATAGAATTGTAAGGTTGAAAGCAATACTATATTTATTTTAGTCTAATCTCTATTCAGACAAACTTCTCAGGCAAATGATTGTGTACCCTTTAGTTGGAGAAATGGACTTCAGTTTCCATTCATTCTAAGCATTGGTTGTTCTGACTAGGTATGATGGGAATCTTAGAACATAATAATATTTGGAGTTTGCTATATTCTTAAAGAAACATCATCATTTTAGTCATTGTCTATCCACTGCAGGAGGAAGGCCTCTTCCGTGAGTTTCCAACCAATACGGTCCTGAGCTTTCTTTTGCCAACCGGGCCCACAATACTTGCTGATGTCGTCAATTCATCTTGCTTTTGGTCTCTTTCTTGGATGCTTTTTATCAAGTGGAATCTATTCTTTGACTGCCTTGGTCCACTTGCCATCAGTTCTTTTTGCTATGTGACCAGCCCATTTTCCTTTCTATTCTTTTATTCTCTTAATGACATTGTATACTTTCATTTGTTCTCTAATCCATGTGCAGGTCTTTCTATCTTGTCTTGTAATGCCAAGCATGTATCTTTCCATGGCTCTTTGCACCACTCATATCTTTTGTATCAATTATGAGGTTAGTGTCCATGTTTCACCGGCAAATGTTAGAACAACACACTGATTGAAAACTTTTCTCTTCAGGCATAATGGGAGGTTGTTCTTGAAAATTACTCTTAGCTTGACTGCCAACCACATTTAACCTACCATTCAATTTCCTTTATTATATCACCATATATTGAGATCCATTGGCCAAAGTATATATATTAGTAGTATTCTTAAAGTATTCTTTAGTAGTAGTACTCTGAAACAACTCTTAAAGAATGGTTAGTATGATTTGTAGATTAAGTTTTTTTGAAAAGGCTCAACTACCAGTTTTCAAAGGCAACTGACTCAGATGCTACAAGCTGTTGGGAAATGTGAATTAAAGCCAAACCTCTTTAGCTTATCTTGATTTTTTAAAGATTTTTTTTAAATTGTACATTATGAAATTATAGCTTAATTTTAGTCTGTTCTAAAGACTAACATTAGAATTTGACAATGCTATGTCTAAATTTAGTTATTTCTAAATATTCCTAAGCCAAAACATTAATTAAAGTATTAATTCATATTTTATATTATCATTTGGTTGAATTCTGGTTGGAAAAGAAAATGACTTTTAATTAACAAGATGCTTTGTGTTTTGCTTCTATGTCCAGGAACTTGAAACCATCATTACGCAAATGATGTATGTTGCAGAATATCTTGAATGGGATGTCACTGAACTCAGTCCAGTAAGCATCAAGGCAGATCAATTGTTTAGTTAGCAGTGGAAATATCTAAGAAAAGGTTTTATATAATTTGATTAAATTACTCTTATGCTTATATCCAGTGCTTTTTTTGTAAGAAAAAAGGTGCTGGAACTCACATCTTGGTAATCTTTTATTTTATGTTCAGTTCTTAACATAAATTTAATTTATTGTATTTAAGGCAAATGTTCATAGTAAATTTTACATTAAAAATTACAAAAAGATTTTCAATTCACCAACAATTTTTTAAAATGAAGAAATTATTTACCTTTCACACGTAGTCAATCACTATACACACACCCACACATGCCAGTTGTGTAACGAAACATAATGATCGCCGCCCGCAATAAGCACTCGGTGCGCAACCACATGACCAGTCACAAGCCGAGCAGTGCCACAAGCCAAGCAGCGCTATCACAACCAGCGCATACGAAGTACACATGCATTGGACTCGACAAACAAGCATGCACCATTTTAATGATTTTGCCACCGACCTGCTACGCTTGACAGGGCAATTCAAGTCCATGTGGACCAAACATCAAATTTTCAAAAGTTACTTTTAAAACTTGGAAAATCCATTGAAAAATGGTGCCGGAACTCTGTTCCGGTGCGTTCTATGACAAAAAAAAGCACTGCTTATATCAGCTTCATTTGATTTCCTTCATGTTGAAATGGACTACAAAAAAATGGGAAAATATGTTTGAGCCTGAATATTGAAGATAAATAAAGATGACCAATCAAAGAAGCATCACTAGATCAATCAATAACAGAATTTATTTTCTTAAAATAAAATGGATTATATTAATTCTTATGCAATTCAACTGCAGAAGAAGAAAAGCATTTAAGCAGAACAAGCACTCAAGAAATTTCAAGTGGAAAGTTTGCTGATCAGTTGCTGAATGTAGTAAACAGGATTAAATAATTATTTTTGTTTGATTAGTTTTTTACAACTGATATGCACATACAAGTTTTTTGCCAGAACACTTAATGTGGCTTGCAATTCATTGTAAAATTTTAATTTAAAAAGAATACAAAGAGATTTTTTTTCATGCTGTTATATATTTACCATGCAGAATTGTCACAGATTACCTGCAAAACACATTGGATGAAATTTATTGAATCATTTTTGCCTCTATCACAGATTAAGAAAGACATATTTGCTATATATTTTGCGATCCAGTTTATTTTTTCAGCATGTAAGTTGAATTTGGGTGTGGTAAAATAACATCAAGGCAACATTCCCACTTTAATTTAATTGAAAATTACTTTTCCTCTGTTAACATTAAGTATATAAATATTGTATACTGTAAATATTTTGAAAGCATTTAAGGGTTTTTTAAAACCATATTTCTTCTAATAAAAATCTATTTTAATTTTAAAGGTAATATTTAAATAAATACTGCTACAACAGAGATAGACAAACTTTTTTAGGTGGCATCATGCAATTTGTTTTGATGGTACAGGTATACATTACACGTAGGCTGAAATTACATGAGAATGCCAATTCATGCAGAATAAGTTTTCTTGCCTCAGTATCACATATTCTTGTCTATAAAATCTTGTGACATTTGGCAATCTTGTTAAACTTTCACTATTGAACTCCCCCCTCCACTAAACAACCTGTGGGTGATACAATCTATTTAGTGCCATATTTTCAAGCTCTACATTAAACAACACTAAGGTTGAAATGATGTACATCACTGGATTTATTTTGATTATACTTCCTGATATTTTTAATATGAGAATATTTTAGTGATATTTAGTAACATATTGTCTTCTATTTTCATGTGAAACAAGTATTAGTTTTTACATATTATTTATATCAAATGTACTTTTTTAATTCAATCAGATTCTTCATGAGATGATGGAAGAAATTGATTATGATCATGATGGCAGTTTCCTTGGAAGAATGGATCCAGGGGGGAATGACTACGATCCCACTTTTAGTGTTGCTTGGATTAGAGAATGTAAGACTCATCATAGTGGTAATAAACTCTTAAACTTAAAAAATATATATGCATTCTAGCATTTTGGATGCACAAATAAATAAATACTAAATTCATGAAAGAAGAGGATAACCCTATCTTAGAAATATTTCTTCTCCTGGTACAACTTCAACCTCCCTGTTTAAACTGTATTATGGCGGCTATCCAAAAATAACTATTGTTACAAATCTGAAAAAACTGTATCTTAAAAAATTAATTGATTTTAATATTTTTTCTTCTAAAGAATTAGAATTGCAGGGTTTGTTTTCAAAATAGACATAGCTTGAAAATGCTAATAGATTCCTATAAAAAGTCTCTGTGTTTGATCACATGTTAAAAAAAAATCTAGTTTGTGCAACATTTTAACACCCATTTCTGTTTTTTCAAGCAAATATTGGTAGAACAAATATTATTCCCCCACTTCCAGCTCTTGAAAATGAGTCCAATCAAATCAGGTCCAGATTCACTTGAATTGAATTGGCTATTTCCATTTGAATCTGACTTCAAGATTTAAGTGGATTATCCTTATAACCAGATTTATCGATTTATTGATTTATTCTGAACCAGAATCCTTCTGATTTGAGGTTTTATATTAAAGTGTTGAAACAGACTATATATAGTCTTTAATGACTGCAAAAATATGAATCCCGGGCATATCTGTTCAATAACACAGGCCTCGATCTCCGGGAAAAATATAAACCAGCCGTTTATTGTTAAAAAAAGTTTAAAACAATAAAAACAACTATTTACAATATTAAAACAACTTAGCTTTCGCTGGTCCACTGCCAGGGTCTTCAGAGTGAAGTTTCGGGGGTGGAGATTACTTTTATAGACCTTGCTAGCCTAATTGCTTACTCATTGACCATGTGATAGGGCCATCCGTCCTGGCTGACCGTAATTGCCTTAATTGTCCCGCCTCCTCTTTTGGAAAGGCATCTAGGACACCGGATCTGGACGTGCGGCCCAGAACGAGCACAGGGGGAGCGGCTAGAAAGCATACCAACGGCAACAGCGCCAGGAAGGAGGAGATTGACAAGGATGGGAGGGAGAAAGGTTGTAGAACTGGAGTGCAAAAAAGAGGCGGGACAATTAAGGCAATTACGGTCAGTGGACCAGTGAAAGCTAAGTTGTTTTAATATTGTAAATAGTTGTTTTTATTGTTTTAAACTTTTTAAACAATAAACAGCTGGTTTATATTTCTCCCGGAGAGGACTGTGTTATTTATATATATAAATCCAATGCATCTCATTTTTGAGATACATAAACTATATAAATAGAGGCATATATATTATTACTGGTTTAAATAAAAAAAGCAGGTACAACCTTTTATTCTCATAGCCCTTTAATTATTCTTTTTTGTTTGTACTTTTCCAGTTTCTCAGCAGGCAAAGCTCACACTGAAATAAATGGAAAATCTGTCTGCAGAACAGCTGCAAAATTAACTGATAATAATAGTAATAATTATTATAATTGCACTGATATGCCACCCTTACTACTGCAATTAGGATGTAGAATAAAATTAAAATTCAATACAATTGCATTTAATTGATTAATTAACTAAATCATATTTACATAATGCAACTACTGTCATATTTTTCCTACTATGCTATTAATAAATGTCAATAGAAAACACACAGATCAAAATTCACAAACTTAATTATATTCATTTTTCCTCATATTTACTAAATAAATCCTTACAAGCTTCCTTATACAAATATAAATTCTTCAACTTTTTGTGAGATTTCCAGCATTATGAACATAATTTATTTACATAGTCAAATATATTGGGTGTTACTTGCTAGTAGAAAAACAGAATTTGCATTTTAGACAAATGCCCAAGTTCTTTGATTTGAAATTATTGAGATCAAATACGTTTCTTTTGAAAATATTACTATATTTACTAAGGCTTCCACACTGCAAAATCTTAATGGGCTCCAGCCAGTTTATAATTCTTTGCTTGAAATAATGTCAATGGCTAATCAATTTGACAATGGGCATCCTTGCTGGACAAAATAACAGTAAAAGGGCATTTCTCAGAAGTGATGCTTCTTATATGAAACATGTGTGGCAACTGTGTATTGGAGAATGCAACTGCTGCAGATTTTTGTTAGAAATAAGACCATTAGAAGTGCCCACCTAGGTTACTGTTGATTCCATATGGTTTCTGGAGATATTGGAGATACTAAATCTCTATTAGTATTCAATATTCTTAGAAGGCTGGTTACACTTCCGAGCTCATGCAAGGTCTTCACTGCTGACACTACACTAAGCCTAATGTATTGGGTAAGAACAGCCATTTGAATTTCACATGCCATAGAGCAGGCATGTCAAACTGCTTGCCCATGGGCTGGATGTGTCACGCTGAAACCACACCCACCCCATTGCCAGCAATGGGGAAAAAGTCCCGATATGTTGCGCGATATCACGTGATGTCGCGAGTTTGACATGCCTGCCATAGAGTGAGGTTATATGGTTTGGACCAAGTGATCTTGTATGGGATGATTTTTATGCCAATTGGAAGGCCAGTTTGTTCTAATGTTTAAGACACCAGACTAGAAAGCAAGAGACTGTGAGTTCAAGTCCTGCCTTTGCTGGGAAAGCCAGCTGGGTGACTCTGGGGCAGTTACTCTCTTTCATCCAATTCACTTACAGGTTGTTGTTGTGGGGAAAATAGAAGGAGGAAGATGTGCTGGATATATTTGCCCCCTTGAGTTATTTGTAAAAACAATAAAGGCAGGATATAAATAAACAAAATAATATCACTTGAATTTGCCTTGAGTTGGACTCTGAGTGGATGGGTCAAACTGAGAGAGTCAGACAAGGCTGGAACTAATAGTTCTGGAAAACTATTCCACACTCTTTCCCCAATCTGATGAACATCCGCAGGAAACCGTTGGATGATATCATTGGCTAGTTTAACACAAATAAAAAACCTCTCTTTTTACAACCTTGTAATCCCTTAATTCAGGGTAGAGTTGGGGTGACTGGATGGATCTGAGCATTTACTGGCCTTCCCATGCGCACAGAGTTTGCAGGAGATATTTTTTCTTTGGTTCCTAGGAAAGAAACATCTGCCATTACCTAGGATTGAACTCTCAACCTTCCGAGTGGGGGGCAAGCGTCTTCACCATTAAGCCACCATGCCGCTCTAGTTAAACATAAATATGCAGACAAAATACAGTTATACCTTTCAAACTGGCAAGTCAAGTGAGTAGGTAGAAGCTGTGGCCAAGATAGTTACATCTTGTTCACATGTTGTACCCTTTTTGAACAGGAGGAGCTTCAGATACAGATACATGACTTGTCATCTCATGTTTGGATTACTGTAATGCACTATACTTTGCTGCCCTTGAAAGCCACCCAGAAACTGCCGCTGGTCCATAATGTTCTTTTGGGTCTTTTAGTTTGATTTTAGTGTTGTACTTTGCACTTGGTTTCATTAATTAATTAATTAATTCAATTTCTATAGCACTTTTAGAATATTTTTTGTTTCTTCTGATCTGTTGTATTTTCTTCTAATAAGTAGGCTTTTTTGTTTGTTTTAATCCCCCCAAATTTGTTTGAGAGTTGATGAAATAATAATGTATATGTTTGTGACACTGAGCTAGACTTGAAAAAGGTGTCATTATTTGTCTCTCTGTGTATATTTCAGAATCCTTCTGTGCTGCCTATTTCCTTATTCATTTATTTCTTAAACATGTCTATGTGAAAATCCTCCACAAGTTTTCAAAAACATCTATTTTAGTTTGGTAAAAAAGAATATATATCTTTTTAAAAAGCGCAGTAATTTTTGGAGTGAATATGTTCGGAATTTCAACTGAGTTTTCTCCACTACCTTTTCTCCACTAGATGTCAGGGTTGAATTGCAGCAGTATTTTGCTATAATAATGTGTTATTTCAAAAGCTCTAAGAAATACATTAGTGATGTTACCTTATAATCAACCAAATGAACCTTTAAACAGGTGACTCTTTAAAAAGGAAAAAAAATACTTATGTAAATTTAGGCCGAAGTATAAAAAAAAATTCAGCTGAATTGGTCCATAGAGAATGGTCTAGCTAAGCAAGATTAATGCCACAATGATTGTCAATGTGCATTCCCTATGGAACACTCAATCAACACTGCTTTGTTTGATCATAAATTTGGCTAGAATAATGGAGAGTCCTACTTCATTTGGCAGGAAATATATTTAAAGCACTGTAAGTGTCTACATGTTCAATATAAATACCTAAGGCTTATATACTATATAGTAAATATTATGAACACTGCTTGTTTAGTGTTGAAAAATGTTAGCAGTATGTGCTTTTTATTCCAGTTTGAAAATGAATAATTCTGTGATGAAGATTTTCCACAGATATTCTAAAAGTGTGAAGAATCAAAGACCACAGAGTTTGTCCAGACAAGACATTTATTACAACTTCATTTATTCACAAAATTTTAATTGGGAGGGGGGGCAATGGTGAAGCCAATATTCCATCTATAACCAATTACTTTTATTCTTATCAGTATCCTTTTTTGGAAAACTAGGAAACATCGATAAAAAAGTTAAAATTAATAGGGTATGAAAGCTAATGACTAAACTCTCTCTTTGAACAATAATAGCCAAAAATTGATTAATCAGAACATATTGCTTCATTGCTATTCTTTAGGTTGTCCACAGGAGGGAGCATCTGCAATTCTTTTAGAGAATTTTCAGAAACTATTAGAGGAAGATGTAATAAAAATAATATGCTAGCATATGTATAACTTAGAATGACTGAGCCTTATATATATATTTATTATTGTATAATATTAAGATTTAGTTTTAATAACCTAAAAGAACTTGTTCTTCATCTTTATTTGAAATAATACTAAATGTAAAGCATGATAATAAAGCCTTCTTAGCAATTTTCATACAATATAATAAAGTACCCTGTTTACAGAATTGAAACAGTATTTTATGCACACTCACAGACACAAATAACAAAGAGACACATACAAACACCTGAGTCCCATTGATATCAATATCCCCAAGTTTATTTGCATAGGAGCACTATCAGATGTTCCAGAACACCTATTAGAAACTGCAGAGTGGTACCCACATGTACCATCCTAACTATTTATAACTTTAAAAAAAGCAAATATCAGGTGCAAGTAACAGGAAAAGGAGTTGAGTTCAAAGCACTAAAAGTTTATTACATGCTGCCTACACAAGAATTTGACCTGCAACAGTCAAGCCAAATTGATAAGGGCCAATGGAATTCACGGAAAGCTGGACTGGGGCTTCTTCTGGAAACACAATGACTCCAAACCAATGACATGTTTAGTTCCGCCCTGAGGTTCAGCCTGCTCATCTCTTAAAGCAAGTAAAGAAGATCCTGCTACTATTTATCTTCTTTTCAAAGTTGAAAAAAAGAAGAAGTTGGCTTGTACTTTGTAACACAAGTTACAAAGTTGCATATGTGGATTTTAACAGTTTTAACTGTTTTGGATTTTATAAGCCACTCAGAGTCTTCTGGAGTGGGGAGCCATACCAAACCAAATAAATTGTATTAAATTAAATTGAGAGTTCATTATATTTCTCTGAATGCACTTTGCAGGGTTTCTGTTGAGTTAAGTGAATAAGTTGTATAAACAGTCTTAACTATTTCTTTAAATTGAAAAAGGAAAACATAACTCAACCATTAACTTCAGTATGTAATGTCCCAGTGTCCAAATATGTATCCAGAGATTGAACACTCAGATATGGAAATAACTGATTGCATGATCACAGCATTATATTTTTGAGGCATAAAACATTTTTGCTACCAGGAATGCTTTCAAATCCATGTCAATTGGCTATGAATTAAATGTTTTAGTGTAGTAGTTTGGCTCAAGCACATTTCCAGTAAGCTTAACAAGTAACAAGTAAAACTATTTCCATCCGGAAGGAACTACACAGAATATGTTCTTATAATATGAGATAGTATAAAAAAATCCATATTATAGCATTGGCATTTGGCAGATTACAATCTCTGGATTAAGAAAGGCAATTTATGGCAACCCGATGGGCTTTCTATCACCGAAAATGGTGATCGTATTCTTCTTCCTTGAGCAACAAATGACTAAAGCTGTACAATATTTTCATGAACAGCTGAAGCTGTGCATTTTTAATATACAGCCTACTTTTAGTGGTTTTCAGCAGTTCTTGAAAACAGTGTATAGTTTCAGAGGTTCATTAGCTCAAGGAAATAAAATGTAGTCTGCCATTTTTAATAATAGGCAATCCATTTGTAAATACCAGTTCCAATTTACATACAAATATGAGTTAAAGACAGACTTAGGAATGAAACCTATTTTTAATCTGGGGACTGCTTGTAAACATTTTTTAAAAAATTGATACATAACTAAAATGTATATTAAAGTAAAGCAACATTAGTAGAATACAAAATTATATAACAAAATACATTTTAAAAAAAGTTTAAAAAGATTGAACATGTGGGCAATAAAGTGAACTAAACTGAAGAAAAAAGAGTTTAATATAATAATAATATGGATCTAACTCAATGTTTTCATATATAATTAAATCTAAAGCATATAGAAATGTATTCCTTCATATTCTTGTTTTTATAATGTAAATACATTTAAAAATTAATAGGAAACTATTGAATCCACTCTTTAACATCATTAGCATATTTTTCTACTTTGTAAAATAATCCCTTTGCTGAATCCTAGATTTGATAAAGCCAGTGTTATCTATAAAATGTTAAATTCCATATTTTGGTAGGACTCATTGATTTTCCAAAATTATTGATTACTATATGTTGCCAATATTAACCTTCAGTCTATATTCTAGTTTCAATTGCATTGTTTCTTTTATTTCAGTAGATAACATAGCAAAGTGAAGGTGCTTCCATTTTCTTAGCTATGGAACATTCATTTTTCTAAAGCAGAGATCCTCAACATTTTGGGTACCAGGGACCGGTTCCGTGGAGAAAGGTTTTTCCACAGACAGGAGGTGCATGGTTTTGTATGCTGCCTGCATCTCATGGATGGGGCTTTGCTTGTTTGTGCAGACCAGTTGCTGGCATGCCGCAGCCCAGAACCAGTCCAAGGACCAGGGATTGGGGACCCCTGCTCTAAAGCACTTGACCTTAATAATGATCAGGGCAAATGATTTTAAAATTTTACTCAAGAGAATTTATAAAGAAAATCTATATGTAGTGAAGACCCACACTGACATGGGATAAGACATGCTAGGGTTAAAGATGTCATTTTACTGTATCAAAATAATACAATGTTATGTAAAACAATAATTTTAAATTCCAGAATGTATGTTAAAACGCAAGTTTTTTTTTAAAAAAATCTGGCTGAAAAAAGTCCCTGTAAGCAGTTCAAGAGACCATTGTCCCTTGAGTAACACCTTGACCAGAAGTATAGTACACTATCTTCTAAATGAATATATTGTATTTTATATCAACTAGATTGGTCCATATGTTCTGTTCATGTATAGTGGTCATTCTTTTGAATAAATAGCAGCACTTAATACTTATAGTATAAATACACCTTCTGCAAGGACCTGCCTCGGTTTCCCTACCAAGAAAGCAGAACTCTTGAAACTTGTATCATTTCAAAAGGAACTTTTATTGGCAGATACAGACAGCAGGAATGCTAGGCAGGATCTCAGGGCTTCCCACCCGAATGAATAGGTAAAATCTGCAAAATCATAACCCCAGCCCAACTGTCCATCCGGTTGGTTCAAACAGGCCAATCCATAGGTATCATTGAGCTGTGGAAAACGAACCGATAAGGCGCCTCTCTCAAGGTTGTTAGGTCTTTGCTGTTTCCTCCCTCCGCACTGAGATAAGGCAGATGGCCCCAAGGCATTCCTTTCACACCCCGAAGAGGATACATCAAAGCAGATAGAGGAAGCATTCCACATGCACTACAAAGGTCCCTGGTCTCCCCATCCCCCCAAAGGAGAATGGCAGAACTCAAACATCTTAAACACAGAGAATATAAGGAATTAATAACTGAGGGTTCTGACACCTTCCTCAATTAATTCAAGTTCAGTTTAATAGACAAATACTTTATTATGAAAGTCTTGTCTTCTTGACTTTGTTTATTGTACTTAGTTTTACCTAAGTAAAAATGTGGCAATTTTAATTAAGATGTTTTTATTAAATCTTCATCATTATTCATTCATAACCTATGGAAAAGATAAAAGGCAATACTAAAATAATGTGTTTTTTTCAAAAAGCCCTTTGTAGCAGGGGCGCCTTGAATTTGTAGCTGTAGCCGAATAAACCCTAAACATATAGTCTATCTTTTAGGATATGGTTGTGTGCATGTTACCTGGGCAAATCATTTTATTAACAATTAATGCTAAAAAGTTTTAGAGTTTGCAGCTCCACCTCCCCTCCCCCCCCCCGATCTCCCATTTTGCTACCATATCTCTATATGTCTGTTTGGAAAAATTATGTTGTAATCACTTGAAAATTAATAAATGAAGAAGCAGATTGTCTTTTATGTTCTTGAGTCAATTTCAATTTTTATTGGCACTTAAAGGTTTTTCTGTTTATGCCATTAAATGAAATCCATTTCTTTTTATGTGTTTTGCAGAATGTGAAGGATGATGGGCAGCATGTATGGAGACTAAAACACTTTAACAAGCCTGCCTACTGTAATCTCTGTTTGAATATGCTAGTAGGATTAGGCAAACAGGGTCTCTCTTGTTCGTGTGAGTATGCATCCTGGTTGATTCTGAATGTTACCTGGACAAAATGATTGATAAGGGCACAGGGATTTTTGGATCAAGAGCTTTTAGATTAGACCATTGTGAGTAGCCTTAAATGAGAAAGTGCAGATAAATATTGTACTTGGATGCTGCCCAAATGTGTGTGTGCAGTTGTTCACACCCTTCGTAAATATCCAGTATAGCACATCAATAAAACAGATAAAACAATTACAATATATTGATTCGTGTAGATGTAAGAAACACACAGACACACACACATGTGCGCGCGCACACACACAGACACACACACAGAGCTAAACAATATGGGAAAAAATATATTAATGAATTTAGAGGTCATATTCAGCAAACTATATGGGACAAGACTTACAGTTCAGTTTGACTCTGCGAGAGTAGAGTTGATTCTGCCAGTCAAAAAGTAGGTTCTGTATCACGCTACGTAGAGGACTAAAACCAATATCTCTTACTTGGTATATTTTAGCATTTAGATGTTACTGCTGAGCTCGAAATCAAAATTCTGCAAGTTGCAGCCATTGCCTTATTTTGTGGAACTTAACAAATAATATCTATATTTGTTAAAGTGCTCAGATCAGATTTTAAGTCATCTGCCAGGGTTTGTTTTACCTTATATTGTATTTCTATTTCCAGTCTTCTTTTTTGGGGGGTCCCTCATTTAGCTTTGTTATTTATTTATTTTGTTTAAGCAATAAGTTTATTTCTTATTCTCTCCATCCCATCATGATTCATTCTCTGATCTTTAAATGCAAAGATGGGCAGAAGAAACGTTTCTGACTTTAATTGAATTAATAGCAGCACTGACAAAATACTTTCCTTTCATTCTTAATTACTTCTGAAATGAAGGTAGCTTCCACAATTTCATTAGTGCAAATTATTGCATGAATAGTGTGTGAGCTCAGTTCAGTTCTGGTACTCAAACTCCAGGACCAAGTGCTGTATATCTTAGTACTGTAAATAGCTCTTGAACCAAGTTCTGCTTATAGGCACATTATAGTCTATTAGAAAATTAAAACAACATACATCTTCTAGTCCTCTTTTAATGCTACTTTTTATATTTACAATTTATTAAGTTTCAACAACATGAACAAAATTAAACAAGCAAAGAAAAAGAAAATAGAAAAAAAAAGATTAGACAAAAAGCAAAATAAAGATGCAGAAAGAAAAAGTAAAGCAAGAAAAAAAGGAATAACTTCCAACCTTCTTTGTACAGATATAGATAAAAATACAACCAACTAAAATTAAAAGTAGACTATGTTATTTTATAACTCCATGTAATTCTAATAATCAAATACCAAAATCAAAGTTTAATTTCTCTCAGTTTTTTGCAAAAAAGTCCAAAAAAGATTTCCAAGTAAAATTAAAATTGATCAGTCCTAGAAGCTGTCAAATTTGCCATCTCTGTCAATTCCATCAGTTTAACTATCCATTTGTCCAATTTAGGCTTTTGTAAATCCTCTCACCTTTGCACAGCAAATCTAACTGCTGTTATCATATATAAAAACAAATTTCCATAACATCTCCCAATCTGTTTATCCATTAACCCCCAAAGGAAAGGCTGAAACCAGAAAGCCAATGACATATATAGCCTTCTAATTCTAAATCTCCTCTTAAATTCTCCTTGAAAGAAAGGCAGGTTTTAATGCTTATTAATAGTGGCCAGGTGAGGTAGCTTTGATTCATTTCAGTGAGGTGTGTTTTGCCATTAAGATAATATAGTACAGTATATCAAATTAATACAAAAATCCAGTATAATCTGTTCATTGAGGCATTTCTCATTATCTCACATAGCTCATAGTTTTCTATGGCACTTACTTCCCTCATTTAGGTTTTTTTTTTTTTTTTTTTTTAGTGATAACTTGATTTCTTACCCTCTCCATGCCATTCCCCTGATGAAGCATGAAAAAGACAGAGTTTGTTCTTTGGTACCAATATAGATAAAAATGCATCTATTCTTAGAAGTAATGGCACCAATTTAAAATGCAGCTTCACAGGGAAATTTGCTTGAATCCCTGTCAACATTTTGAATATAGACACTTGAAGAACTGCCCTTCTTCAGTCTTATCCACTTTAGAATGCAACTAGAGGAAGGAAAGAGATTGAACAAAATATTATATTCTTTCTCTATTTTCATCTTCTTGTTTGATGTTGCGTTAAATTTTTAAAAATTAAAATTTTCAAAAGGTACTATTAAGTATCTTCCACCCATCTATGGTCATCATGGGCTGATAAACTCTTCTGATTCCTTATTACCAGTTAAAATAGTAAATTTATTATTTCTGAGATATTGGTAGAAATTTGATTACACTCTGGTGAGCAAAAAGTTTCGGAGAATTTAAGCATCTCCTTCTCTGACCACCAACTATTACTTTCTTTGGGCTATTGATTAATAACTCTCTATAGTATTAGGTTTGATTGTACAGCCTTTCCTTAGGTTTTTTTTTTTTTTTTTACAACTCTATAGTTCCTTAATTCGGGTAGAGTCGGGGTGACTGAATAGAGCATTTAAAGACTGGATACTCTTCCTGATGCCTTAGTTTCTTTAGTTTCAGTTGAAGAAAAAGGCAGCAGCATTTGTAAATAGGAAGAGATATTTTATTATCTCATGTTATTTTATTATTTTAATTTAGGTTGGTTCTTCAATAAGTAGAGCAATGATTCCTCTGAAACAAACTCAGCTGCTGTAACTTCATTACTCTTTGTAAAATATAGTATTAAATCTTTGTCACAGAGACACATTAATCTTAACTTCCATCAATTCAAAAATATAATGTTGATGTTTTGTGAAATCAAATCTGAATATTATCAGAATGGAAAATGGAGATGATATTGTGTTTCTTTAAAAATAGTAAAGTTTGCAATAGTTGGAATTAATTTTCTGAAATGAAGATATTGACAACAAATCAAAAATAAAGAAATAAATAAGCTACTATGTGGAAACAAGACTAATTAGCCATTTAGAGAAAGACAAACTCGTTGCCCTTCATATTCGGTTGTACCAGCTGCTTTCATGCCTATAGTTTAGAAAGTATAGATTTCTTCATCTTGGCAAATGACAGGAAAACATTTGGCATTTGCCAATTAAATTTCTTCTATTTATTTGATTTAATTTAGGAATTATTGTGAACAGCTTAGTGAGAGCTGATTTAATCAAAAGTTGCTATTAAAGACTACTCTGAGATTCTTTTCCAACTCTGATAATATGTTATTTTCTTTACTGGACAGTCTTTTCTCTTTTAGAGTTAACTGGATATAATTCTTTGTAGATGAATTGTAGAAGAATGAGTACTGAATAGGCCATTGAAAATTCATATTTATTTAGCAAAACTTTTCATAACTATATTTTTCTTTTAGTTTGCAAATACACTGTCCATGAGCGATGTGTCTCAAGAGCACCAGCATCTTGTATCAAAACATATGTGAAATCAAAAAAGAATACTGAAGTAAGCTGGCATTCATGTCTGTGGAATTCTTCTGTGCCTCTGTATATCTGTGTGCTTGTATATATACAACAATTTAGCATTCCTTCAAAGGAGCACAAGACCCATGTTTTAAAAATAAGACCAGAATTCTGAAAGCTAATCTTCTGCTGCACAGAAAGTCAAATTTAGGGGGGGGGGGGAATCCAGATTTGTCATCTCTGTGTTGCTGATTCAATATATTCAAGGCACCTGTAATTGTAATTTACTTATATATGTATGGGAAGTTATATTTGTATAGGAATATATAAGTTATATATGCCAAATATAGCTTTGATAGCTTTTTAAGTAGCTATATAACATTGTCTATGAGCTTTTGCAGTAATCTAATACATAATGTCATTGAAGATTCCATGATGATTTCATTACTTAACGTTCCTGGAAATTTGGGGTTAATTCTCATGCTTCCATAACTCTGGCAGTCATATATAGCAGCATTCATTTTTTTATAATGATTTTTCATCTCATCTCCACCTCTCAGCTGAGGCAGCTTAAAAAAGCCCTTTACTTTTCTTGGATTAAAACTGTTTTCAATCTTCTTCTGATATAAAATTGTTATAGATGTTATTTAGCATGCTTCATTATCAATGATGTGATTGCATTCAAGGGCTAGGGTATACCTGGTTTCAACTTCATGACTCTACTCTTCCAGTCTCTGGACATTGACCACTATGCGCATTTGGTTTGGGCTGCAGGAGATGCTGGGTGCCAGGCTTCTACAGAGCATCTGTCTGCTTAATATCTGACCAATGCTTTTTGAAGTGCTTGCTAGATCTTGTAATTTCACTCCTTATATACAACAATTTAGCATTCCTTCAAGAGAGCACAAGACCTATGTTTTAAAAATAAGACCAGAACTCTGAAAGCTAATCTTCTGTTGTACAGAAAGTCAACTGACTAGGGAAAAAAATCCAGATTTGTCATCTCTGTTACCAGCGACTGTATTACATTTTTCTGCTGATAAAGGATTTTGTGTGGCTTCTACTTTTTACTATTTTATTATTCTGGTGCTACAACCTTTTGCCTACTCCAGAGATTAGTTCTTGGTGCTGCCATTTCTCCTGTTCTGTTATACAACTTGGTTGTAGTGGCGCTCTCTATTCCATAATCGTGACTTCTCAGCCTGCTATTTTTGGACATGAATTTCGTCATTATTCTGAACCTATATTCAGAACTAGCCCAGATGCAAGTACAATCTATGTACTTGATACCTAATAGTGTGGCAACTTGATTGGTGACTATGCCAGTTATTCTAAATACTTATGTATGATTGCCAAATCTGTATGCTATCTTATGTTATCGAGAGCATTAGTGATTGTTTTCTTCATCAGCAAGTGATGTTTGATGGAAGAGAAAATAAATCCACAAATTACATTTATTAAGTTGTTGCATGTTAAACCAATAAGGGCAACCCCAGCCTCAATTTAAGAGATCAGCAATGATCATTCAACATATGTTTATGTCAGCTCATGGCGTGGACAGTTACACTTAATGCAGCTATCTGGATGTGCCCTTGGACATTCTTGCTCAGGATGCCTTCCTAGGAATACTTCTGATAGCCTGTTTGAGATTTTTTTATATCCCATGCATATTGAAATACAAGTCTAGATTTTGTATTTTTATCTGAGCAAATTGATAAATATCTGAAAGTATGGACCTCTAAAGGCATTAGAATTGGAATTCCCAGAATTGCTAGTTTGCATGTTTTTTGAGGAATTACATATTCAACATTACTGAAAAATACAGATTGAAGAATACAAGCTGCAATGGTATCTACTTTGTAATGCAAAAAGAAGAAATACTTTTCTGCTGCTATTGGGGAAGCAATGTTGTCTAAAACAGGGGTCGCCAACCTATGGGTCCTGGCCCACTACTGGGCCGTGGCCTACTAGCCACCGGGCCATGGGACAGGGGCTCTCACCCACATTCACGCTAGTGCCCACAGACCCATTTGTGCATGCAGCAGGGCTAGTGATGGTGGCTAGCATCTGCCCACCTGCACAAATGGAGCCATTAGCGCATGCACGGATTACACAGCCCATTTGTGCATGTGTGGGCTAGTGGCAGCTAGCACTGTGCACATGCGCAAACGGGACCGCTTGCACCATGCAGGTTGCATGGCCCATTTGCACATGCACACGGGACTAGCAGTGGCGGCTAGCACCTGCATGCCTACACAAACAAGACCGCTAGCACCGTGTGGGTGTGGGTGCACACGGCCCTGTTTATGCAGGTGCGCACGAGCACAAATTTGTGCACGCGCACAAATTTCTCAGCTACTCCTTTTCCCTCCTTTTCCCTCCCTCCGCATGAAAAGGTTGGTGACCTCTGGTCTACAACATCAATTTAAAGTTCTTACTTAACTCTTTTACACTTTAAACATTATAGGATATAATTACAGTATAGAATCCATTAATCTTTTTTTTTTTTAAAGTATTCAAGGTAATTTTTTTGAAGCTGTTATTTGTGACACCCATTTTGGGAAAGAAGAATGAGCAAATCCTCAGGATTAATAATTTTATCTGGAAAATGTTTTCTCCAAACATAGTGGAAAGCAAGTGAGAGCTTTACTATTTAGTAACATGTATTGTCTTTTTTTTAGTTTTTAAACACTTTAACACCTGGATATTGTTCTGCTGTTTATTTCAGTGCATTAACTATTGAACTTCATAATATTTCTTTATCTGGCAATAGTTTATTTGGTACAAATTGGATAAAAATAATTTCCTTTTCTAGGTTATGCATCACTTTTGGGTGGAAGGAAATTGTCCAACAAAATGTGATAAATGTCATAAAACTATTAAATGTTACCAAGGATTGACCGGGTTACATTGTGTATGGTGCCAAACCACAGTAAGTATTAGCAGTAATACCAATAATAGCGATAGTGAAAGTTGAGATATTATAGCATTGTATCTAGCTACCGCTACTAAAAAAACAATTTAAGTGATATTCTAATAGTGGCAACAAATAGAACTGATAAATAAACAAATAAACATCCATAAATGTTTCACCAAAATAAAAATAGTAAATAGTAAAAATAATTGCATATGTACAATCGTAAGATGAAACAAATTCTTTATGATGATGACATTAAAAAAATGGAGCAACCTTGGTTTGTTGCTAAGGTGAGTCTTAATTCATTTGGATTTTTAAAAATTGACTTTAGGATGAACAAGTGACTTTCTCATTTGCACACACAAAAAGGCCTCTAAGACTGCTTCAATCATCCATAGTTATAATAAATACATATCTAGAAGATAAAAATAAAGTACGAATAAAATACAGAAATCAAACAATAACATCATAACCAAATGTCAAACAAAATATATAGCATTCCTGCACCCTAAAATAATATTTTCAAACAAATCTAATACTTGCCATTCCCACATCAGAATAAATGCACAAAGGTTAAAAACCTACATGTCCTAATTGCCTCATGGATTCCAAGGTAATCTCTTGGAGATATCCAAGATGATCTCTACTGGAATATATATAAAGCTTTTTTTCTTAATATAAAATAGAAATAGAAAAAAGACTAAAAAAAAGAGGAAAAGGAAAGGGGATAGAGAAGGTAAATAAAAAATAAATAAATAAGAAACAAGAAGCAGTGACTTCCAACTTTTTTTAGTACAGTAAGATACATAATAAAATGATAGTATCAACTTTTTAGTTATACCAAATAGTAACTACTAGCCATTTCTATAACAGTATTGTCAAAACCCAAAGCAAACATTTCATTTCCCCCCCTCTTTCACACAGAAAGTCCAGAAGCGAATAACCACAATACTATTTACATTCTTGTCCTTAACTAGTGCAGTTAATTTTGCCATTTCTGCCATCTACTAAAATATTTCAAAATACATCACTGGATTTCCGCTCTTCGTTATTTTTTTTTATTAAGAATCCTTTTGAAACTCAGACAATACTTATAGTTTTTTGTAGAAATAAATATTGTATGAGAACCTGGTGGTCAATGTCTTGGACTAAGAAAAATAAATTAAAATAATTAAAATATATGTTTTTTTGTAAATTAGGAAGAAAACATTCAAAGGATTTTCTGAAAAAATAAAAAATACATCCTGAGTACTTGTGATAGAAACACTAATTGCAGTTACATATTCTTCATGAGATAATCCATGTGTTTCTGTAATATTATTCGATGATATTGTTATGCACTCTGTAATCTAATGTTAAACAACTCCTTTTACATCTTACTTGTTTTCTCAAAGATCAGTACTGCCTAATAAGAAGATTAAGCTGTTGATAGCATACTACTAAGTAGGAGAACTGTTAATTATCACCTCATATGTAACGATGCTTCAATTGGATGGTACATGGCTTAATGTACCTTCATTATGGTAAATGTGGTTTCACTACTACAAATGAGAATTAACATAAAAATGTTTTAGATTATAGGGCAACCCAAATAAAACTTTGGTACTTGAGGAGAAAAAAAATGCTATACTTCTTTTCTGTTGCTAGGAAACTGCCAGAAAAATTATTTTTGCAGGAATGATTAATGTATACAGGGGTGTTATTAGTTGCCAATCATTTTCAAATTCAAAAATATAGCAGTCAAATTATCTTTTGCTAGATCTCTGTCTAAAGAATATGTAATTGGCAAAAGATGCATATTTCATATTAAAACTAATATATCATAAGTTTGATATATCAATCTCGTATCATAAACATGGATAAATTATCCAAAGAAAATTAAATCATTCATTCAAACCAGAGAATAGTGATTTATGGAACAGCTGCTAGACAACATATTTTACTGTATTGAGGAAGATCACCTGTTAAAGCAAATACTTATGTGCTCCCTATTAACTATGTTGTATAAATGAGAAACATCCAATTTGTATGCCTAATTTGTTAGGATATTTCCCAGTAATTAAAACCGGCATATCTGATAGCAAAAAATATTGATATAAAACTATGCTAATTAATGGCAAATGAACACAGAGGCTAAATTATCCACCTCATGTTAGTCAACAACTATTTATTTCCTAATCATTTTATTTGGATATTAATGTGGTAGACATTTAATGCTATTATAGTTCACTTTTGTATTATTTATTTATTTATTTGTTTGTTTATTTAGTTATTTTATTACTTTATTATAAATATTTCTACATCCCTAAAACAAAATGATGACAATATAGAACATTAAAAATAATAAAATATCCACACTATAAATACTAATAAAATCAAGGAAGCTTCATACATTAGGAGGAAAGTCCAAGCAGCATTATATATGATCAAAAGTTGTCAAAAAGTTTGTTTTCAATTTACTTATATATAACAAATTTAAATATTTTATAATGCATTTCTCTATTTACTCAATTTGAGTAAATAGGATTTGACTTTTTTCAGATAAGTGAGTTTAGAGTTCTCTCTTTAGTCTTCAGTACTATATGCACTACTTCAGTCATAACTTCATTTGATTTATGCAGGCTTTACTTCTGAATAGACATTTTTAGGATTATTGTAAGATTGCAGTTAAAACATTATTTTTTTAAAAAAAATCAAAGGTTTAATTATTGGACTACTTCTTCATTAAACATGTTTAAGATTGTGCTAATAGCATTTGTTTACTTGTCTTTAATCAACAATATAATAAATTCTGAAAGTTTTATTTTTTTCCTATTGATTTAAACTAGGATATGGAAATATTATTGTATAAACCATTGCATATCCAGAAGATCTATAAATGCTGTTTCCTTCCTCCTTCCTCTGTATATCTGTGTATGTGTAACAATGTTTGTGTACACAATATTTTATCCAGTTGGCTGATGAAAAATGTGGGACTGGCAGCAATCTCATCCCGTCTGTGAGTTATTTATTCACAAGGGTGATAGCATTAGCTATACACGTAAAACAAAATATTACTTCTAACATGTTACTATCAGCAGCAACAGCAAGAACAGTTACAAAAATAACTGTTATTGAGAAAAAGCTCAAATTCTTATCTCGAAAGCAATTACTAGAATGCAAGGGGATTAATTTTTTTTTGGCTCCACCCTTTCAGCCTTCTGAGGTTGGTAAAATGAGTATCCAGATTGTTGGGAACAATATGCTGACATTTATATACCACTCAAAGAATGCTGTAAAAGACTGTGCAGCAGTATATAAGTACTATTGCTCTTATAAAAGGCATGTGGATTCTGTTTGAGTAGCAGCTTTTTTTCAGTTTGTTACAATAGATAAAAAATCCTTTGCTTTAATCATCACAACCAGCTAACCAGAGGTTAGCATGATAGGATAAGAATAGGTGTCTCTTAGTCTTAGCCATAAAAACTCACTAGTCACTTTGTTTTCTCTCATCCCAATGTATCTCATAGATTTGTCCTTGTGTTAAATGAACTTACCCTATGTAAGTTGCCTACAGCTCCTATACAAAAAGATAGATTATGCAGAGATACATACACTCCAACAAATGATATAGAAAATATAGAAAAACATAGAATAGTTTTAGTGTTATGTCATCAACTGTTTGTTAACAACGGCCTTTAAAGAAGCCAACTTTATAACCGTTTTCCTTTATCAGTTATATTATAATTATAAAAATAAAACAGAGATTTCTGTGATTGTTGCATTTGTTTGATTGTTGAAATGTAGTACATTCTAATCTTGTTTTAGCCATATTTAAATTCATTAATGTTTAATCCATAGTGATATTTTTATCTCTTTTTTTTTGTTACAGCTACATAATAAGTGTGCTTCACATCTAAAGCCTGAATGTGATTGTGGCATTCTGAAGGATCACATTCTACCTCCCACCTCAATCTGTCCAGTAGTACTGGTAAGCTGTTCTTGTACATTGTAACATATCATGTTGCATCTAAATCTTTATAAACCAGAATTGATTTGTGAAGATTGATGAAAACTACACCATACAGTTTTACTAGTAATAGATAAATATTAACAAAATAGTGGTTCACCAGCAGTGGAAATTACAACATATGAAAAATAAATTAATGTTCTTTTCATACATCACTGTCATAGTAGCCTTTCAAATGCCTTTTCTTAGTCCCTAAATGCTCTTCTGACTATACTATAAAAATTAATCAAACATTGAGAATTAGAGGCATTTGTTTTTTTGCAAGTCAAGTAATTCTTTCCCAAAAGGAAACAAAAGTAAGATATTCCATAAAATAGTCTTGTCTATTTTTGTGATGGGGCCATATCTGGATAACAGAATTTTGCTCATTATGGTCGTTAGATATGAAAACAAACAAAACAGTAACAAATGTATAATGCAAACCCACAAAAAGAATGTCTGCTCTGTGAAAATAAAGCCTACTGTGCTTTCACTACTTAAATTTACCAGCCATTTTAAAAGCAAAGTATTTATATATCCTTTGTCATTTATGGAACCAGCTTCCCAAAATATCTAACTTTCTAGAATTTTATTTTGTTTGGAGTTGACATTAATACTGGAGACTCAGATTTCAACCAGGGTCAATCTAGAATAATGACATTGTCCTTGCAGCAAGCAACTTATCCACATTACATCCTTTATGTTGCTATTTAAAACAATAAATTTCACTCTCTACAAAATAATATTCAGTGCAATGTATGTTGTGATCAGTGATACAAAGGTTTTTCCATATCAGAATACACAAAGAGAGAAGATACTACGATTTAATCTTAAATCTTTAAATCAAGACTTACACAAATCACCATAAAAAAAACACAGCAAATTGATGGCTATAATTGCTTGGCCTGCAATGAAGTATAAATCCTTCTTTTGCATTTTGTAAATGACACTTTATACTGTTACACTTAAGTCATGTCAATGTAATTAGTATAAAATCCATGGATAAAGTATAAGATAATCCTCAATTTACAACCACAATTGAGCCTCAAATTTCTGCTGCTAAGTGAGACATTTGTTAAGTAGGTTTTGCCCCATTTTATGACCTTTCTTTCTATAGCTGTTAAGTGAATCACTGCAGTTGTTAAATTAGTAACATGGTTGCTAAGTGAATCTGGCTTGCCCATTGATTTTGCTTGTGAGAAGGTTACAAAAGTTGATCACATGACCCTGGAACACTGCAACTGTCATAAATAGTTGCCAACCTTCTGAATTTTGATCATGTGACTACAGGGGATGCTGCAATGGTCATTAGTGTGAAAAATGGTCATAAATTACTTTTTCAGTGCCATTGTAACTTTGAATAGTCATTAAACAATCTGTTGTAAGTAGAGAACTATTGTAAATATAATTTGTAGATGTATAAACCTAAGTCTATGGGATTAGATTTAGAAGCTTGCTTTAAATGGGCAAATAAAAAACTGAAGAAGCTCTTTGGATGAGAAGCAAAATGTCTTCAAAGAAAAACAAAGAAAGTCCAGTTGCTTCTTGAAAAAGCACCTTTGGGCTCTCTTGCTTAAACTAATGTAATCAAATCACAGCCAGAATCTCTGCAAATATAAGAGTACAGATATTCTGAGTACAGCATATAATTGCATGGCAACAAATTTGATTTAAGAATGGTAATCATTGGGAGATAAAAGAATTTACTAAGATTCTGTATCCATCTATCAGGTTATGCTGCTATCCTAAATAATTAATTGAAGTCTGATGGACTACTTAATTGAAGATATTGATAAGTCACTTGTCTCAGTTGCATAGAATTCAATTGGCTAAACAACTATAACCAAATATATTCTATGAAGCTTATAATATGGTATCCCCTTCCATATGGAATTCAGAATTAAGATGCCTTTGAACATCAGTGCCTGGTATTAAAGCTAATAGGAATTTATTCCAAAGACAGGATTCTTTTGGGAGCACAAATCAGTCTTAATTATGTGATAAATTATTCTGTATTTTTGGAATAGCATATTATTTAGCAATAGTATATAATGCTTAACATTAGGAAACACGTCTTCACCAAATGGAAATATGAAATTTTGAATAAATGAGCAAAGCTGCATAATATACACTTGCCAGGTTTTTAACTTTACTACGGAATATCAAACCAGCTTTTTTTGTTTTCTGTCACATATATTTAAGTGAACAGTGAACAGTTAAAATGTGCTCATTTTAAGTATGAAGATTTTAAATTTTATGGGTTTTTTTAAAGTACAAGAAATATATATTATGCATTGTTGCTGTGCAGTTCTCTTATGGTCTTGATCCTTCATATTCAAGATGTATTGTGTGTAGATCATATAACCAATATGGTTATGTTACATACTGTAGCATAAATTACTTCAGGTCACTGATATAACAGTGCTCTGCTGAACCATATAGCTAGTGAAACCAACAAATAATGGTGCAAATACTGAGGAAAATGTTACAAAAAGCACTGTAAAAAAAAATAGAAAAGTGATGTTACTCCTAGACTGATTCATAATAACTAGTAGAACATTCACTGCACCTCCTCTTTGCAAAGTAATCGAATGTCATCTGGACATAGGTAATGATGTCATTATTAAATGGGTTCCTGTCAAAGCTCTTTGAGGAATCTTCTTCAGAGGAAAAGGGGAAAAAAAATTTATGTTACAGAAGAAAACCATAGAGTCAAAAAGAAAGAAAGGAAGAAAGAAAGAAAGAAAGAAGAAAGAAAGAAAGAAAGAAAGAAAGAAAGAAAGAAAGAAAGAAAGAAAGAAAGAAAGAAAGAAAGAAAGAAAGAAAGAAAGAAAGAAAGAAAGAAAGAAAGGGAAAGAAAAGGAAAATAAAAAATAAAAAATCTCACTCTAAGATATGACCAGGGACAGAAGCAACATCATTTCCAACAACCTGTTCCAAACCTGTAGATCAAACAATTGCTCCACAGTGATGGCACTGTTGCAGGATAATGCAGTATTAGTACAGAAGTGCAAGGATTCAATCCTGGGCTCTTTGACAATAAAGACTTGTTTAGAGTCATATTTTTTTCCTGACAAAGTTACATTCCATTAAGGGTTAATCAACTGAGTTCAAGTGCAGTCTTTTGCATAAAAAAATCTTGATTAAAAAAATGTTGTGGAACATGTATTGTAGTCTTCCATGTGTGAAGCCTACAAGGTTTTGGTATATAAGTCCTAAACATTATTTTAGCCTTTTCCTTGAACTCCTGATCTTTAGCTTACTTCTTTACTATTTTTCAACTGCTTCATTAAATCTGTAGTGTTTGCCTCTGTTGTTTTAAGCTCCAGACTAGGATTCATCTTGATGCTCCTGTTCACTCTAAGTGATGTTTGAATCCTTGACTACGGTTTGCAGACATTCCATTTGACTTACACATTTCAGACCAAACAGCATCTTTCTCCTAGGTCTGATGTTGTGCATAATGTTATAGCACCGTAATTTCAAAAGAAATTCCTTGTTTTCTGAGTTTCTGCAGGACATGAAATGAGTAAAGAGAAACTAGTGTGATGGTAAAGAAAATTGAAGTGTGAATTCCATCAGTCACAGATGGATAACCATATTTGAAAGTATACTGTGGTGATAAACATGATAAAGTATTCTTACTCCTCTATTCTTACTACACTTGCCAATTCATATCCAGGGGCTCATTTCAGATACCCACTCCCTACTCAGTAAATGGAATGAAGATTCCTTTTATATGATACTGTGATATATGTGTGAATTATTTTGCAGATAAAATCTTTTGCTTGACCCAGATTGGATAGACACTTGAAATAAGATCAGGATCTTTTTTTGTTTTAAACTTCTGGAGACTAAAGATAAAGATAAATAAGATAAATAACCTTTATTGTCATTTTTATATTGTGGGCACAATGGCACACATAAAAAATGAAATTTAGTTGCCCGCTCTCAAAGTGAAACATATACATGACACACACCTAAACATACTATGTACAACATATATATAGACCCACATCCCTACATATGCATAGCAAATAAATATTAAATACTGTCCATCTTGAATATATAACGCGAGGAGGAAGTTTGAGATTCGCAAGGTTAATGTTGTATGGAATGAAACTATGGCTGAATCTGGATGTTCTGCTACGGATACCACGAAGCCTCCTCCCAGAAGGTAACAAGGAAAACAGGATGTAAATAGAATTAATCTACCTATACCCTTGGTCCATGCCCTACCTAATTTTAATTTTGTGGTGGTAGAGATACACATATGCCTTTGGGTCAAAATTGAGGTAGGTTCTGGTTAAATTATATCTCCTTCAGACTGGCAGCAAGGGTTACAGTTTGAGGCTATGAATTACAGTGTCTCTGTTCTCTCCTAGACAGACAGTTCCAGTCAGTTTGTTTGAGGAAAAGAGCAGTTGCATGATTTTTACTCCAGTATGAGCCCCCAAGGGGGCCATGTTACTTAGGATCTCTTTGAAGCCATTGAGAGAAGTCAATGATTTTGTATGATATATCATCAATATGGCCAGGATACCCATCTATTTTGTTACCCCAAGTCAGACCAGGGATGTAGTATAAATCCTGGCCTGGTGTCTGATGACTACGGAATTTGGATGATTAAAAAAAGAAGAAGCTTGGTTTAATCCCACCAAGAGAAAGTTGCTAGTGATAGATCTGGCTTGATCATGGTTTCCAGCTTTCTTTTGGATGATATCCAAGGTCCTCCCAGGTTCATGATCCATGCTAAAGTGAATATGTTATTTGCACCCCATTTTCATCAAATCTGCCAGACAACAATTAGCCATGCCTCATACACAGAATATTGTAACATAGTGTATACAGGACTTGAAGATGATTTTCTTATTTAAAATATGGCAGCCTATCTACTAATGAAGTATCAGGTTTAACACAGTGTTGTTTTTTTAATGCATTGGACTTTAGGGGCACTGGACTTGGCTTCAAGTGTACTAGCTTCAATTCAAGGTATTACTTACAACTTTAAACTCTGCATGGTTTGACACCAAATTCGCACCAGACATCTTTTCAGTCAGACCTCCTATTGCCAAAAATATGTGTCTGGCTATATCCTGCAGAATCTGAGGGTCTGATGTGGGGAGATTGTGTGCCTTCTCATTGGTGTCCCATGATTTTGAATACCCAGCCACCTAAGAGTATGTTTCAGCATGGTGTTTCAGTAGTGAAGGTGTAAAACTGTATAGATTAGTTAGATTGTGTTTGATTTTATTTTTATGCTTCTGTTAGAGAGTTTACCATATTTTACACCATGTATACAGTATATTATGATACTTGTGGTTGTAGTGAAATTATTTTCAGATATAAACTGCGCATGCAGATATCAAATGATAATTTTTTAATAATGTCAGATCCAGTTTATTGCTATCCACCTTTTAAATCTATAACATTTTAATTAATTTACAGAGATCAAATAAGAGTACATTGAGATTTGTTTCCTAATGAGGATGCACTTAGAAGAAAGGTTTTACATCTTTCTGATATCCTGTGGGTAATTATGTTCTAATTATATGGGAAGGGGGAACATGATAACTCAGTTCTGAAATTGTTCATTGGATCCAATTAATTGTATCCATAAAAGGAACACTTATAGCGAAGGTGACTGGAAATATCTTTAAACTTTAATTCTATATTTTGTATTGCAGCAGAATTACATTCTAACAACACTAAAAGCAGAACATTGGCCTAAGCTAAATAGGATTATTAATGAATACATACAGTATATGGCTCATTTTATATAACTGAATGCAACTGAAATGGACATTGATACAGTATATGGATGTGTTCTTCATCAACTTTTTTCCCATTTACAACTGCTCTGTCCTATTTGTCAATATAATCAATAATTCTTCAAAACAGAAAACTCAGAAAAACATTTTTTCCGAGCAAAAACTGACCAAGCTATGCAACTTTTATTAACTTCTTTGCTTGAGCAAAGTTTAATACTAGAATGAGCCTAAAATGTTAGACATTGAGCAATTAAACTGAATTTTACCCAGATTTATCAGTTTTGCTGGGCACAATTAACTAATATTTTGATACAGATTATAATGGAATGATTTTCAATTCATATGTAACTGGAAGTGCAACAGGAGCACTAATTTAGTGGTAGAACTTGGAGAAATGTTAAATTGAGACCTGATTCGTATTTCTTAAGTGATAGTTGAACTGTGATTCCATGAAATAATCATGCACATGCCTATCATATTCAAGAATAAGACAATGAATAGAAATGCTTCCAAATAATTATGCCTAATATTTGAGCAAACAAAGAATAGAAAAACAAAGTAGTACAACTGTAGGCTTAAAAAGTAACAAAAATAGAGTTCATGTCACATACAACAATTAGTAACATAAAACTGTAAAAGTAACTGCTTGTGCTTTTACATGTCTTTTAGCTGTAAGCAATCTGAAGACATAAACATGTGTACCAGTTGTACCCGTGACACTTCTTTCTGACTAAAATGTTTAGAAAACACTATGTATCTTAGTGTATAAAACCATTCTTTCACAGTACTTTAACAGAAATCATGATGAATTTCTGTGCATTCATGATGCCTCTATTCTTGCCCTGTTTTGGAACTTTTGGAAAAGGGATAGAGCAACCAATATAAGTTATCTTATGAGTGAATGGAAACTTAGAGCTATTTTTTAAAAACTATTTGTATAAGAGTGGTTGGAATCCTTTTGGATAAAGCTGAGCAAACTGATTGGTATGCTTGGATTTTGGTAAATGTATTTGGACTTATATTCCCCTTGAATAATATAGTTCTTTGATATGAGGCAGGATTGATTACCTGGGATGTATATAAGTTAATTTGCTGTCTAGTCCCTCAATACTTGAACAACATGTTATTCTAATACTATTTATGTTGAATTCCCTTTAATAATAATAATAATAATAATAATAATAATAATAATAATAATAATAATAATAATAATAATAATAATAATAATAATAATAATAATAATAATAATAATAATAATAATAATAATAATAAGTTGGGGGGAAGGGCCTTGGAGGTCATCTAGTAACAACCCCCTGCCTCAGGCAGGAAACCCTTACCGGGTAGGCAACCTTGCTCTTTTTATGCTCTTGGTCCTTTCAACTTCCCAGAATTCCTGGCCAGCCATGCTGGCTCAGAATTCTGGGAGTTGATGTCCACTGTCCATAAAAGAGCCAAGGTTGCCTACCCTGCCTATACCATTTCAGACGAAATGCTGTCCAGTCCCTTCTTTAAAAACTTCCATGGTTGGAGCTTCACCGCTGTCTGGAGGCAGGTTTTCACTGGTTATGTTCTGAACTGTCAGGAAGTTTCCTCCTAGTTTCTAGTTTGCTTCTCTCCTTGACTAGTTTCCATCCGTTGCTTCTTGTCCTGCCTTCAGGCGCCTTGGAAAATAGCTTCACTCCCTCTTCTTTGTGGCAGCCCCTGAGATATTGGAACACTGCTATCATGTCCCCCCTCGTCCTTCTCTTCATTAAACTAGACATGCTTTATGCTTTAGCCTCCAGTCCCCTAATCATCTTTGTTGCTCTTCTCTGGAGTCTTTCTAGGGTCTCAACGTCTTTTTTACATCGTGGTGATATATTTTATGATCACTGTACTGTCTTCACCAAGTACACTAGTGGTCATACTCAACAATGAACTATTATTAGCCTACTCCTAATTTTTGTAGGTAATATTTAGAGCCACCTGTCTGTATAAAATATCTTGAACTCCAAATTGTCTTTAGATTTATTTTTCCAAAAATTCAGATGTCGATTCTTTTCAGACATTTGTAGATGGGTTAATTTTTTTTTATGATGTAGTTGTCTTTTCATGATCTTTTCGAATTTTGTCCTAAGTTGCACATTATGTTAAAAAATAGTTTTTATATAAATACATACAACAATAACAAATAAGAAATAAACCTGTGTTATTCTGTAATTACTTAATATATATGGAAGAATCATACTGGAACTGCTTACTTGTTCAACAGATTAACTGCATATTCAGAATCCTTTACAGGAATGTTTTTAATTAGTTGTGTATGTTTTCACAGTTTTAAACTTGTAGCTGAAACTGTTTTTCTCCAACAGACTCTACCTCCTTTAGGAGTTTCACTTCCTGAGGTGCGTAATGTAAAAGTGTTCACAGATGCAAATGAAAGTTGTTTGGATGTTGTGATGCATTTTGGAACTTTAAAATCTTTGTTTATGGTTCAGATCAACTTCAGTCAGATTACTTTGCTTTATGTGTGCCAACATACATCAGTGATAATAAAAGATTCAGAATGGCCCCAAGAACATTTTTTGGTGATTCTCTCACCACATGAGAAAAAAAGTGAAGTAAATTAACAAGCTTTCTTTCTTTCTTTCTTTCTTTCTTTCTTTCTTTCTTTCTTTCTTTCTTTCTTTCTTTCTTTCTTTCTTTCTTTCTTTCTTTCTTTCTTTCTTTCTTTCTTTCTTTCTCTTTCTCTTTCTTTCTCTTTCTTTCTTTCTCCCTTCCTTCCTTCCTTCCTTCCTTCCTTCCTTCCTTCCTTCCTTCCTTCCTTCCTTCCTTCCTTCCTTCCTTCCTTCCTTCCTTCCTTCCTTCCTTCTCTGGATAGTCTTCATTGTTATACCTGAAGACAACAAATGAGCTTAAATAGGCTCAGGAAAAACTGTATGGGACTTAGCTATCCTTTCTAACATTTTTCTAACATTTTGCTGCCAAATCTTTAAAGAGATTTGTTTAACTCTGCCTAACCGTTGAATAGACTTTGATAGTAGAAAAAGAAAGCTAACTACTGTTGAATCTCAATAGTATTAGAGGTTGAAGTGAAAAATAGATAATGAAATGTTTGCATGATATAAAAGTGTCTTGAAGTCTAAGTTGTGCTCCAGTAATAAAAAGTAGGTAATAGATTTGATAGTTAACAAAATCAACAAGAGACTTGTTTTAAATATATATGACAATCTGTAGAATAATTAGAAAGGGTTAGTCCTCCAAGATTAAATCAGCAAGGGTAGAACTCAGGAATTCAGTATTCCCTTGGGAATAAACAATATTTCTAAAAGTAGATGGAAGAACACAACAACTTATGTTTCTAGCCATCAATATATGCATTAGCTTTTCTGTGTTATATTGAGTAACTTTCACCCAGCAGTGGATGAATCCATGAGACAAAATGATTACAGCTGCATCAATCATTTTGTACATCCTAATAAAATAGTCATAACTAGAACATATATGCCACTCAGAAAATAAATGTCTGCATTTTTTCAGTGTCATTTATTTTCAATAAATGTCAACTTCACATCCATTTAATATAAGTATATTGCACTATTACCCTGAGATTTTGTTTAGTTCTTGCAGAAAATCCCGATGTATAGTGAACTTCTGATTTCAAGATTTTGAAAGCATTGTAACTGCATCCTACAAACTTTTTCTTTGCATTTGTTCTAATCCTTTTTGAATGTTTTTTCAGTTAAAACTCAAAGCAAATCAAATTCTGTTTAAGTATAGAATTAAATAAGTTATTGGCAAATAACTTGAAACGAATTTCAAATTGTTGAAATAATTTAAAGTAACAACAATCTTAAAGAGGTAGTATATAGACTGAATCAAGATTGAATTAATATAATCCAATTATTTACTTTAATAAACTGAAAATTTATTCTTCATTATTTAGTGTAATATATTTAATATGCTATAGCTCTTTGCTTGCATTTGTACAATCTAATCTTTGGAATAAAGAATTTTTGGACAATTAATTGGAGATAGAACTATTTTTTTATGCAGATTTCTATTTTCCTTTTGAAATAACAAAATAAAGTTTCTAGCTATCATGAAACCTATTCTTGACCATGTTGAGAATTCTGAAAATTTTATATCCTAATCTTATGAAGCTGTCAAATTGAAGAAAGAAAAGCTGGATAGTAACAACTGCAGTGTCATCAATTCTTTCATTTTTTTGCATAACTAAATATATCTATCTATGAATTACCTGCATACCTTTCTCCAATATTCCTTGAGATACACTGTAGCAAAAGTAACTAATCCAGTCACACTTTTAGAATTTCCATTTCTGATATTTAGTGATATATCAAAAGGTTCTAACTGGATTTTCTCTTTAATAAAATGAAAAATATATTTTACTATGTAGAATATTAGGAAATAAGATCTTGAGATACAAGTCTTGTTGAAATGAATGAGCAGATAGTTTCAGTGAAAGTCTTTCTGCATTCTTTGGCATAAATACAAGCAAAGGAGGAAGTTTAGTTGAAACACAGCAAGTTGGTCTGAAGACATGTTATTTGTACCATTTACCTATTTCTGACCAAACAGTGAACAATCTTGTGAGAGGAAGAACCATTGATTTTTTAAAGGACTTTTGTGTGGAGAGATCTCTGCCTGACAAGCATAGGCATCACCTTCCTTTATATGGAATGTTAGTAATTTCACATTATAGGAAAATATTTGATTGAATGTAAATAGGATCTTTTCTACAAAACTGCTTTTGATGTAATAGGAATAGAATCTGTAATCCTCATGTGACAATAGGACCAATGTAAAAATATTGATCATTATGCATCCTGAAAGCAGCTTGGCTATATTTTAAAGCACTTAATGAAGGAAAAACAATAAGCTTGCTTTTTATGAAGTAGTATATTTTGCTACTGACTCTTTTTGCTATTTTGCTAATGACTCTTTTCCTTTAAATTTAGAAAAAAAGACTAATCACTGGAACAAAGAATTAAAAACTTCCTTCTCTGTATATTTTCTTCCATACAATTGTGTCTGATTCTTGGAGATTGTATGGACAAAGTCCCTGCAGTTTTCTTGTTAAGCTTTTTTTCAGAAGCAGTTTGCCATTGCCTCATTCCTAGGGATAAGAGAAAGTGACCGGCCCAAGTCATGACTAAAACTCTTGGTGTCCCAGTTTCTAACCTGATGCCTTAACCACTAGACCAAATTGGCCAGTCCTAGAAAGAAGGAAAGAAATGCAAACCATTTCTGATAAAAAAAAACTTGCCAAGAAAACTGCAGGGACTTGTGGCTACCTTTACAAATGTCATATTTCTATTAGAATTTATTTAGACATAGGCTATATAGCTAGTTCACATGAATAAATTATAAACAGGACTGTTCCGTACATTTTTATTTACTTTAGATTTTCTCTTGACAAAGCATGATCTTCTGCAATCTGTTGTCCTTTAGATCAGTTTGAGACTACCACTCCCGCATTCAGAGTCAGAACAGCTTGAAAATGTTGATATGTAATCCCAAATATATCAGTTGGGTGATATTGCTTCAGCACAACAGACTATAGCAGCACAACAGCTGTTGCTATTACTTACCTGACAAAATCAATTCTTTTTCTTTATGTCTTCTTGCACCAATTTAAAAGCTGCAAATGGTTCACAATTACCACTTCTGTTTGTATTTCCCTGTATATTCAAAGAAAGAACTCCCTTATATTCACATATGTATTCTTTGAATTTAACAATGTTATGAATTCTAACTTGGAAAATTTATAACACTGCTATTTTTGTGTTGATTATAATAGGAGTATTAGCAGCTTTTTGGGATTATATTTATAGATATAGTTTTAATAATAAACTGTGTCAGAGGAAGACGGGGGGGGGGGGGGAAGAACAGAGCATTTTGTGTTCAATGACAACAGTTCCATTATAGTCTAGGTCTATAATGAAGACCTAGGTTAAGGTTAAGATGTAATAGAGGAAATGAGCTTCACAAGGCAGGAGATTGACTATTCTAGAGTCCACTACTGGGATAAGTAATAGAAAATATATTATGAATCTTGCGTAGCTATGACATGAATCACTTTAATTTGATGACAATTATTTTTATGTTCAGTTGCCTGATAAATTTCACCCAGCCAAATGGAACCCAGACTTCAAATATTAGTCTTCAATATGAAGTATTAAGATCAAGTAATGTGTATTAGCCATGGTGTTGGACTAGGAAAAAGGAGATCCAGAACCTCCCTCAGGAACAGAAGCTGACTGGGTGACTGTGTCTCAACCTCAGAATATATATATCTACCAATCTGTACTGAACAGGCATAGTTGGTTGCAGACCATTACTTTCAACAAAGGCTCCATCCTGCAATGGATTGATTTAAGCTAAAAATAATAATCTATAATTTGAATTAAATTTATGAACAGATGAACAGATGATGTTCAAATGTTGATTCTTATACTGGTAATGCTACAGGTAATGATATATATATATATATATATATATATATATATATATATATATATATATTATGTTTTCTGAGGTTTTCACGGGTGTTTGTATGTAGGTCTTTGGTAATTCGGGTTTTTCCCTCCCGTGTACAATTGAAAGTGTCTTGGCAACGTTTCGACGAAAGTCCATCGTCATATCTTCAGGCTGGTGTCTTTCGGCTTCCTGCTCTAAGAGCAAGGCTTCCCCTGCTTCTAGGAAACATTGGCTCCTAAAGCAGGAAGCCGAAGACACCAGCCTGAGATACGAATGGACTTCGTCTAAATTGCCAAGACACTTTCAATTTTACACGGGAGTAAACCACGAATGTACCAAACCTCCAAGCAGACACAGCCAAGCCCCTAACCAATCAGAACACACCTCCACCCCATCAGAACACAAGGCAACACCACGGTTGGTTATGTACACATCTGACTACCAATCCAAATTAACCAACTACTCCAAGACTCCACATACAACCCCTAAACACAGATCCCACCACCTACCTGGAAAAAACCCTAGATCCAAAATAAAAGCCTCCCCCATCATCAGAGAGATCCAGCCAAATCATTCCGAGAAAAATCATCCAGATGTCCTAAGCTCTATGGTCTCCCCAAGATCCACAAAGATGGAAACCCCACTTAGACCCATAGTCAGCTCATAGCTCACCTCTACAAAACCTAGCCAAATTTCTCGCCAAACAACTACAGCCCTATCAGAATCCATCACCTCACACGTAAAAAACTCATTCCAATTCATAAGATCATAAAGAAACAAACTTACAGCCAGCGACCTACTTCGTGAGCTTTGATGTCATTTCCCTCTTCACCCAAGTGCCAATCAAAGAAGCCTTGACAGCTATCCAAAACAAATATAACCCCCCCAAGCACATCCTAGATCTGACCAACATTTGCCTATCCAACACATACTTCATCTACAATGGACAAAAATACAAACAAATAGAAGGAGCACCCATGTGGATCACCCCCTCTCGACCTGTCATTGCAGACCCTACATGAACACTTGAAACCCAAGCTCTAGAAAAATCTGTATCACATACCAAACTCTGCTCAGATAGCGTAGACGACACCTTCATAATCTGGCCACATGGGAAAGAAAAACTAGACACTTCCTCACACACCTCAACAGCCTACACCCCAAATACAGTTCACCATGGAAACAGAAGCTAACAAGCACTTCCCTTTCCTGATGTCTTAGTCTACAGAAATCCAATGGCTCCCTAGGACACACCATCTACCAGAAGAAAACACACACAAACCTCTATCTGCGCACTCTCACACCACCACCCAGCACAGATCAACTCCGTAACCAAGACACTCATCTCGAGAACAAAATGCTTAGCTGACGAACAACACCTAAAAACCGAACTACACACTCTCACTAACGTACTAACATCCAACGGATTCCAAAGAAATAAGATTACCAACCTAATCCAAAAAGAAACCCCCACTAAAATCCAAGACAGAGAACAAGAAAACGGCAAAGCCCTCCTCCCATACATAAAAGGCACCACAGACAGAATCAGCAAGATCCTCCACAAACACAACATCAAGACAGCATTCTGCACAAACCGAAAAATATCCACCATCCTAAGAAACCCCAAAGACAAAATTGAGTTAGAAAATCAAGGAGTATATGAAATCCCATGCACCGCCTGCCCCACCACATACATCGGACAAACCAACAGAAGAATAAGTGCACGCATTGAAGAACACAAGAACTCAGTCAGAAAAGAGGAACCAACTTCTTCCCTGGTCCAATACCTTAAAGCCACAGGACATAAAATTGACTTTAAAAATACCAGAACTATTGCCAAAACTGAACACTTTAACAACAGAATAATCAGAGAAGCCATCGAGATAGAAAAACGCCCACACAGCATGAATAAACAAGATGATACCTCCCGCCTACCAGTCATTTGGAAACCCACCCTTATTGACAAACGAGTCCCTAACACAAAGAATGACACTAGACCCACACTCACAAAAACCACACAGGATGTCACCACCACACATCCACGCAAAACCCAAACCCACACTGATGATGAGGCACAACCACAAACCAGAAACCAGACCACAGCTGCATCGTTAGCCATTTCAAATCCCTCCAATCCATACATGAAGCAAACTGACACCCACCTTGATGATATGGCACGACCACGAACGCGAAGCCAAACAACAGCAATGCAGCTCTCCATCTCAAATCCCGCTGCAACTCAGACTAATCCGAGCACAACAAAGCCCCCACCCAAACAGAACACACACAACCCCCCATTCCAATCAGAGCACAGCCAGCTAACCAATCGAACACACCTCCACCCAATCAGAACACGCCAAGCTCCCAACAATCTTCATACCCCCAATGGCAGTTAAAAGGAAGAAACAGCTGCGATCACACATACTTCAAACACCCGTGAAAACCTCAGAAAACACTGAAGATGACACACAGACACTTTCAATTTTATACACGGGAGAAACCACCAAACTACATACAACACACACACTATATATATACATTATATCACGGGTGTTTTGTATGTAGGTCTTTGGTAATTCGGTTTTTCTCCCGTGTAAAATTGGAAGTGTCTTGGCGACGTTTCGAGAAAAAAAAAAGTAAAGCAGCCCTCGTCATCTTCAGGCTGGTGTCTCTTCGGCTTTTCATGCTTCTAGAAGCAATGTGTGATCGCAGCTGTTTCTTCCTTTTAACTGCCCAGTGGAGGTATGAACTGCTTGGATGGAGCTTGGCTGTTTCTGATTGGGTGGAGGTGTGTTCTGATTGGTTTAGGACTTGGCTGTGCTCTGATTTGATGGGGGGTTGGCTGGGCTCTGATTGATGGGGGGGGCTGTGGGTGGTGGGGGGTGCTCTGCTCTGGGTGGGGCCCTGTTGTGCTAGGGATTAGTCTGAGTTGCAGGGGAATTGAGATGGAGAGCTGGCATTGTTTTGTTGGGCTTTGGCTTTCGCGTTCCGTGGTCTGCCACATCTTCAAGGTGGGTGTCAGTTTTGACTTCACGTAATGGAATGGAGGGTTTAAAATTGGGCCAATGATGCGCTGTCGGGGGTCTGGTTTCGGTCCGCAGGATCGTGCCTCAGAATCTCGGTGCGGGTTTGATGCCTTGTCTGCTTTTGTTTCCTTCCTTGCCTGTTCTTTTGTCTTCTATGTGGATGTGTGTGGTGACATCATGGTGGTCTTCGTGAGTGTGGGTCCAGTGTTGCTCCTTGTTGCAATCAGAGCACAGCCAAGCCCCTAACCAATCAAACACACCTCCCCACAATCAGAACACAGCAAGCTCCCATCCAATCAGTTCATACCTCCCTGGCAGTTAAACAGAAGAAACATCTGCGATCACACATTGCTTTCTAGAAGCACTAGGCCCGAGAGACCCAACCTGAAGAGACGAATGAGACTTCGTCGAAACGTCGCCAAGCAACTTCCAATTTTACACGGAAGAAAACCCCGAATTACCAAGACCTACATATATATATATATATATATATATATATATATATATATATATATATATATATATATATATATATATGTATGAATGAATGTATGTGTGTGTGTGTATATATATATATATATATATATATATAGAGAGAGAGAGAGAGAGAGAGAGAGAATTGTGCTATATGATATTCCAAGGAGATTATATTGCAATAAATCCTTTTAATGTCTTTAGGTTATAAAACAATTATAATCTTCAGTGTTTTTGTTGTTAAGACAATGGAATAGACTTTCTCTAATTAATCTTATTTAAGAAGCTTGATCATGGCCTTACATGGTATCACCAACTTCACACCATTGCATTAGTTCTTATTGTGAAAAATAATTATCATCTATCTATTATCTAGCTGCTATTATGTCTAGATACATAAATAGATATATGTGAATTTGGACTCCATTTAATTTAATTGCAATCACTAAACTCATTATCACTGGAACAATGGTTGAATGCATCATTGTTGAGTGGGATTTTTCCATTTTTACCACAGTAACATGTTTAACATATTAATCTATTATTTCTGACCTCCATTTTAGGAACGCCAAGCAACAATGAAAAAAGAAAGAAGTAGCTGTCAGCAAACAAACAAACTAGCTGATCGAAACAAGATGCAGAGAGCAAATTCTCTCACTATTGATGGTCAAGGCCTTCAGGTGTGATTTGCCATTGTCATTTTTAAGTATTTGTATAGTTACTATTAAAATGTTTTTTGTAGTTACAGAATAGAAGTTAAGCTTGGTCACAGGTTGGATCACAGATAAAAGCATGGCATCTGTACACTGAACATTGTATAGTGAACATTCATCTTAACTTTCTAAAACACTTTCCTGTGTTTGTACACAAAAGGATTACTATATGATTCTGCATATATGAGAACTCCATTGAAAATTAGTCGATATTAATGTAAAGAATGGCTGGCTTTTGTACCTATAATATTTTTACCATATGTCTAATTATAACATTATTTATAAAATCACATTATTCTCTTGTAGTTAAAGGAACAAAATAACCTCCAGGTGTCTCCATGGATCTTTTGTTAGAATAAAAGAAATATAAACTTCTAACATTAGAGAGAACATTTTTTATAATAGTTTATAAATGGTACACAGTGAAACAGATCTGGCAGATTCTACAGTTCTTTTTCTAGGAATGCCATCTGCACAGGACTTTCATGCCTGCTTTTCAAAATTGGTAGAACATCTTGCTTTCAAGCTTATTAATTAATTACCACTAATAAGGTAAATTATTTAATGGATGTCATTCACAGCTGTATTGGCATATACATTCTGATCAATTACTTTATTCCGGCTGTTGTCTTGAACATTAAATATCTGATAAAATAGGGGCTCAATTCATATATGAGTTACATTAGAATATAAATTATGTCCTGCTGAATTACACCAAATAAAATTTCATTTAGGTCAAACTCTATTATTCTGTGTCATGTGGAATCAAAGGGGCATTCAGAAAGCTTGCAGGCATGGACAGCAAGGCAACTGTCCTCAGTTCTTGCTTAATCTTTATTATGGCCTTACCAGATATATACACATGCACCTAATAATCTATAGATATAAATAAGTACATATAAAATGCAAAACTAACAAAGCAACAACAATAAAATACAGGTATCTCTTGATTTACGATCACAATTGAGCCCAAGATTTGCTAAGTGAGACATTTGTTAAGTGAGTTTTGCCCCATTTTACGACCTTTCTTGCCACAGCTGTTAAGTAAATCATTGCAGTTGTTAAGTTAGTAACTCGGTTGTTAAGTGAATCTGCCTTCCCCATTGACTTTGCTTGTCAGAAGGTTGCAAAAGGAGATCACATGACCCCCAAGACATTGCAACCATAATAAATATGAGTCAGTTGCCAAGCATCCAAATTTTGATCATGTGACCATGGGGATGCTGCAATGGTTGTAAGTATGAAAAACAGTCATAAGTCACTTTTCCCAGTGCCACTGTAACTTTGAACAATCACTAAATGAACTGTTTTAAGTCGAGGACTACCTGTAATATAAATAATGTTGATTGCCAAGATTAGTATTATTCTTCTGTCTAAATGGATGAATAAAACAGAGGCTCTTAGAGCAATCTGGGATTCTATGTCAGAATTCTAGTCAGATGAAGAAACAACAATTAAGCTTATTAATCTCCACCAGAGAATGGGATAGAATAGCAGGGAATATGAAATTCCCTGTAAAGAGAGCAAGAGAATTGCTTGTAGTGCAGAGGGATTTCTTAGAGTTATTCCCATACGGATAAAAGAACCGATGTAGAGAAATATTTTTATAAGGCCCTGCAGGACTGAGAAGTGTGGCTATGTCCAACTCAATCAAAGCAAAGTCTTGCAAAACTGAATGGAGGAAAAATAGAATGATGACATGTGGCCATCTGAAAAGAAATTGTGCGAATGACCAAACGTAGACTGTTTTGGACATCACTATCTGTATCAAAATACCTGATTGCTTCCAAGTCCAGTTCAAGATGCTGGTTTTGACTTTCAAGCCTTTCATGGTATAGTACTGGGCTATCTGAGGGACTATAATCTCCATGATTATATCTGCCTGTCCCACTGGAGCAGCATGCTGTGGGTCCCATAAGCTAGAGAAATACCCTTGGCAGGCCCCAGGAAGTATGCTTTCTCTGCTATGATGCTCACCTTATGGGGTTTGCTCCATCCCTTTCAACATTCTTCAAGACACCCAAGATTTCGCTATGGAATCCTGGAATGTCCCAGGGGACAGGGCAGACTTTGCATAGCTATTTTGTTGCAGTTAAGATCATCTTCCCTTGATCCTATGCTTTTATAGTTCTTTATAATTTTTGTAGTTTTTAAAGATGATTGCTTTATATAGTTATTGATTTTCCTTTTTAAATAATTGTATATCAACTTGAGTCACACTTTTGTGAAATAGGCAACCACACAAATATGATAAATAAATAAATAAATAAATAAATAAATAAATAAATAACCACATAAATACAAGTTTTTTGTATTTGAGACACACTGATCATGATTCAAGTGTTGACAGATCAATTAATAGCTGTTAGTAATCCAACCCTCCATAAATTTCTTCAAAAGCATATAATTTGATGGCTAGCACTTAGCTAATGTCAGGGAGTTCCATAATTCCAAACTGTGCTATGTGAAGGACTTTTATCAGTTCTAAATCTCCCAATGTTCAGTCTTAATTGATGATTCTAAGGAAGTTGGATAAACACTTCTGTCTATATTTTCCATGTATTGTTATTTCTCCTTTTGTTCACTGGCTTTCTAAGCTAAAAGTTATCATTGGAGTAGCTATTCATTATAGGGGTACACTTCCAAATATCTTATCATTTGTTGTTGTTCAGAACTGTACACAGTACACTATTCCATGTACAGTATTTATATGTAAATCTACAGTGTACTATATACAATAAAGATTTTTAGCATGAAATTTGTCTTCCCCCCAAAAAATCCATATATTGGGCTGATATATTTTGAGTTATGTATTATGAAGATGCCCTCCCTTTCCTGATCAGTTACTGCCAATTGAAACCCCAGTTTTGTATATGTGGAGTTTGTATTTTTAGAGCCCACTTGCATGCTGAATTTGTTATGTCATCCTATACTTAAGATTGCATTATTGGCTGAATTATTATTTGCTATAAAGTTTTTTTTTTTTAAAAATGTACAGTACTCATAAAATATTTCCTTCTTAAATAAAGCTGAAGTAGGGATTAAATTGTGTGCCTGAAGTCTTCAATTTATGATAATTTGTTTAGTGACTGTTTGAAGTTTCAGTGGCACTTTTTCAGTGCTCGCTTTTATGACCATTGCAGGTTCCCTGCTGTCACATAATAACTATATGGGCATTTGAAAAGCAGCATATATTTATGACAGTTGCAATATCCCAGGATACTAGGATTCTAGGATAGCTTGTGTTTCAACAGAAAAAAAATATCACAGTATAGATGCTGCAATATTCTCATTGCAACAAGTAAAAAGAACAATTTTTTTTTAAAAAATGCTTTGATTAAGCAGAAAAGAAAAGAGAAAGGAGAAAAAGAATAAAGAAAACAAAACAACAAGAACACACATACAAAGATTTTATAAAGGAACATAATGTGTTTATGTTTTTATATAACCATTTTAATAAAGGATAATATATCATATGAATCTTGATTTGTGTTTTGGAATATCTGACACTTTACGTTATTTAATGTATTTAAATTATTTTAATTTTGCTTAGAAAACTTGCAATAAATTGAGATTTTCTCTTCTGCCTACTCTTCATCACATATAAAAAACCAAATAATTTTCTATTCGTCTATTTTAGTAATATATTTTCTTCTAACAATATTCATTATGGAAGGAATATTTTATCCATGAAGCTTTTTAGTACTAAAAATATTAAAAAGCATAGTCATAAAGGACTATGCAGGCAACTCAGTGGCAGAAAGGATCACTTCTTAGGTGCAACTGTTATTAATCATAGTTAAGCACATTCATCTTATTTCTTTCCAGCATAACCAGCATAATGATCAGGTTTATTATTTCTAATTAGAGGAAGTAATATATCATGTATAAGCTTAAGATGAGTCTCATTAATTAACCTGAACCCATAGAGAATTCTAAGAGATAGTCAATCTTTGTCACAATGAGAACCACTGGTTTATGCTTCATTCACAGGAATAAACAATCCTGGAATTAAACTAAATAAATAACATTGATTAAATTTCTAAATAAGCATTAAAGATGTGACAGTTGTTGAAAAAGGCTGTGATTTTATCTACCCAGAAACTTATATGTCTCATAGATCTTCCTCTACCAATGCAGTGATTGCCCAAATTGTGCTCACTGAATCCTGTCTGAATTCCCTGACCTGTGTTTTTTTTCCTTATTCACAAAAAGTCAGGGCTTCCACTTCTATCTGGATTTAAAATATGACTTCAAAAGTATTAAAAGTTTACAATAAACAAAACTGTGTGTAAACCCATTAGTAAAAGCAATGCAAATATGTTTTGCACCAAACAAATAATAATAATTGTCCTTTCTTTGGTAAACTCTTGCATCATTTGATTTGGTTCTAGGAAGCTCAAGAATAAAATCTGAAGAGGATATTTGTGCTTTTTTCTTATGCAAGATGCTTCTGGCCAATTTATGACAGATTTATTTTACTGATGATGTTTAAAATAGTGTATTGTGTAATATTTTGTACAAAAGGTAGATGCCTACATTTCTGAAGAGTAAAGTTGTTAGAAGCTACAGTTCAAGGATGTATGAAGGGCAATAGCTTTTGGTACATTCTTAAAATTAAGGTTATTAGAAATATATTTCTATTTGTTTATACATACATACATATATCTAGACATATATATCTCTATCTCTATCTCTATCTCTATCTCTATCTCTATCTCTATCTCTATCTCTATATCTATATCTATATCTATATCTATAATCTATCTATATATCTATCTATCTATATCTATCTATCTATATCTATATATCTAGACATATATCTATCTATCTCTCTCTCTATACACACACACACACACACACACACACACACATATACATAACAAAAAAAGCTTCTTTCAACATGTAAAAAACAAGAAAAAAGTGAAGGAAATGATTGGTCCATTAGTGGGTGAAAGTGGCAAGAAGGTGACAAGCATCTGTCTTTACACAAAGGGAAAAAACAGAGCAACCTATCAAAAATAGTGCCATAAAAAACAGAATAGAAACACAAGTTAAGATAGGCAAGAAAATGGTAAGTGAGCACCTGTCCAGCCTAGACGAGTTCAAATCACCAGGACCAGATGGATTACACCCCAAGGTTCTCAAGGAACTGGCAGATGTGATCTCAGAACCACTGAACTATATTTTTCAAAGATCCTGGAGCACTGGGGAACTACCAGAGGACTGGAAAGAGCTGAGTAGTTCCCATCTTCAAAAAAGGAAAAAAAAATGGATCCAGGAAATTAGAGACCTATCAGCCTGACCTCAATACCTGGGAAGATTCTGGAAAAGATAATCAAACAACGAATCAGTAAACACCTAGATACAAACAAAATCACTACTAAAAGCCAACATGGGTTTGTCAAAAACAGATCATGCCAGACAAACCTTATTGCATTCTTTGACCAAGTGACAAAATTAGTGGATCAGAGGAATGCTGTGGATATAATTTACTTGGACTTCAGTAAGGCATTTGATAAAGTAGATCACAACCTACTACTCAATAAGATAGAAAAATGTGGGTTAGACAGCATCACCACCAGATGGATTCGTAGCTGGCTGACCGGCCGTACTCAGCGTGTGGTCCTCAATGGAACCGCATCTACATGGAGGGAAGTGTGCAGTGGGGTGCCCCAGGGCTCTGTTCTGGGCCCAGTGCTCTTCAACATCTTCATCAACGATTTGGACGAGGGGATAGATGGGGAACTCATCAAATTTGCGGATGACACCAAGCTGGCAGGAATAGCCAACACTCCAGAAGACAGGCTTAAGATACAGGAGGACCTGGACAGACTTGAACATTGGGCGCTATCTAACAAAATGAAATTCAATGGTGAAAAAAGTAAGGTTCTACATTTAGGCAAGAAAAACCAAATGTACAGGTATAGTATAGGGGGTACCTTGCTCAATAGTAGTAACTGTGAGAGGGATCTCGGAGTCCTAGTGGACAATCACTTAAATATGAGCCAGCAGTGTGCTGCAGCTGCCAAAAAAGCCAACACAGTGCTGGGCTGCATTAACAGAGGGATAGAATCAAGATCACGTGAAGTATTAATACCACTTTACAATGCCTTGGTAAGGCCACACTTGGAATACTGCATCCAGTTTTGGTCACCACGATGTAAAAAAGATGTTGAGACTCTAGAAAGAGTGCAGAGAAGGGCAACAAAGATGATTAGGGGACTGGAGGCTAAAGCATATCAAGGAACGTTTGCTGGAATTGGGTATGTCTAGTTTAATGAAAGAAGGACTAGGGGTGACATGATAGCAGTATTCCAATATCTCAGGGGTTGCCACAAAGAAGAGGGAGTCAAGCTATTCTCCAAGGCGCCTGAGGGCAGGACAAGAAGCAATGGATGGAAACTAGTCAAGGAGAGAAGCAACCTGGAACTGAGGAGAAACTTCCTGACAGTTAGAACAATTAACCAGTGGAAAAACCTGCCTCCAGAAGTGGTGAATGCTCCAACACTGGAAGTTTTTAAGAAGAGACTGGACAGCCATTTGTCTGAAATGGTATAGGGTTTCCTGCCTGAGCAGGGGGTTGGACTAGATGACCTCCAAGGCCTCTTCCAACTTTATTATTATTATTATTATTATTATTATTATTATTATTATTATTATTATTATTATTATTATTATTATTATTATTATTATTATTATTATTATTATTATTATTATTATTATTATTATTATTAATCTAGGCAAGGCAAAAGTGATCATAACAGTAGAACTGCAATATAACCGTTAAAAAAAACCAAGGTGGATCAAAAGTTTAGTTTGTATGTGTAGAGAGCTTAATGCATATGTTTGCATTAGTAGTCTTAAAGGTGCTTTTTCAAGAGGCAACTTGACTTTCTTGTTTTTCTTTGAAGATGTTTCGCTTCTCATCCAAGAAGCTTCTTTGGCTGTCACAGAAGCTTCTTGCATGAGAAGTGAAACGTCTTCAAAGAAAAACAAGAAAGTCCAGTTGCCTCTTTAAAAAGCACCTTTGAGACAACTGTGACCTGGATGACTGAGAATCTCCATAGATGTTTGCATTAGTAATATAATATAAAATATAATAAAATATTGAAGAAAATTGAATTAATTGTTTTCCTTTGAATTCTTTAAATTTAGATCACACCAGCTTCAGATACTCATCCACTTCTAGTTTTTGTTAACCCTAAAAGTGGAGGAAAACAAGGAGAAAGGTATGTGTTTCTTCATGATCTTGCTAAGATCATCAGTTTGATTTAGGCAGAAAACCAATTCATTTAATTACTTTTTGAAGAGAAAAAAAATGAATGCATATATTTTACATTTTGTTTTCCAAAGCTACTTAACGCTAATTACATAGAACAATGTTAATAATAAAATGATGTTGAACTATGACCAATTTGTTAATTAGATTAGGTTATGTTTCCATTTCTACATTTATTTATTTACCTAGAGTTATATCCTTTCCTTTTTTGGAATATGTTTCAAATTGAAAAATTGCTCCATCTTTGGTAAGCTCTTGGCTTGTTGAAGCAGTTTTATTTTATAGATCACAATAAATACTGTATAGCCTATAGTAAATATTATGACTACAGTTTTGAAGTTCCATTACAAGTGGGCTTTATTAATTATAACTAACTGTGGTTATTTGGGTCTATGTTGCAATATCTTTGGAGCTCAATTGATAATGCTGTTGGGTTTTTGACTCCTCTGGACCTTCTGTTCCTTTTAGATATCCCAGTTATAAAATTGTTTCAGCCACCTTTCCTTTTTTTTTTTTTTAACTTTTGACACTTTCCATGACTTCAAATATTGGTTGATTCTGCAGTCTTCCTTTTAAAGGAAGGATAGATAAACTATCAGCACTTTAGTTTATTTTCTTACTATTATTCTTTCTTTTTCTTAATAACACGTCTCTATTTCTTTGACACTTTTTCATTGTTCAGGGCCACATTATCACAAGAATTATTTTTTGGGAGCTATATTGCATATTCATGGAGGAGTAGGAGTTGTAATGTAAGCAACAAAAAAGATGGCATAGTTTCATTTCCTCCTTTCCTTTTTTTTCTTTGTTTCCTTTTTCTTTTCCTAGAAGATTGTTAGGGAAATAATAGATACCTTTCACCAGAAGCATGATTTTGAAAAAGACATTTTAAAATTAAACTAAGGTCCATATAGAAGTGCTTAGTTATCTACTGCTACTTTTAACCTTTCCTAACTATTTTGTTCTACTTTCTTTAGTCTGCCATGATTCTGTGTTTTTATTTAAAATCTCTTGCTGAATTCTAGCTTTCAGTTATCTGGTTCCTTGATCCCATTGTCCAAAATGCAAATACATTATGTATGTGAACCAACTTGTAACTTTCTAGTTATCTAGCAGAAACTTTCTCCTTGGAAGGCTTTATTAAACAACAACAACAAAAATAACAGCTTAAAATAACAACTAACCATTTTCTCATTCAAACAAAAAAGGAAAAAGTACAGGTATTAGGATGATGTGTTGATTTGGTCTAAAATTGCAAGCAATTGCTCTTGTCAGTTGTCTGCTCCAGTAGTCATGATAGTTACAGTTCATCCAAAAGGAAGTCAGTCACTTGAATTTCTTTCCCCTTTTTCTGGATCATATTCAGGCTAGGAATAATGGATGTGTTTAATTTCTGAAAAAATTAATTAACATTAACCAGTGATCAGTCATTGGCAAATGTATAGGTGGATGTAATATATATAAGAGATCCAGTTTCATCTTTTTATATTAAAATATTATACAAGTAGTCCTTGACTTACAACAATTCATTTAATGACCGTTTGAAATTACAATGGCATTAAAAAAAGTGATTCTTCTCTTAGATTTGTAAAAATAGAGAAATGTTCATTTAGTGATAGAATTCCAAAAGGTTTGATTGAGTAAAATTTTAGGCAACAATAACAAAAGTAAAGTTGTAGGGCTCAAGGGTCTGTAGATATGCTCTCTTTGCCATAGACAGTACCAAGATCTAGGCTGTTGATATATGACAAATAGATTTTGAAATGGACTAAAATTTGAAAAGCAGTTTGCAGTAGAGTACATCATGTACAAATGAATTTAAGATTTTTCTTAACTAGGTCTTGCTTGATATCTTATTTACTTGACTTTGCTCTTGTTTACAAATTATGCAGAATAAATGTTAGTGTGCTCATCTGTCTATATATCCTGAAATATTAACATTGGTAAGTATAGTGTGGGATGCAGTATGACATTGTTTAATCCAACATATTGTTATGTGGTAGAACTGCCAAAACATAATTTGTTGCCAATAAAATTCAAATATTTTTCTATCCGCAACTATAGAATTTATAGGAAATTTCAGTATCTTCTGAATCCTCGTCAGGTTTACAGCCTTGCAGGAAATGGACCAATGCCAGGGTAAGTCTGCATGTTGTCAAACATGAACTTATTAAATAACATAGCCTAAAACACAATGATATTCTGGAAATATTGTATAAAGAGAAATTAATTTAAGAAATATATTGCTGTAGCTTGATGACATAGTTGAGAGTTCTTCCGGATTTTTAAATGTAAGAATTACCTTCTACTTCATATATATTAACAAAGTTTTTTAAAAGGCTTACAGTGCTTAAAAGAAAGAAAAGAAGAATCACACATATACACACAGTAGCATAACGCCACAAGAGGGTAGTGTTTTGTGAATATTCATTTTTAAATGTTTAGATCATTTTCAATTTTTATTTTCTCCATTTAAGAAACTACTTAGTCTTGAAACATTAGTAAAGAAACTGGAAAAACCTCTGATTAATTATCTGTCCAGTATTGCATAGCCTTGTTTATTTGTGTTTTTCTTATGCAAGTTAATTTAATTCTGATTTCCCAAGCCATGTGTGTACATATACATATATTTATACTATTTATTTCTTTGTCATGGCTATCAATTGGATACAAATTTCTTTCAGTAACAAAGAGGTTTTATAAATCTAGTTAGTTCAATGAGCATAGGCTTACAGATAGAGGCCTGAGTCACTTTTAAAGGCAGCTAGCATGAGCCAAGCTGTGTTTCAAAACTAGAAAGCATAATTCATGGGACCAAGTTCCACAGATAAAGCTCTGATCATATTGTTAAATATAACTCAGATATTTAACTGGAACATTCAGTAGCCAACTGGAAAAGGAGTATGTTAATTTGCCTCTGGCCAGCCCTACTTAAAAGGTCTAATATGGTTGGAATTGCTGCTCCATTTTTCTATCTTCTCTTATCACTTCCCAGTCTTATCTCTTTGCAAATATTTGTGAACATCTCAAAGGAAGGATAATGTATTGCTTCTTTGGGCATTACTGAATATTCTCCAAAATATTGTTATTTTGATAGTTTATAATATCTCTGTCTGTATTGTAGTTCATTATTCAGAAATGAAATAACCATTATCAGATTCATTCATTTGAAGAGTCAGATGTTCTTTGTTCTTTGTTTACATTGATAAACCAAAGAGATCATTGTCGATTTCAGAAAAGGCAGGCACAGCCATACTCTTCTGTGTATTAATGATTCACCTGTGGAGATGATTTTCAGCATCAAATATATGGGTGTGCAGTTAACGAGCAGGCTGGCTTGGTCACTCAACAGCGAGACATTGGTAAAGCGAGCACAGCAGCACCTGCATTTTCTGCATCGCATGAGAAAAGTACATCTTCCTTCCCCTATCCTTACCACTTTCTACAGAGGACGATCGAGAGTATCCTGTCATACAGCATTACAGTTTGGTTTGGAAGCATCACTGCTTCAGACAGGAAGGCGGTGCAGAGAGTGGTGAGGATGGCAGAAAAGCTCTCTTCCATCCAGGACATAGCTTATAAGCATTGCTTGAGCAGGGTCCGCAAGATTGTCTGGGACACTACACATCCTCTTCGCGATCTGTTTTCTTTGTTACCTTCTGGGAGGATAACTTCATGGTAGCCGAAGCAGGACATTCAGATTCAGTCATAGTTTTTTCCATACAGTATTAACCTTGTGAACTCTAAAGCTTCCTCTTTCCGCTATGTATTCAAGATGGACAGTAATTAATATTCATATGTTATTTATAGGTAAGAGTGTAGGTTTATACATATGTTGTATATAGCATGTTTAAATGTTATATATGTACACTTTTGAGAGCAAGCAACAAAATTTCATTTTTAATGTGTGCCAATGTGCCCACAGTAAAACAAATGACAATAAAGCTTACTCTATCTATCTATCTATCTATCTATCTATCTATCTATCTATCTATCTATCTATCTATCTATCTATCTATCTATCTATCTATCTATCTATCTATCTATCTATCTATCTATCTATCTATCTATCTATCTATCTATCTATCATCTTATCTATCTATCTATCTATCTATCTATCTATCTATCTATATCTATCTATCTATCTATCTATCTATCTATCTATCTATCTATCTATCTATCTATCTATCTATCTAATATCCTATTCTATCTATTATATCTATCCATCCATCCATCCATCCCACCCCCCCCACCCACCCACCCACCCCACCCACCCACCCCCCTCATCCATCCATCCATCCCATCCATCCATCCATCCATCCATCCATCCATCCATCCATCCATCCATCCATCCATCCATCTTATTCCTGGTTGTTCTTCTCTGTTTCTGAGTCCCTGACTATTTGAGTTGAGGATGAATAAGAAAATGTATTTGACTTCAGTAATTTCTCAGTATATATTTAATTAGACTAACTTTCCAATGTACAGTAGTGGCCAAAATTGTGGAAACTTTTTGGGAAAAGTGTACATTTGAGGTTTGATGGCTAATATCACCACTTTATTTTGGAGTAGTACCATAACATTATATATCAATGGAAAGATAATTTAATCAAGAATGTAATGCAATAATGTTTGTTCAATTATCTGTATTCTATGAAAAGTTATAGCCAAATAACCAGAAAAAGGAAGCACAACTTGCTTAGGTTGATATCAGGTAGCTTTCCTTCATCTGATTGTAGCCAATGAGCATGAGTGTTTAGAGAGCCAATCAGGTGTCATCTTGTTTTGGCAATGAGCCAATCAGATCACAGTAGGATTCAGTTATTGATGTCATGTATTGAAGCTGAGAGGAGGACATTTGTCAGTGTGTTATGTGATCACTATCAAGTTGGTTGGGTTTTTTTGTGTTCTTTCATTTAGTGAGCTTGTAAAACGTAATAAAATTAAAGTAATGATGCAAAGAGTTGACTGGTTGCCCAGAAAGTGATATAAAATAGTATTATTAAGTGAACAAGGCTACAGTTATAAAGAAATTAGAAGACAAATTGGTGGAAACTTAACCAAAGGTGGTATTTCTAAGTTTTTGAAGAGGTATAAGGAGACTCAGTCACTACAAAACCACACTGGTAAAGGCAGGAAAAGGTGCACAACAGCAAGTGATGATAGAAGAATTAAGAGACTGTGCCTAAGTGACAGAAGAAAATCATCTGGGTGTATACAAGATGAAATGGCGCAATGCAATGTGAAGTTGAGTGCAAGGACTGTTCGGCGCAGACTGCAGGAATTTGGCCTAAAATCTAGAATTCCACAAAAAAAAGCCACTTTTATCTCTCAGACATAGGTTGAAAAGACTAAACTGGGTTAAAACCCATGTTACCTGGATAGAGGAACAATGGGACAGTATTATTTGGAGTGATGAGACCAAGATCTCTCTGTTTGGTAGTGATGGCATAAAATACGTAAGAAGAAGAATCGGAGAAGATTTGCATCCTGATTGCATTACATGTACCATGTAACCCAGTCAGTGTTATGATCTGGGGTTGTATGACATCAAAAGGTGTGGGCAGAATTTGTATGATTAATGGGAATATAAATGGCCAAAATACATTAATGAAATATTTGAGCCCAAAGTGAAGCCTTCCGCACATGATCTTTTCCAAGACAATGAAGCATTTATATTTCAACAGGATTTAGCTCCATGTCATGTTGCTGCTGTGTGCAAAAAGTGGTTTCAAGATAATCATATTCCATTGCTGGAATGGCCTGGGAATAGCCCAGACCTTAACCCAATTGAAAATCTATGGAGCCGACTAAAGAAACTTGTTAGTCAGAAGTGACCCAGCAATAAAACCCAGTTAATAGAAGCAATCATTCAATCTTGGTTTCACATTATAACAGCTGCAGAACTAAAGGACTTGGTTCACTCCATGGGAAGATGTTATAAGGCTGTAATTCATGCTAAAGGTTACCCAACTAAGTATTAACTGACATGGTGATAATTTTTGTATATCTCATTTTTTCTATGGTGATAATTTTTGTATATCTCATTTTTTCTACATGTTTCAGTTTTCTTCTTTATAATTGCTATTCTAATAGCAAATCCTTCATAAAAGTTATTGCATTACATTCTTGATTAAATTATCTTTCCATTGATATATAATTTTATGGTACTACTCCCAAAAAAAGTTATTAGCCATCAAAGTGGGCAACTAAATTTCATTTTTGATGTGTGCCGTTGTGCCCACAGTAAAAAAAAATGACAATAAAGGTTATCTTATCTTATCTTATCTTATTTTATCTTACACTTTTCCCAAAAGGTTTCCACAATTTTGGTCACTACTGTAGTATTTTACTTACTTCTACAGTCTAATTTATTGCTATTTTTATTCATTCTTTTTAAAATTTCTTCAGTGAGCCTTATAATTAAGCTAATACTTTTAAGGGATAATTTCTTATTTATTTCTACATTTTTCTTCATAATTTTTACCTTAACTAACTTGACCTAAAAGTGGATGAGTGTAAATAAACTGAATTGATTCTTACTGCTACAACGCTAAGACTCTCCTAGGCTAGTACAGGAATTTTCAAAACAATTTGAAGAACCTGTTGGTTAAAAAAAAAATACTGAACCCCTGATCAAAAGGCAAAACTATTGATAAAAATTTGTCTGTTTTCAAATGTGGGTTTGGGTTTTTTTTACCCTTAAACTCTATGGAGGTTTATCACCTTTTCACAGAACTATAGAATTCTATGGAACACATTGTGAAAATCCTGGTTTAGTAGATTCATTTACTCTAAATCAGAAGAAAGGTATAAAGAGTGAGGTTCGCAGCAAGCCTCAGTGCCTATTAGCTTTCTTTTCAAGTGGAAAGAGGACAACCAGAAAAGGAATCTCTCTCTTCCTACAGCAGCTATATAAAAAAACTTTCCTTTGAGCTTTTTTCTCAAGTTTTAAAACAGACTGAAACAGAACAATCTGAAGTAAACCAGTCACATTGCTATTTGAGCAAAGCAGTTTTAAGGAGTCTGGTGTGCACTCCTAATTTGTCTCTATGTGTATCTTGTTGCAGTCCACAACAAAAGCAAGTACATTTTGCTTCACAATATTTTTGCAAAGACTACAGTATACAATTCCTTTGAGGCGGCATTTAATAATAACAATAAAGTTGGAAGGGACCTTGGAGGTCATCTAGTCCAACCCCCTGCTCAGGCAGGAAACCCTATACCATTTCAGACAAATGGCTGTCCAGTCTCTTCTTAAAAACTTCCAGTGTTGGAGCATTCACCGCTTCTGGAGGCAGGTTGTTCCACTGGTTAATTTGCCTTTGACTGGCAGGCAAGAAGTCACACTCCAAAAAACAGGTAGAGCAGGGCAAGAAATTGAGAAGGAGCAGGACAATCAATACACTTGATTTAATTGAATTTTAAATTAAATGAATTTAATTACTTTAATATTACTGAAATTACATTTTAATTATATTATTACTTAATTTAGAATCATTACACTTCATGTAATGTCTGCTTCTGCCACATGCAAATCTACAGTTTGGTGGCATCCTTCTTGTGAAGGATGCGCTGTATATTTACTAAACATATGAATTAAAAAAAAAGTGGGAGTGGAGGCTTCCGGTTCCGGATCGCGGCATGCACAGTCGCAAGGAGAGAGCCGTCTCTCCCACCGGCTGCTTTCCCTTCGCCGGTAGACCCTTAACCGGGTCGAAAGTTGCCCCGTAGAGGCGACCACCGCTTGAGGAGGCTCCTGCTTTACTGTGGAAGAGCGGCAGCTCTCCCTAGTTCGAGCTATCTCCTTAGGGCCGTCGGAGGAAAAGATCGGCCAGCAAAATGGACGATCACTTCCCCGCACCAGCTGAAAGCCAGAAGAACAACTAAGTGTAAAGAACCCCCGTGGAGAATCCGGGTGAGACCTTTCCTACCCCTTTTTTCCCTAATTACTCTCCTGTCAAAAGCTTTTGTGTTTGAATTACTTCCCTGCTGTGAGGGAGCAGCGTTTGGGCATTCAGGAAAAACAGCTTTGGGGAAAAAAAAACAACCAGTTAATTTTTATGGACTACTTAAATTTTGGAATACTGAGGGGACCTGAAAACATTTTATTCTTGATTATTATTGTTATAACTATGCATCTATTACTTTGGAGAGGCCTTTCTTCATCTTTTTCAGCACAAAAAATAAAAAATCTATTAATTTGGAAAGAAAAAAAAGATTTTATGGTCTGCTGAGGACATCTTGTGTCGAAAAGTGGTACTGCAACTGTATATTTTTTTATGGCTGGGAATGGCTATGACCTTCAAAAGATGATAAGCATAAGATAACTGAAACAGCTGGTCTATTGAAAATTGGAGGTGAACATTTGTTTGATTTCTACGAAATAGAGCCTTCTCTAAAAGATTAAAAAATCTTTTTACTACTGATATGGAACCTAACACACAGCTGGACTATGAGCTCATATTGGAAAAAATTCTGGAAGCCACAGAGGATATGAACTCTTACTTTCAAACTTTGACAGATCAAATTATAGATCGAAAGACAGTGCAGAAGAAGCAGATTGGCGCCAAAGAGATTAGTGAACAATATGTACAACCTAAAGAGGAACCACGTCAACAACTCAACTATGAAACTACACTGAGAGAAACTGTGGAAACCAAAGAACAAATTAACTTTATACAACTCCAAACGCAATCTATGGAGAAGCCTGATGATCAAAGAATAACTTTAACGGAGATGTCTGAAGCATTAACATCAACATAGACTGACACTCAGATACAAGTTATTGAAAATTGTGAAAAGGTGGATAAACAACTGGCAAATATAACATGGAATAAAACGGCTTTTACCATCCAAAGGCTACTAGAAGAAAGGAAAGAGAACTTTGACCAATTTGAAGCATTAAAGAATATGGACCTTTTAATATTGTGGTTTGATGATGCAGGAATTTTATTATGGAAACCGTTATGGCACAGAAAGAAACCTAGAGTTAGATTTAAAAATGTATTTTAAAGTTTTATTTAATGGGTTTAAAAAAGCTTTGATTTTTTGACTGAGTTAATAACTAATGGAACACGTGAAATTTCTAAGAGGATACCCTTTGTAACAATACTTCGTTTTAGACATGATAATTACTGGAGAGGTAAACTTTATTTACTGGTTTAAAAAGATTTTCATAGATATAGATGAATTGATAGAATATATACTTAAATTAGATAGAAATCTATTTGTTGGTTTGATATTTTTACTTTAAGATAATTATTTTGAAATAGAAGGAGAATAAGAGGGATGGGTGATAAGAGAAGAAATGGTATTAATGAAGAAAATATAAGAATATTACTGCGGAAATAATATACCAGATATAATTACTATGTAAAAAAAAAAGGATACCCGAAGTGTTAATAATATGTCTATCTAAGGCCAATTGGAATATGGTAATTGTAAGTTAGTAAAGCTTAAAAACAGGACCTGGATCTTTAGAATTGAAATGTGAGTGATATTTGATAGGATTGTTTGAAGCTTATATAGAAATGTATTAATCTGAATATGCAAGACTTAATGAGGGAATTAGAGAGGGAATTTTAAATGAATTGATTTGGGCTATATATTTGTGATTGTTTTTCTTTTTTTTTTGGATGTTCAATATACCCACCTCCACGGTGGTTCCTAAGCACTCTGATGTAACCCTTTTACCCCTATAAAAATCCAATAAAATATATTTAGAAAAAAAAAAAAAAGTGGGAGTGGTGATGGGAGAGGAAAAAAGAGAGCTGCAAGGGTAGTTTGGTATCTTTTCTTCAGTACATCTTATTTCGCTAAGGACCAAATTCAGTCCAACCTTAATTAAACAGTAAGATGGGCTCTCCTGTAAAATCAAATATATGCCTTTGCAATGCCTAAGTATATTTTCTTGAAGCTTAACTTTAAGTATTAGCTTTGTGGATTTAATTTTTTTCAGTGATAATTTGACTGACAAAAATATATTGTTTGATTAATATTACCTTGATATTAAAATTCCAGTGTGAGAAAATGTGTGTAAATTGGAGAAACCATGCAGGCTCTGCAGCTGAACATAAATGTAAAATAGAACAATACATTTAGAAAAAAGTCTTGCTTAACAAAGTGACATGAAAATTGCCATTCTGGTACACTGTGCAGTTTGTAATATGCACCTGTTTTACTTTTGAAAAGAGTTTTACTGTTCACTATTCTGTAGGAGCAAACCATTTTGTCAACAATTGCTACAGTTGATTTAGTTACATTGAATAATCTGAAATTCAGGTAATATTCATATTATAAATAAACAACAGTTGTGTAAATAGCAATTCAGTGGCATGTCTCTGTGAAAAGCAGAGAGGTCACTTTTCCTGGCAAGGAAATATTTCTAAATTATGCTATTTTAAAAACCTGCAATTGTTTTTCTTCAACTTTCTCATATTTTGCATTCATATTTTGCATTTATATTCTTTAAAGCTGTGAGGATATTTATGCAACTCTTAGTTTATTTCTCAGAGCATTGCTCTTACTAACTTGCAGAAATATACAGAACAGTGTTAATTTTGATATGTAAGAAATTACATTTTGAATATGTTGTCACTATTATGGTTGCTGAGAAAAATCAAAATCAAAATTCTCTGGCAACATGTAATCCATCATTTTCCTTTTCTGATGGTGAAGATGTTTTTTGTGAGGAAATAAAATAACTGGACAGTTCTTTATAATTTGATTTGGGAATCCATAGTTGCAAGCACTCTCTCATAACCTATCACCTGTCCCTACTGACTACTGCTACAGTTAACAGAATAACCAAATTGGAAGGGACTTTGGAGGTCTTCTAGTCCAACCTCCTGCATAAGCAGGAGATCCTATACTATTCCAGACAAGTGGCTGTCCAGTCTCTACAATCTGGGTAGATTGCGATTCCTAAATACTGTAGATGAATGAATCCAGGATCACGCTAGGAATATTGCTCACTGAAAAGTCCACATCTATCAGGAAAATTTATTCCCAGAAACTGGCTAGCTTAAAAAGAGGAATAAAATATTGTAGCGGCTAATTCAATCTAGTTTTTATATTGATCACAAAAATATCCTGAGGTATCTAATATAGTCTTTTGTCTGAAATTAGGACTTCTGCCCTGATACCTTTCACGATGCAAAAGTACCTGATAAAATACTTACGTTGCCACTTTAAGTTCTTTAGTTACTAAAGCAGTCTTCTAATTATATCGAACTTTTATCAGTCCCTAGCAAAATCCTTATGGAGATCCAGGACTTCTGGAGGAAAGCAAGTTGAGGAGAACTATCTCAAAGGGTTATAAGTATTTAGTTTCCCAAGCAGGAATGAGCAGGATTGCTTCTTCAAAAAAATAGCTGCTTACCATTTTGTTTTATTTTTATTTTTATTTATTTTATTTTACTGAACTAGAAGTTTTTTAGATAAAGATTACTCCTAATATCTGATTTAAAATTCAAATATTTATTATAAACCATATTATTAAATTTTTCTCACTGCCCAGTGGATCTTCCAATAGTGTTTCAATACTTGTTCTGCCTTCTGTATAGAATAGATACTTTTTTCCAGAGTCTTATGCTTTTGACTGCCATTGAAGGGTGTTTTGATTTTATGACTGCAGCAATATTTCAATGAACTGAGAGCATAATGGCTCTGGAAGTGATGTCCTACTTTGTTTTCATACCTAATGTTTTCCTGTCTTTCTTGAAAAAGTAGTTACTGTATTATGCCTAAATCTGTTTGTCATTAACTGGGATTATAAACTGCAAAAATAAGAACTTTTGTTATTCATCAATTATAAATATACTTCAATGTTGAACAGTCCAAATAATTTACCAAAAATGAAAATAACAATCTATAATGTGCTACTTCCATTTTTCCTTTCACAGGTTAATGTGTTCGATTGTCATTTATTTTATGAATGTATGCACATATAGAGATATTCACTTCATCATGGGTCTAGTACACGGGTGTCAAACTCTGCACGTCACCTGACGTGTCGCGACGTATCGTGACTCTTTTTGCATTGTCGGCAGTGGGATGGGCGCAGCTTTGGTATGATGAAACCGGCCCATGGGCCAGTAGTTTGATACCCCTGGTCTAGTATATTTAATTGCTTCTGTGGTGCAACATTCATATACATTTTTGAACTGTTTGAATTGTTGATATAATTTAAATTAAGAATTATTAACTAAGATATTGTTTTAAAAGCAGACATCCTCATTACCTTAGAGAATTATTTTGCATTGGAAGTACATTATGTCTACTGTATAGTGCAGATTTAATTTGGTTTTAACTTATGTTTAAAAACTGTTACGGTTAGCTGTAGATTGCAGAAAAATGATGATCTTTATGACTGGTTGGCCTCTACGTACCAGTTAATCTTTATATCTTAAAATATAGTTTCCCAGGAGATTAATATTTTACTGCTCACCATAATAAACTGCATGGTATAATGAAACTAATTTTATTATATCCTTTTGCAGTAATTACCATCTTAAAGGTATATAACATGCTCTTATAATATAGACCATTGTATTTGAAAATTATAATTGTTATGAAGCATGTGCTGTCCTGCTGGAAGCTGTATTTAGCTGTTTTTTTTAAAGTGAGCAAGGGTATCTGCTGTGTAAATATTCTATTCAATGTTTTAGTAAAGCAAGCAATAATTTCATTTTTTTTACTTTTTCAGATTAAATTTTTTTCGAGATGTTTCTGACTTTAGAGTATTGGCATGTGGTGGTGATGGAACAGTAGGTTGGATTTTGGACTGCATAGGTAACATGCATTTTTGTTTTACATAAAACTAGTAAGAAATGTCTGAAATTTGCTCTTTTTGTATAAATAATTCTAAATTCATCAGAAAAAGCCAAACTTTCTTTGCTTCATGTTGAAGTAATTAAAAGAAGGGAGGTTACAGAAAGGAAGTTGGTTATGAGAGTTTGGGGAAATTATGAAACAGATATTTTTAGTTGTTGAAATGCTTCATATATTGCTGATAGGGAATGTCTAATAGTGTTATAATTCTTTGTTAATGCACTGGATTTTTGTCAACAATATAGGATACAGTTCATCAAATTGTAATATCCTATATAATAATGACCTTATACCTCAATATTGAAGAGACATATAAACATAGAACATAACAGAGTTGGAAGGGACCTTGGATGTCTTCTAGTTCAATCCCATGCTCAAGCAGGAGACCCTATATCATTCCAGACAAATGGCTGTCCAATCTCTTCTTGAAAACCTCCTATGAGGGAGCACCCTCAACTTTTGATTAATTGTTCTCACCAGTGCTTTTTTTGTAAAAAAAAAAAAAAAAAAAAGGTGCCGGAACGCACACATGTCATACAACCCACTTTGCCTACCCTACAAGGTTCCATCCAAAAAAGGTGCCGGAACTCCATTCTGAGCGTTCTGTGAGAAAAAAAGCCCTGGTTCTCACTATCAGGAAATTTCTCCTTAATTCTAGATTGCATCTCTCTTTGATAATCTTCCACCTGAAACTTCTTGTCCTGGCTCAGGTGCTTTGGAGAATAGGTTGATCTCTTCTCTATGACAACCCCCAAGTATTGAAATCATGTCATGTCACTCCTAATTCTTCTCTTTGTTACTCTAGGATACCTAGTTCCTGCAACCGTTCAGTGTATCATTCAGCTTCCAGAACCCTTTTTATCTTTGTTGCTCTTCTCTGCACTCTTTCTAGATTCTCAGCATATGAGTATTTCTTAAAATTATCATTATTTTATTATAAACTGAAAATATTTTATCCATAGTTTATTTTACTTCTTAAGATTTGCTAAACAGATAACCTGACCTGGATGCATAGTGTGAATTTTATGTAAGATTAATCAATATATTAATATTTAAGAAACAATACATATTTGTGTATACAATTGCATACAGGCAGTTCTTGACCTATAATTGTAATGTCTCCTGCCCATTATATTACAAATCATAATGGTCATTAAGTGAAGTAGCAACATGATCATCTTGCTTAATGACTCCCATCCTTGCTGTCCCTAATGTGCTTGTTCATTGACCATACTGGTTATTAAGTGGAGCCTCAGGGGTGAGGAAGCCCTAGGAGGCCAAGCATAGGCCCAGCCCTGCTTTTCCGGAACCTTCCCACTCTTGAGACACTTTTTCCTCTGCTTCCCATTTCTTTGGGTCCTCATGGTCCTTAGATCTGCTTTCCTTCTCACACCAGATATCTGCAGGCCTTTTCCCACTATCAGTACCGGCAGGCCATAAACCACAGAGCCAGTCAGTCTTGCCAGGGTTGAACAAAAAGCCTGTTGCCTCCCATGTAGATCCTCATATCTCCAGCCACCAGGAGTGGTTCTTGGTATTATTCCTTGGTTGGCCCAAGGTGTGCAACTGGGTATTATTAACATACTGATTATGCCACACATATGGGGATGGATGACCTTACCCAGGTTCTCATGTATATGCTAAATACGAGTGGGGAGAGAGAAGGGCTCTAAGACACCCCACAAACCAGGGGCCTTGGGCTCAACTTCTTCCTCACCCAACACTAACTGGAACTTGCTTTGAAAACGGGAGGAGAACCTTTGCAACACAATGCCTCTCACTCCAATCTCCAGAGTCAGTTCAGAAAGAAGCCATGATTGATGGTATTAAAGCTACTGAGAGATCAAGTGGGGCCAGGAATCTTGACTGAAAAGTGTCCAGATAATCCACTTATTCTGGAGTTGGAAGCCAACCACCTTCCCTAAAAAGGGAATCTTCGAAACTGAATGAAAATTGTCCAGATCTGCTGCTATAATTTATATAACAGATGGATCCATGAATGGAAGTTTGATAAGATTTTGGACAGAATGATCTGGGTACAATGAATGATGGGAGAAGGATATTTGATGGAGACTGCTGCAAGCAGCTGCAGAGGCTTCTGCTGCATCCAAAGCATAAGCTAAGGATTTGTTTGATTTTTGGGGGTATTATGAGTAATAAGGGGTATGTGTGTGTTATATTGATTATGTATGTATTTGTTGTTTGTTTACCTCTTCTCAATAGTTTGTATGGAAGTGATATAATCCATTCCAACACTAAAATTATAATATTTTATGAAATTATATATTTCCATCAGTGGTTTGTAAACCTTTCACTATCTGTCTCAAGGTGAAAAACCAGATCTGTCATGGTCAGCTGATGCAAAATGCAAATTCAATTCAATTTTTTTAGTAGTTGGACTAGGAGCCTTACTAAATCCTTGTGTTGTTCACCTTTTAGATGTATTTTTAAATTGAAGTGCTTATCTATATCTCAGGTAGCATTAAGAAAGATGAACAATTCTTTCAATTAGAAATGGTTTATAATATGTGACATGCATGAAATCATTATTTTGAGAGGAAGATAGAAATAATACTTGGAAAAACAACAACATAGAAATAAAGACTAGCAATTAAAGATAGACATGCAAAAGCTTTATGTCATTAAATGAAATTTAAAATATAACTAGAAATAAGAATAAGATTTAAATCAGTATACAGAATAACAGTTTTTATAAATGTGTTAAGATTTTTGATTTAAGACAAATTACTTTTAAACATTTTTGTTTCTTATATTTCATTTTTCATGCTGGGTGCCGTCCTACCTGTTTTAATGTTTATTAAATGACAATCTTATATAAAATTTAATATTAGAAAGGATCAGCAAAATGTTTGGAACCATATATATTCTCTTATAGGTTAAACTGTGTATTAGAACTGCAAAAATGCACAGGAAATCCTGATAGATTCCAATGAATTACTTTCTCTATGCCAGCATGTTTAAAGTCCAACTATACTCCTTTGCAGAATAATTGTGATACAACGTCTAAACTCTGGTTTGGTAAATAATGTTTTAAAAATGCAGAGTTTAGGTAGTTTCTATGTACAGAAACCCTGAGACAAAGTACTCACCAATATTCCTGAAAAATCTGTTCATTGAAAAAGAAATACAAGTTTCCCCTGAGAAGGAAAATTAAAGCTAACTGGAAAAGGCTGCACAAGCAGTTCTCAAGAAAAATCACAGCCCGTTTAGCCATCCTCTATTGCCATATAAGTGCTAGATTTAGTTCCAGTCTTTATAATTCAATCTCACTTGAGATCTGGGCCATCTGTTACAGTGATTTTTTTCACATATTTTCACATGTCAATCCTATCAGGTAGCCCAAGTCAGGAAACTGATATTGGAAAGGCTACTGAAACTCAACCTCATTGTTGTAGATTATAATTACAGAAGCTTAAGAGTATTTAAGAATCTTAAAATATTTTGTCAAGATTTTCTATCACCCTCTCTTATGCCATACATAGTTTCAAAAGGTGGGGTAGGAAGGTGAGTCTGTTTCTCACACAGGAAGTTTCTCTAGGAAGTTCTCTTCCTAGAACTGAGGTATTGTTTATTGTCTTTTATCTGCAACAGATCCTGAATATCTTAACCAAATTTATCTTTTTTTTCCTGTACACTATCTCCACTTAGAACTACCCTCTTTTTCTGTAGGTGAAGATTCTTGGCAAATAACTACAGACTCTCCTATCCTTGCTTGGCAGTTCCTCTGGCAGATCTGGATAGTCCCATGTCCTATATAGCAACTAGTACTTGATATTCTATTGTAGCAGGAACCACCAAATCTTGTTTCATTATATTGATAGCAGTCACAGAGATAGGACTTGTGTGGGAAATTTCAGATATACTTTGCTAACATAGTATAGAGCATGGGCATTTGTTACATATTGCCATGGCCATTCTGATTCAGGGTAACAATGAATTATACCCAAACTATACATGCATTAGAGGCAACTCTAGCCAAACCCCAGTGTATGAAAGACAGCTCCACCCAAACCAAACCAAATAACGAACAAATAACAAACAAACAAATAACTCCCAGAGGATTTGACCCCACTGATAAACCCCTGGAGGAAGACATATGGAGTATGTCACACACAGAAGGAAACACAATACTCAAAGAAAGAAACAGCATACAATAAACAAACCCCTTCTGCCCAATCCTACCCAACCAGAAGCAGCCCCATTAAAACTGAGCAATCAATTTCTCCCCTAGATGGAAACATGCAGACCACAACCTCCCCCTCAAAGAAAACATGCAGACACCTAGCAAAGAAACAACTTCAAATATCCCTAAAAAAGTCACTTCAAATATCCCTAAAAAAGCCACATCAACAAACCCACCTGAGATAAACAGAAAAGCACCTCAGACCACAGCCCCCCCAAAAGGAAGGCGAGTGTTGGTAATAGGAGATTCTATCCTCAAAGGAACAGAATCATCCATCTGCAGACCAGACATACAATCCAGGGAGGTGTGTTGTCTCCCTGGAGCAAAAATCAAAGATGTGGCTGAGAACCTAACCAAAATAATTAGGCCTACAGATTACTACCACTTCCTCCTCCTCCACATTGGGACGAATGACACAACAAACAACCTGAGTACAAAAGTGAGAGATTACAAACAACTAGGCAATAAAGTTAAGAAGCTAGGAGCACAAGTAGTGTTCTTATCAGTACTCCCAACGAAAGGCCAATACCCATTGAGGGAAAAAAGAATTTTAGAAATAAACCATTGGCTAAAGGGTTGGTGTCGCCAAGAAAACTTTGGTTTCCTGGATCATGGACTGCATTTCCTACGTGAAGGACTCTTGGCTGCACCTCACGAAAACAGGCAAAAATATACTTGGAAAAAGATTGGCCCAACTCATCAGGAGAGCTTTAAACTAAAACTGAAGGGGGAGGGTGACCAATCTCTAGAATCTCTAGAAGCCAAAACCAATCACAAATCCCAAGAAAACAAATCAAACAATGAGGTAGGCAGTGATGAGAAAAAAAGAAAAACTCAAACAACACTCTGGAGATGCAGGAAACATACCCACGGACAGGCAGCATAAAAGTCTTAAATGCTTATATATTTACTTGGAGGGGAGGTCGGGACGGCCTGGACTTAAGCAGTCCCTATGGGGGTGGTGCTACATATACAAATGTTCAAAGCTTGGGGAACAAACAGGGTGAACTAGAAGCAATAGTACATGAGGGAGGGTATGACATAGTTGGCATAACAGAAACCTGGTGGGACAAAACCCATGAATGGAATGGACTAATGGATGGATACAAATTGTTCAAAAGAAACAGGTCTACAAAAAGAGGAGGGTGAGTTGCACTATATGTAAGAGAACACTACATATCTACAGAAATGTACGTGATCAAAGATAAAATCTCTCCAGAATGGGTCAATATAAAAGAGCAAAAAAGTGACATTGCCATAGGTGTATATTACAGGCCACCCAACCAATCAGAAAAAATAGATGAACTCTTTGCCAACCAGTTAACAAACATATGTAGGAAGCATACCACAGTAGTAATAGGAGACTTCAACTATCCAGATATCAACTGGAGACAGTTGATATCAGCGGGAGATCAAACAGATTCCTAACCAACCTAGCTGACAACTTTGTCACTCAAAAGGTGAAGAAGGGAACTAGACATAAAGCTTTATTGGACTTAATCCTTAAAAATAGAGAAGAAGTGATAGAGGGAGTTGAAATTGCTGGAACCTTGGGTGAAAGTGACCACATCATACTGGAATTTAATATAATGCAAACACTAGCAATAGAAAACAATCCAACCAGAGTCTTTAACTTCAAAAAAGCTGACTTTACAAACTCAGAGAGAACCTAGGAAAGATCCCATGGATGAAAATCCTAAAGGGGAAAACAACCCTAGAAGTGTGTGAAACCCTGAAAAATGCAATCATAAAAGCCCAGACCAGCATAACACCATTGAGAAAGAAAAACAAGAAATTCAAGAAGAAACCAGCATGGCTGCACAAAGATTTCTCTGACAAACTGAAAGACAAAAAGGACAAATACAAAAAATGGAAAGAGGGGCACATAACTAAGGCTGATTATCAGCAGATAGCCAAAACATGCAAAGATGAAGTCAGGAAAGCAAAGGCTCAGAACGAACAAAGACTTGCAACAGAAATCAAGGTTAATAAAAAAAAAGTTTCTTCTAACATATTAACAACAAGAAAAAAGTCAAGGAAACTGTAGGCCCATTAAAGAGAGAAGATGGCAAGGAAATAACAGGCAACAGGGAGAAAGCAGAGCTGCTTAACTCATACTTTGCATCAGTCTTTACACAAAAAGAAATTACAGCCCAACATACCAAAACAACAACAACAATACAGCAAAAGACATACTAGAAACAAAAATTAAAATAAGAAAATGGTAAGAGAACACCTATCCGATCTTGACTAATATAAATCACCGGGACCCAACAGATAACAGCCCAGAGTTCTGAAAGAACTGGCAGATGTTATCTCAGAACCATTGTACCACATCTTTCATAAATCCTGGAGCACCAAGGAAGTACCTGAGGATTGGAAAAGGGTTGATGTGGTTCCCATCTTCAAGAAAGGGGGGAAAAACGGACCCAGGAAACTACAGACTAATCAATACCTGGTAAAATCCTACAAAAGATAATCAAAAAACAGATCTGCGAACAACTAGAAGCAAAGTCATAACCAGTAGCCAGCATGGGTTTGTTAAAAACAGATCATGCCAAACCAATTTTATTTCATTCTTTGATAAAATGACTAAACTAGTAGACCAGTGAAATGCTGTGGATGTAGTATACTTAGATTTCAGTAAGGCATTTGATAAAGTAGACCACAACCTACTACTTGGTAAACTAGAAAAAGGTGGAATAAACAACACCACCATCAGCCATTTGTCTGAAATGGTATAGGGTTTCCTGCCTAAGCAGGGGGTTGGACTAGATGACCTCCAAGGTCCCTTCCAACTTTATTATTATTATTATTAGATGGATCTGTAGCTGGCTGACAAACCATACTCAACGAATAGTCCTCAATGGCACTACATCCACATGGAGAGAAGTAAGCAGTGGAGTACCACAAGGTTCCGTCTTAGGCCCAGTACTCTTCAATATCTTCATAAATGACTTAGATGAGGGAATTGAAGGCGAAATCATCAAATTCGCAAATGACACCAAACTGACAGGAGTAACCAACATCCCAGAAGACAAACTCAGGATCCAAAAAGATCTAGACAAACTTGAACAATAGGCCCTATCCAACAAAATGAGTTTCAATGTGGAGAAAAGCAAAGTTTTACATTTAGGCAGGAAAAATCAAATGTACAAGAACAGATTGACTGAAAAACAGTAACTGTAAGAAGGACCTTGGGGTCCTAGTGGATGATCACTTGACTATGAGCCAGCAGTGTGCAGCAATAACCAAAAAAACTAATACAATCCTGGGTTGTATAAATAGAGGCATAGAATCAAAGTATTAGTACCGCTTTATAAAACCCTAGTAAGACCACAGCTGGAATACTGCAGTCAATTTTGGTCACCATATCACAAAAAAGATGTTGAGAGTTTGGAAAAAATTCAGAGAAGAGCAACTAAGATGATCAAAGGCCTGGAAACTAAAACATATGAAGAACGGCTGCAGGACTTGGGTTTGGCTAGTCTAAAGAAAAGAAGAAATAAGGGAGACATGATAGCAGTATTCCAGTATCTGAGGGGCTGCCACAAGGAAGTGGGAGTCACTTTGTTCACCAGAGCACCAGAGAGAAGGACGAAAACAATGGTTGGAAACTGATCAAAGAGAGAAGCAACCTGGAATTAAGGAGAAACTTCCTGACAGTGAGGACAATCAACCAGTGAAACAGCTTGCCTCCAGAAATCGTGGGCACTCCATCACTGGAGATTTTTATGAAGAGACTAGACAATCACCTATCTGAAATGGTATAGATTCTCCTGCTTGAGGAGGGGGCTGGACTGGAAGACCTCCAAGTTTCCTTCCGGCTCTATTCTATTCTATTCTATTCTATTCTATTCTATTCTATTCTATTCTATTCTATTCTATTCTATTCTATTCTATTCTATTCTATTCTATTCTATTCTATTCTATTCTATTCATCTTCTCCTGCTTCTATAATATAGAATGCATTCTATTTCATGTTCTTCTTCAAGGTGATGATACAATCAGTGGCTGATGACAAGACTATGTACTTGCTTTCTTCCCCCCTCCCCTCTCCCAAAAAATCAACAAACTGCATATTTTTCTGACAAGGAAGAGAATTTAGAGAGCTGAACTGGGAAGGAAGAAGAATAACTTTAAGAAGTCTGAAATGCTACTGAGATGGCAAAGAAACCATCTCTTGCTCCTAGCAAATGCCTTGATTATGGGTTCGTAGCCAATCAATGCCCAGGCAATGGGAACATATAAATAAGCTGTAATATAAAGCTGCAAGAATTCTGTATGGTCATTAACTGTCAGTGGCAAAAGAACTGTGCGTTACAAAATAGGACCAGCTTAAAGCTTTTTGACTTCTGCTGTGCACTAAATATTGCTGTTTATATACAGTAGTTTTCTATTTCTTCTTAATTTCTGTATAATTTCACTGATATCTGTTACACTTTGGTCTATGGCTAATGGGAACACTGATAATTTATCATAGACTGTCTTATAAATTATCTAAAATTCTCAATCCAAAATGCAATATATTGCTAGAGTGCATTTATCTTTGTGAGTCATCAATTACCATAATCACTGATTTCCCCCCCCCCCCATTGATTTTAGCTCATGATAATTAGTTTCATAATCTACTATATCCTAAATGATAAAAATTAGTTTTGGGGAGATAGTAATTTCCTCTTGTAGACTACTGGCAAATTTCTTCTCATTTGGTATGTGTTGATAGATTTTAAGGACACAATTTTTTATTAAAACAATATCTAACCACAATATGAATATAGTAAATTTTTATATCTATGTGCTGCCTCATCTGCTATTTGTCTTAAACTATGCCTACATTTTTTATTTACAGAAAAAGCAAATTTGATTACGCATCCTCCTGTTGCTATTCTCCCTCTTGGAACTGGGAATGATTTAGCCAGATGTCTGAGATGGGGAGGAGGTAAATAAAAATAAACCTACTTAAAATATAAAGTGATTATTTTATCCATTTTCACATTTTAATCATTCAGTTCTTTTTCCACAAAAGCATCACATATGTAAAACTATATCATTGTAAATATTTTAAATATATTTCTTTTAAAAATTCTTTATGATCTGGTATTTAACATATTGCAATTTGGTAGAAATTCATTGGATCAAAATTAAGGAATCTGAATTGTTATTAGCGACTATAAGTACCTGTCTCAGTACCTGTCATGCTAATTGACTTTGTGTAATTCTGCTGGAAGATTTGTAGGATCCCAGAATGCCTTGCATTATCTTACATAGCTCTGGTTGGAGTAAGGAAACGTGATTGACTTTGTGAATTGGGAGAAAAGCTGAATGTGTTCACTTCACCAGCAAAAATTCCACTTTGTAGAAAAACAATGCATTACATCAGTGATCTTATTCTGTGGCAAGTTAACAGTGTCACTTTAAAGGTCCTCTTAGTAGATAACCTATTGAAAGAATTTATATGTGGAGAGTAGGTGTTAATTCGCTCTCATCTTTGACATATAAAATATTCATCCATTCCTATATTTATAACCTGAGACCAATGGATATGATTCTCCACATTTTTATTCCTCTGGATATGTTATTTGCATAGGGTGAAGAAGTCAAGAAGTTTTATTTCATTGAAGTATGATATAGTAAAAGAAAATCAAAATATGAACTATATATTATTTTCTTAAGGGGGAGTTGTTCATATACTAAATTATTGCTATTTGATCTCAAACGTTATTTACTTATAAGTATTTGTAAATGTCTGGGTATCTTTCAAAGCAAGTTCTTTCCTTCTTTTGCCATCCTGCGCTAGATTTCAGACAATCAGTCTTATGGTACTCTCTACTAGGATCCATGGAGGCAAAGAATCAATTAAAAAAGTGTTTCATTTAAAACAAGCCTCCTGTAACCTTGTCTCCATTCTTCAAAATATGAAGACCAGATCTATTTTTTTGTTTCAGTACTTGATTTGTGAGATTACGGAAGGAAGGAGAATGAAAACCTCCCCAAGATGTTATATAAAGATAAGCCAAGGAAACAGGAGGCTTTGATGCTCTAAGTTCTGACACTTTAAGATGCCAGAGAAGTCCCAAAATACTTTTATTATGGTTATCTGCAGAAGATTCCAATTCATAATTTATTGCTGCTTTAGTGAACCCTGTCATTGAAACATCTTATGTATTGCTTTAATTTCTCTTGTGCTTGTTCTAACTTTTAAGAGAACCTGTATATTTTTTCCTCTTAAAATAAAGCAAGTATGTACCTGATTAGCTCATGAAACCATTAAAAACCTATGTAAATTACTCAGAGATTTCAAAATGATAAAACATAAACAACTTAGAATCAAATTACTTCATCTTACAATTCTATACATACCTTCAGAGCTACTATGCTTATTTTTTTCTGCTGGAAAAATGGATTAGGATGGCACGGACCTGTCTATGGAATTGTGTCCTCACAGTTTTTGAGCTCCCATCTTGATTAATAATGGAACCCTTTGAGACAGACAAAGATTTTTTTTCATTGCTTTCGTAGGAAATCAGTATCACTTTCGTTCTTAGTAATGCTCTAACTAACATATCTAGTTGTACCTGATACAGTTAGTATTATGTATTCCTTTGTCACGCCTTAAAATTAGTTTTTAACAGCTTCAGAAAAAAATAAATCATAACTTAAAAAGCAATTTCCACTATATAATCAGTTGTTTGTCCTTCTGTTCCATGTGCAGTAGTGTCTCTAGTTCTATGTCACCAGTTCTATGTTGTTATAGCAGGTCTTTGACACCTTCTTCATCTCTTACTTTTGCCTGCTAATGATCATGGTTTTTATGCATGTTTGGATCTTCTCCCTGTAAATATTTTTAACTGTCTTTCTAACTCTAACTTATCACATATAAGTTTTTGTTCCAATTAATTATTTTATATAGTTTTCTTGAAGTTAACTCTTGTTTTCCAAACTTAATAAAAAGGCAAAATCAAGAGAAATCATGTTATTCTTACTAACTCTTAATTAATCAGTCTTAATAACTTATGAGTGGAAATTTGGGAGAATATGTCTTGAAGATATTTTTCTTAATTTTTGAAAAGACAGTAAAATCACTCTGATTCGTTTTGATCTTTTTTGTTTTCACATATCTATCTCATATCTTATGAATTGTTTTCCTGGAAATAAAGGATATTTAGAAGAGATATTATTTTTGTAAATGCTATATGTAGAGGTTTGTTATAGAACATAATTATTAGAATGATGACCTTATTATTGTACTAAGTGGAGTTCATTTAGAAGGCAGCACTTAATTCAGGCTGAGTTCAATTTTGTACAAAATCTATAACATTTTATTTCTTACATTGCTCAATTTGAAGCATTTTCTTGAACGTTTTCCTTTTTGAAATTTAGTTTCTGCTGACTGCCCAATTCAGATTACTTCTGTTAAATCTTAGTAAACCAATAAAATATTAAACAAATTTGGATTATTTACTTAAATTAATTTTAATTAATTTTGCAATTAGCTTTTTGTGTCTTAGATCAATGGCACATTAAATCTTTGAGTCTCTCCTCCTAGAAACACCATCAACAAAACCTCACTTCATTAACAGTATTTTTGTAACTACTCAGTTCAGGGATATGTTTGAATTTCAATGCATACATTTGCCTAAAATAGTTGATCTAATGTTTGCACTCTATAGAATTCGAATTAAAAATCCTAACTTTTCCAAAGCTTTAGGAAGATATCCTGCCATTCTTATATAAGGTGCCACTCATTTTGTATGCACATTCTACATCTATAAAATATATTTAAGAAGCCCTCAAACATTTAATACTTACTAATGTTCTATCTTGTGATTTATTCATTATAACCGAAAAGTGTCACTTATAACTAAGTTGCAAATATTTCAGCTCACATATTCAATAGATTTCTCTAGGAGAACTTAGACATTTTTTTTATTCAGAAATGACAAAAATCTGATAGAATATGGATGTGATTTAAGATATTCTACTAAAGTCAATTACATTTATGTGTGGTACACACTATTTTACCACTAGGATAAAGAAACCCACATCATTCATTGTGTTCCTTAAGCTCTTCTCTAGAACTTCTTTTTGCTTTCCCCAATTGTCAGGAATCTTCTACAGAGTAGAAGAAAGTGGAGCCACGTAATAAAGGATGCTAATTCAATTTTTTTCAGAACCCATGTTCTCTCATGCTATTACTGAAATCCCATAACTTCTTTTTTTTATGGACTATCCATTCTTCTTTTTTTTATGGACTATCCATTCTAGATTAGGGCTCAATCACTTTGCAAGTCCACTGTTAATCCTAGAAAAATTCTTTCACCATTCTTTGCCTCCTTCCCTATGGTAGCTGATACCACAAGACTGATTTTTTTCTCTCTGAAACTTTTCATAGGATTGGAGAGCAGAAGGGCTAACAACAAATTTTTATGCTGGTAAGTAATTTTCCCTTATCAGTGACACAGACTTTTTGCATGGATTATGAATTATTAAACAAATAACCTTTAGCATACACTGAATTTACTCCATTACTGCTGAATATGTTGCTTAGCAATTCTAATTTAGCATCTTATAATAGGAAACAATGTACTAAGTTTGTCTTTTTCCCTCCACTATTCAACAAAAACACCATTGTGTACATACATACAATTGAAACTATATTATTAAATGCAATAAAAAAAATCAGTAATATCATAGAGACTGTCAGGATAATGCCCAATAATGGTGTGATGGCTGCTGTGTGCTTTCATGGCATCATGTAACTGGAGCCTGCTTAAAGGTAGAGGACTATTCTTATATTTGAAATAAAAATCTCAACAAAACAGAATGCTTCCTTGGTAAAGATTTAGAAAATTTCTCCCTCATTACTGAAAAAAACAATTGTTAGCATTGGAAAACATTCAAAAGAAATGAACTGCTTCTTCCCTGTCTTCTTTTTCTGTTATTTCCACCAAAAGTGCTATAAATACTAATAAAAGAGTACTACAAAAAATTTGTTGCTGAACATACAAATAGTTTTCTGTAAATAGATTGTGTGTGTGCAGAATAGGGCCCAGTAGAATGTGTAGAGAGAAGATCCAGCTGCTCTTCTTTATTGGGTCTTTTTATTTTTTTTGAGGAACAGTTTTTATATCAAAACAAAACATTCCTTTAAAATCTCATTTAGCTTCAGATGAAGTTGTAATGGATTATGTCTATGAAAGGGGAAGTGTTTTTATGGATTACACTGAAGTAGTAGTTTCCCCAGAAGGTCGGAGCATATTGCAAGGAGAGGGAACAAGACAAAAGACAACTCAGCCCAGAGCTGGATCAGAAATACGTGAAAAGAGTTAGAATAGCCACTCCCTAAAATCTTCTAGGATATATCCATTAGGGTGAGAGTAATATAGGTTTCGTCTGACAAGATTCTGTTTCTTATCTGTAAGCAAATATAGAAATGAACTTTGGATAGATAGTTCTATGTTGTTCTTGGGCTGAGCCTGATAATGCTTTACTATAGGATATGGAAAAAAATGATAGGAGCTGCATTTTATGTGTGCATGCATTTGTATGGATCTATATGTATGTGTGTGTGCATGTATGTATGTATATGCAGATTTCCGTATGTGTGTGTGTCTGTATGTGTACACACACACCTACACATATATCTCACTCTCATAAACCCTCTGGATAAGCACAGTTAGTTTGGACTATAGCCAGTCTCTCTCACATTACATAGAAAGTGTTATTGATAGAAACGTTGCCTGTCCAGATTCTTATTATGGTATTAGATAAGTTGTTAGAAAGACTGATATAGAGTACCAGCATTTGGGTTTTTTAAGAGCAGCAAACCCTTACATTTCTTCCTTCCTTCATTAGGTTGCTCCTCTTTTACACACCAGTATCTATGTAGATTAATATACAAACAGAAGTACTCATATCAATATACAAACGCAAACATACACACATTCACATAAACACCATTAAAATTATTGTGAGAAACAAGGACTATAAGACTATATGTGGGCTTCCTGCATCTCCACATTTAAAAGATATCTGCTTCCATTAACAAATACAATACAAGAAAGACATTGTAAGAGGCTTAAACATGAGCAAAGAGACATCAGCTGTTATCTATCAAGAGAAGCATAAAGGATTATGAGCATAGAACTTGCAAATTGTATACTAGCTGACTGGTAGGATTGGCTGGTATGGTAACATCTGGAGCACTTAGAAAATAAATATATACTATTGCAGAAATAAAAGTACCTGTATTCTTTGCGTAACAGAAATGAAATATAATAACAAGACTGTTCCCAAAGACTGGGAAAGCTGGCTATCTGGCATGTTCAAAAATCATACAGATACAGCTCACAGACACATAAATATTGGTCAATTTGCAAACTGGAAGGAGCATCATGTGCCAACACAACAGATCCCAGTGATGAGTAATTGACTTATCCAGAAAAGTTGTATTTCTAAATTCAAATAGTTTATTTAGATTCATGAAAATATTTATGGATGCCTAAATGTGTTTTAAAATTAACTTAATGAAATGGTTAATATCATTATATTAATCCAGCTATTATATTCCGTGATTGGGCCTTTCTTTCTGTATTGAGTATGAATGTTCTGATAGGTAGGACCCATGAGCAGTGGCAGAGTTGTCCAAATCATGTTATTGATATCCATTGAAGCAAAGTCCCTAATTTCTTTCTGTGAAATCTTACTTTGGAGTAATAGTTGAATATTCCTTAACATAATGCTATTAATGCACTTTGCTTTGATATCCTTGCTTCAGTACTGCTACCATTTCTTCACCCACTTACTGCTACTGTGCATTGGGCAATTAAGATAGCAGATGATTATTTTGCAATTATTCAGCAATAAACAGAGCCAAGTGATTATTAATAAAAATTGTGGTGGGCTAGTTGCGTTGTTTTATGTTTTGCAGTGTAATAGCTGATTCCCAACTCATTATGGTGGAACTACCTAATTAGGGACAAGATGCTAAATCTGTACTTTCAGTTCCAGTATCTGTGCCCACACTGCTGAAATGGTGGCAAGTCATTAAAGCAGAACCAGGGGGTACAGATAGGTGCTAATGGCTTGGCCTAGGTTAAATGCATCTTTCATGTATTAATGGTGAGACAGTGTCCTGGCTCCTAAATCTGCCATTTCAAATTACTGTGCTTCATTTCTATTTCCAAAGGATATGAAGGGGAGAATCTTCTCAAGATTTTAAAAGATATTGAGAACAGTAATGAAATCTTACTGGACAGGTGGAAATTTGAAGTCATACCTAATGATAAAGATGAAAAAGGAGATCCTGTGCCTTACAGCATCATCAATAATTACTTTTCAATTGGAGTGGTAAGATTTATTTCTATTCCCATATAATTTGTTTTTTCTATTCAAAATAACTTTTGAGTTGATGTTGAGAATGAGGAATGTCTGAATACAAATAATTCACTTTTTTAGGAAAAAGAATATGTAGATGACAATTTGCATAAATGTATTTACATAGTCAAAGTAAAATTATTTTCTCAAGCTCTTCCACCTGTTCTTGCATGGGCAATATAATCACACTGTTTGTAATGGTTTGTATGAAGAGCTGTAGCACTAAATTAGTGGTGGCTATACAAATATCAAGAATGAATCATTCATTAACACCTCTTAACTGTCATGTTAGTAAATATTCAGATTTTCAGAGGAATGCTGTTGAAGTGCATTTCTTAAATATACCCTTTAATGGACAGGTAATTGATGACATATATTAGTCTGTCTATTCCTTTTATATACAAGTTGTTGACTCTCCTGGTAACATAGAAAAAAATGTATGTATGTATGTATGTATGTATGTATGTATGTATGCATGTATGCATGCATGCATGATTAGTGCATACTTTCTATGCAAAATATTACAGCTCCAATTCTAATAACCTCTGGGTAGGGCGGGAAAAGACTTGTATGAAACTCTGGGACATTGCTGTCAAAGAATTTAAGATGAAACCAAGAATAGTCCAAGTATAAAATCATGGACATCTGATTTTTTTTCTAATATGGCTGTGTATAGGACTAGGAATATGAAGAAGGCCAAATCTTTTTTAATATATAAATAATTTATTACAAATTATTTGCCAATTAGAATGTACTTGAGCTAATTATAGTCATTTAGAAATCTCTAGTACCTGTTGAATTAGTCCAGTCAGGAGATCCAGCTAGTATATTGATTGTATATTTTGTTTGTTTGTATCATGCCTTTATTATTACAAATATACAATTTTCTACAGTACAGAAAATGTTTGCCTTCCTGTTTTCAGTATTTAATAATCTGAGGTATTTATCTGAGGTATTCATCCTCTGAATAGAAAAGCGCAATTTTCCTCTGTTTATCAATTTTTTAATGATAGGAGAAGCAATTTCCTGTCCATTGGCATGAAAGAAGTTCCAAATTCGCTGCATTCTCTCTCTCTCTCTCTCTCTCTCTCTCTCTCTCTCTCTCTCTCTCTCTCTCTCTCTCTCTCTCTCTCTCTCCATTATCTATCTATCTGTCAAATAGACAGATAGAATAGACAATAGACAGAATAGACAATACTAGCATGGAATAAATATAAGTAAATAAAAGTAAATAAAAATAACAATATAAATAATACAACCAGAAAAATCAGAATGATCAATAAATGTTCTCTGGGACAGTTTAGAAACTTCTTAGAATTTACTGATATTCATGTGGACAAAAATTCTCATTTATATTACTACTGCTGAGGAACAGAAACCAGCTTGTGTTCACTGTCAAGTTTATACTGCAATGTAGCAGTAAACTATGTATAACAAAGATAATCATAGTTTTAGAACATATAATATATTGCCATCTAAATATATGTAATCAGATAAGAATTTTCATTGTTCTGATTTAATACCTTTCAATTCTAGCCATTCACTGAAATCCTCTCTTGCTAGTAGGCTAAAAAACTTCCAATCCTGCTTAATTCTCATAACAATAAATTTTGGGTTAGTTAAAAGCCTTCTCTCTTCACTGCAGTTATTTTAAACTTCTGTCAATATGTTTAATTCCTTATATTTAATATATTCTTCCAGAATAAAATAAGAATATGAACTACCTGAAACCTGGACATCACATTAATTTTGTACTAGATAAAGATTTTATTTTGACATTCATGTGCAATACAAGTGAAAGATACATGTTTTAAGAATAAAATGACAGTATAGCCTTGTAACTGATGGTAGCTTTTACATGACAGTAAATCAAAATGATATCCAGAAGAAACATTAAAAATAAGAGAAGTAAGATGAATTGTTTTACTGTACCAGCTACTCTTCTAATATTCAAAATATTTATATTTTGTTTAACTATCAGAAGACATTCAAAACTGTTGTTCTTGATGTTATTTTTACCCTGATTTTTTTTGTAAAATATATATTTTACAGCAAATGTACTTAGCATTCTTGCCTCCTATTTTTCCTATAGCAACACCCCTGTGGGGTAAGTGGGCTGAAAATATATATAGATAGTCCTTGACGTACTACCATAACAGAGTCCAGACTGACTGTTGTAAGTGACTCATTAAGTGAGTCATCATGTTACCGTGCCTGATTTTATGACTATTTTTCTGGTGTCAATTAAGTAAATCACTGAAGTTGTTAAGTGAACACCGCAGCTGTTAATTAAACACTGGTCATTAAGCGAATGTATTGTCTGCAAAGGACATGTTTTGTCAGAAACAAGTAGTAAATCATGGTCATATTACCACATGACACTACAAATGGCTGTAAATGCAGGTTCATATCCCTGTTTGTTCAGCTGGAATTGAGTATCAGTAGATTGTTATAACTTCATGAGTTATATAGTGTTTCATTTTGGTTATATTGTTATAGTCTGTTGTCATTTTAAGAATTATTTTTGTACATACATTTTTATTCTGTATATTGCAGTCATATTATTATGTGATGTACTGTTCTGTATAGCTTAATTAGAATGTTAAAATATGAATTTATATTTCAATTACTATTATATCTCACAAAAATGATAAGTGTAAGAGTTAAGCCAACAGATCTTAACATATTTCATAGAAAAAGAGCCAGGCAGTTTCTCTAATTCAGAAGCACAAAAGCTCCAATTTCCTTGAGATTGAGGTAGCCCCCAATTTTAATTGATCTCATATTTTGGGAATGATGGTATTGAGGGACAAAAATTGTTACATTATAGAGGCTTAAATCACCCATTGTTCCTGTTGGAAATCATAACTTCACTTCCAAAGAATGAAGCTGGCTTTTCCCTGGTTTCACGAATGGGTGTTTTTACAATCATAACCGTTGGAACTGATAGTGTTGCAAACTTTGTTTCCTGCCTCTGCTTTCTCTTGTTCTAATTCAAACTATGCTGCTGCTGCTGCTGCGTAGTAGCACAGAACTGAGGATATGTGCAGGTTTTATCTCTAAAAATCTCTATGTCCACTTCAGCCTGCCTAGGTTGTTGAGACTGTCTAGTTTTTTGGCTGAGTCCTGAATGCTTGGGTTTTCAGGAGCCTTTCCTGGTAGGAACAATGTGAGCAGTTGAAGCATCCTTCCCCTTACACAAGCAGTGGGGAGATGGGAAGCTAGTAATTTCCATGTTTGTCCCTTTCCACCTACGTTGGGACTTGAGCATGGATTGGCTACAGTTCAGCTGCAAAATTCCAAACCATCACTATATGGCAGCAAGATATAGAATATTAATACTACCCTAACTCAGTGCTTCACAGACCTGTATAAATTACCCCAAATTGGGTAAAAGTGATTTTTTTTTTTTTGGTTGGGTAGCAAAATACAAACCATTACCCAATCATAACAGGTATATTTTAATTGACTTAAGTGCTTTAGCTTAGGTTAAAAGGGCTTTCTGATAAATAGTTTTAGATTAAGGGAAAAGTTTGGGAAGGTCTGCCTAAGTCAAGGACTTGAGGTAAAACTGGCATGGAAAGAAAGAGTTATTTAAAAAAATCCGATACAGATTGTTCTTGTGTAGTGACTGTCTGATTTAATGCCTGTTTGCAGTTAACAATAGGGATGAAAAAAGTATCTATGCAACCAATTTTGCATTTATGACCTTTGTACACCTGTAAAGTAAAGCTGAAGTAAAATTATAAGCCCAGTCACAGTTTCACTTAGCCACTGCTTCATTTAGTGACTGAATTGCCAGTCCCAAATGTGGTTACTAAATGAGGACTTCAAGTTTTCTTGAAATTGAATGCATGGATTTTTTTTCATGAAGTTTAGAAATATTTCCTGGAATAAAAGATAGTGATAGAAGAGAAAATTTACTTCATTTTCCCATTGAGAACTAGAAAATTCAATTCCTTGTTTTTCATCCATGAACTTAATTTGATCTGGACATCCTTTTGCATAAACAGGGAATATAAACTATTTGGAATTCCTGAAAGCTGTTTCATTAGAAGGTACTTACAAACATTAACCTCCAATCTTATGGGTGGAGGGTTGTGTTACTATATTATTTTCCACGGTATTTGGCAAATATTACAAAATGTGCATCTATATGAATTAATTTATCATGGGTTTTGCTCTAGAAAGTCTGGTCAACTTATGTTTGCTATGTTCATGAATGTCAGCACCTCATTTAGACTAATGAAACAAAGTCAGATCTCCAGGACAAGCTTATAATATTCTTATTTTGCTATGGTAACCTGGTAAACATAGCTGTTCAAAATCATCATTGCCAAGGGAACGGATAACTGCTATTTGGCCATTTAATCCTGCGAACTCATTGCTTTATGCAGCATTCATTTGTAAGAATGAGATTTTTTCTCCCTTAAAACTGTGCTGGACCAAAGCCTTGCTGCAAAACTGCAAATAGTTAATGAATGTACCTCACCTTTTCCACCCGTTTGAAATGCTTCTGTACTCCATAAAGATTTTCCTCATAGTGCATGGTTGTGATGTAGCTTATTGCTTTGTATAATGAAACATAGACAATTGGGCAATTGATATGAAATAAGCACTCAACAAAAAGTATCTTTGTGTATTTTCCATATACTATGGCAGAACATAGGGAAACTGAAATGGACAAGAGTGAATGATAGATGTTGCTATGGTACCATTGCCCCCAAACATTTCCTTTGTTTTCTGGATGAAAAAGTGATTGGAGAGTTTATGAGTTTATGTTTTGTACAGATCATAAGATCAAAGGCACATTTCATTAAAATAACATTATAGAGTGGCTTAGAGTCATTATATATATTCATAACCAAAAGGAAAAATAAATACTGAAAAAACAAGAAAGGATTAGAGATTCAGAAATATATAGTATAGTTAGATAAATGAAACTGTCAGCTATGTGTTCTGTAATTAACTTATCTACATATGTGTTACTCAATAGTTATAACATTATTTTCTGTGTAATTTGTAATTTACTAAGTAATGATCAGCAATTCGTCATAGTATTCATAAATCCTACCCTAATAAAATCCTGCTGTAATAATGCTGTATATTAATAATACTCTGTAAATTGTGAAACATACTTTTTATTTAAATAAGGGGCAAAAGAGGAGTTAAGGCTATCTGTGCTCTCCTGTAGCACAGGAATTCTGTCCTATATGTCATATTTAACTATAGTTTGCATATGGCACAATTTTTAATAGGTGTTCCTCAATGAGTTTGGGACAATCTCTTCTACAATGGTTTGGGAATATAAAGTAAGGTAAGGTATTATTATTATACTTGTACTGTTTTAATGCTAGATGCTATACAACTATTTTAAGACTATAATAGGAATTAAATAAATATAATTACATTTCTTAATTACTAAACTCATTCATTTGATACCAATTTCTTGAGAGATTCTTAGTACATTTTTATGTATTGGGAAACTATTGTAGTTAGTATGTAATATACTTTCACATGAATGGGGTTTTTATGTCATAATTATTATTGCTGCCATTGAATATATTATACAAATCTAATATAAAAATAAATTGTTATGGAGATAATTCCAGTTGCATATGATAATTCTATGATAATTTTTTTTTTTTTGCTTTTGTGCATTTAAGTATAAAAAAGTTGCTTAATTGAAATGAATATGTGAAATTTTAGGTTGAAGCAAGTTTTTTTTTATGACTTATTTATGTATGGCAAAGAGAGTTATTCCATGTATGTAGTTCATCCCAAAAAAAGGGATTATATTTTGGCCTATAATTTAGCAGTTTAAATAGCAAAGCAAGTACAATTATATTCAGTATACTGATTCTTATTTAATTTAAGAAACAATAAGCTGACACAACTATTTACATAGTTACAGAGGTTATTGTCATTTACAACGCATCCCTTAGAACTTTCATTTTATTATATATATTTGAAAAATGGGCACTTTTTTCTTTTAGAAAACAAGTAAGTTTAGCACTGGGTATAATGAAAAGAAATCATTTTCTGAAAGGCAGCTGTGATCATATTTAAGTTTATTAGGTTAATACAATTCAATAAGTACAAGCTTACTCGATATTTTTCCCATTTAAGGTGGGTTATTGACATTTTGATATGAAGCTCCAGGCCTTTAATGAGGTTTCAGTCAGGAGTGATACTTAGATAATTATACATGAATTCATAAAAACTATAAAATAAAAATGCAAATAGTCCATTTTAACTTTTACCTTATGAGAATCAACACTGGCCACAAGATTAACAAGATCTTGATTGACTACTAATACTCTCACATTTTAGTGCCTAATTATGTCTAGTTAATTGTATGAGATAATGTTTGAAGCTGAATTTAACAATGTAACTTAATCTATCATCCAGACAAATTCCTCAGGCAAATATCACACCAGGTATTAATAATTGCTGCCAGCATTAAAGGTATGGCTTTCAGTAGTGTGGTTATATTAACTAAGCATTAAATTTTGACAAACTGTTATCAGAACCTCTGAAGGCAAAATCCTAACCTTGGGTTAGTGGAAAAATAGTGTGATAAAATGAAGACCTGTCGTTCCAACCACTTGCTTGGTATTTTCTGTGACATCTAACATTTGATTAGGGGGAAAAAACTACATATTGGTCTTGACCACCTGCTGGCAGTTTATATAACAGTGTCTGGGGTCACACATGGTGAAATGATAAACTAGCTTGTTTATTACAGATACACTTCCTGTTCATAAAGCTTTATATTACTAATTTGGCTTTATATGTTTGTGGAAGTTTTATTGGCAGGGAGTTAGAGGAAACTGATACTCAAAGTACATACTCTTAAAGCTTAAATGTGTGTAAAATAAACCATGATAAGTCAATAAACTGTGAAAGTCACAAAGCAGGTTTAATAAAAGCACAACAAACTGGCAATTAGCTAACTAATTAATCTCTGTAATGAGATTCAACCCTAAATTGTCATATAGAGTAGATGTAGAATCTAGTCCCCCTGTGAATATTCTTAAATGCTTCTTTTATTATATTAATTATAACACTTTATATTATAGCATATATTCTCCATTGATCAAGCATAGTATAATTCATATCAAGCAATCTCCCCTTTATTTTATATAAAGACACAAAGAAAAAACTGAGTTTTTCACTACTTTTTAAAATGAAGCTTCAAAATTTCAAGTTGCTTACGACCATTCTGTTTACGTACACTCTATTTTAATGGGTCATGTTCTGTTTGCACAAGCAGACATTTGAGACGAGGCAGTTCACAACAATTGATGTCTTTTATTGGTACAATCACTGAACAGAAGCAAACGAACAAATGGCAACAAGCTCTTTTATACTCCCCGTGCAAGGGGATGCACAGCCAATGATTGCGGGCTATTCTCCCGCCTCGTGCTTGCGCGCAAGGCTGGAGACAGCCTGTCTGGGTCCCGGGCAGACACGTGGTCTGTCCGGGTCTCTGCAACCTTTCTGCAGACTTCCTGAGCCTTGCTGAATGACTCAGCAAGGCCCAGGACACAACACCCCTCTCCCCATGGATTAAACAACACTATCCCTGTTGTTTAACAGCACATACCAATGGCTGACCGGTAAACAAGTTATGCGGTCACCCTTACTCCTGGCACCCTATCTTCCATTAGTTTTCCCGTGGTCCACGTTATTCCACTCTTTGAAAATATGGGCCCCACAGGGACCTCACATATTCTTGTAAATACTTAGGAGGACCCTAGACCCTCTCAGATCTCCGTGGAGCCAAATCAGGTACAGGTGTGATGATAGGTGTGGGAATTGTAAGAGGTGCCTGGAGTGCCTCTTGCGCAAAACAAACCAGGACTTTGTCGCCCAGAAGACTCAGGGGCTCCCCCTGACTGCTGACTGGCTGGATCCGCTAGACCCAAACCAGAGTTCCTTGGTGGGGTTGAGTTCCCCGAGTCCCTTGGTGGGGCGGAGTTCCCCAACAGTCCTTGGGACTCCTCTTGGGAGCACTGTCCCTCAAGCCCAAGGCCAGCAGCAGGAGTACCCTGAGTAGCCGATTTACGGCCATTTGCCCTATGCCAGGGACCTCTGCCAGAATCAGGAGCCGCCTCCCTGGCAGGACCCCCTGCGTCTATGCCAGAATCAGGATCCACCTCCATGGCAAGACCCCCATCTGGAGCATTTGGAAAAATGCCCTCTTGGAAAGACTGTGGTCCACAATCGTAATTGAGGTCCCCCTCCCCCCTGAGAGCGGAACCAGGGGAGGAAACGTGGCCAGGAAGCCTCTAGCGCAGTTGGTCAATGTGGCGTCGAAGCACATGACCATCCTCTAAGGCCACTTCGTAGGACAGTGGCCCAGAGACCTTACATATTACAGCAGGTACCCAGAGATGCCCATGCCCATAGTTTCTGACCCAAACCGGATCACCCACTTGGAGTCTCCTAGGTGCCCACGGTTGCGACACCTGTGAAGCCACCCGGTTTTGGTGCAGCCTGTCCAGCTTCATAATGAGTCTGCGACCCCAGCGGAGTTCAGCTGGGCTCTTTCCTGTAGCTGTGCAAGGTGTGGTGCGATGTGCAAGGAGAAAATCAGCTAACCTGTGATGCCAGGGTCCTTGAGTGATTCTCTTTAATGCGTCTTTGGTGGTACGCACCATGCGTTCAGCCTGACCGTTGGTGGCAAGGTGAAAAGGAGCAGACGTGGCATGCCGGATCAAGTTGGCTTGAAGAAATGCCTGAAACTCAGAAGAGGTAAATTGGGGACCATTGTCTGATACTAAAACATCAGGAAGACCATGGGAAGCGAAGATTCCTCTGAGCACCTGGATGGTCCTAGCAGTAGTAGTGGAGGACACAGGAATGACCTCTAGCCACTTGGAATGGCTATCCACAAGGAGGAGGAAGAAAGGACCCAGCATAGTCTATATGGACGCGTGACCATGGAGTAAGTGTCTCCTCCCACCTATGTACAGGGGCCTGGGGCATTTCTGGCCGTGATTGCTGGCACATTTGGCACCCATGAACCTGGGCCTCAATATCGAGTCCAGGCCACCAAAGATGGCTGTGTGCAAGCGCCTTCATTCTCACTATTCCTGGATGTCCCTCATGGAGAGAGAGCAAGACTCTAGTCCTCAATGAGGCCGGGATAACTACTCTGCTTCCCCACAGGATACACCCCTTGAATGTAGACAATTCATGCTTCCTACACCAGAAGCTTTGGAACTCTGTACCAGGACACGTGTCAGGCCATCCTGACAACACGCAGGTCAGCACGCATGCAAGCGTGTGATCAGTAGCAGTTTCAGCAGCCACATCCCTAGCATTGAGGGGAGATTCAGGTAAGTCCTGAATAGAAAGAATGTGTACAGCAGGAGCAGGGTCTGCCTTTATTTGTTTAAGAGGTAACCTACTCAGGCCATCAGTATGGCCCATCTCAGTACCTGGCCTGTGAACCAGGGAGTAATCATAAGCTGCTAAGAAAATTGACCATCTCAGCATTCTAGGAGATATTATATGAGGAGTCTGTTTATTGGTTGTAAACAACCCCAGCAAAGGCTTGTGGTCAATATAGACTGTGAAATGGTGGCCATACAAGAAATCATGAAATTTCTTGATGCCTGAGATTATTGCCAAGGCTTCCCTGTCAATCTGCACGTAATTATGCTCTGCAGCTGAGAGGGTTCTAGAATAATAGGCCACAGGGACCTGAGTCCCATCTGCCTTGAGATGACTTAACACTGCTCCTACCCCATAAGGGGAAGCATCACATGTGATGCACACAGGCAAGTGCTCATTGAAGTGAGCCAGTACAGCATTGGAGGATAGCAAAGCCTTAACTTCTTTAAAAGCCTTTTCATGGACCTTTGTCCCATGGAGCCTGCTTGTCCAAGAGCCTGTGTAGCGGCTCAGCCACTGCAGCCTTGTGGGGGAGAAATGAATGGTAAAAATTTAGGAGGCCCAGAAAAGCCTGAAGTTCAGTTTTTGACTGGGGACTAGGGGCCAGTTGAATGGCCTGGAATTTGGACTCTGAGGGGTGGATGCCTTCTGCATCAATACGAAACCCTAGAAATTCGGTGGATGTTACACCTATTTTGCATTTGTCTTGCTGTAACTTCAGCCCAGCTTGGCCGAAGCGCAGCAAGACAGCTCTCAGCCTGTCAGCCAAGTTCCCCGATGACTCTCCTGCATGAGGACGTCATCAAAATAGGGGCAGACCCCAGGAATACCCCTGAGCGTTCGCTCCATCACCCCTTGAAAAATGCCAGGGGCTACATTGACCCCAAACTGCAGCCTCTTTACTTTGAAAGCCCCTCTGTGAGTGACTATAGTTTGTGCCTCAGCTGTTGCCTCATCAACAGGTAATTGTTGATAGGCCTGAGCTAAGTCAAGCTTGGCAAAAAGTTTTCCTCCTTTAAGTGAGGCCAGAATGTGGCTCACCACGGGCACAGGATATGCGTGTTGCTGCAAGGCTTTATTTAAAGTGCATTTATAGTCCGCACATATTCGGACTTCACCATTTGATTTCAGTGGCGTTACTATGGGGGTTTCCCATGGACTAGAGTCCACAGGTTCAAGAATGCCTTGTTGGAGCAATTTGTCCAACTCAGCATCATTTTGCTCTTGAGGGCAAAAGGCACCCTCCTTGGCTTGACCCTGATGGGTGTAATGTTTGGATCCAACTTTAACGGAATGGGAGGCCCCTTGTATGAGCCAAGTTCTGGGCTGAATACATCAGCAAACTCCTTACAGACTCTTGTAAGGCTGGCTGTTTGCAGATGATTCAGACCAGTCACCTGGATCCCAAGTGCCTCGAACCAATCGAGTCCTATAAGACTCGTTCGATCACCCCCACATCAAATAATCCGTTGAAGCCTTTACGCTGCACTCTGAGCGTGGCCTCCCCCTTCACACTTACTCTCGAGTTCTGAAAATCCATGAGAATGAGATTGGAGGGCCTGAGTTTGACTCGTGAGCCACTCCTGGAGCAAACCTTGTTAAAGGTGTCTACAGAAATAATGGAAAGAGCGGACCCGGTGTCCAGCTCCATGGCCAGGGGAACTCCCTGCAACTGTACATCAATGCGTAGCTTTTTCTTAAGGGCCGGTGAATCCCTGTTTTAAACACCCCCCTATGGGATGCGCAGAAACCCACCCTGTTTTGACTGGGGACCTTGGTACCTTTCAGAGGCAATTCAGGGGACCTATTATTTTGATGACCCATGCAGGCTGATGCGATATGGCCTTGCCTGCCACATGCCCGGCAGACAGCAGAACGAAAACGGCAGTCGGCTCTCCTGTGGCGACCCCCACAGCCGAAACAGTGAAGGGATGCAGGCAGCTGCCCTCTGCGTTCCTGCAGCCTTCTCTCTGCCGCTGGTTGAAGTCTGTCCACCTCTTCTTCCTCGGACTCTTCACCAGAGGCCTCTCACACGGTTTCTTGGTGGACGGGGACGGCCGCTGGAGGGTTCTTTGACGACTGCAAGGCCTTCACTGCGCCGCCGGCTGCTTCTTCAGCTGTGACTTCTCTTACGGCATCTTGGAACATGACATCAGCCTTCGCAAACAACTTCTGTTGCATCTCACGGCTTCGCAACCCACAGACAAGTCTATCTCGGAGCCTCTCCTCCAGATCTTGAAAAGCACATGGTCTTGCAGCCTGCCTCAGGGCCGCAACGAAGTCCGCAGCTGATTCTCCGGGCCACTGGTCCCGCTGCTCGAACTGGTGCCTCCAAGCTATTACTGATAGCTTGGGCTCGAAATGCTCGCGCAGCATTTTCTTAAGATTGGCATACGCGATCGATTCCAAAGGTGCTGGGGCAACAAGATTCTCGGCAATTTCAAAAGTCTCTTGCCCACAGACGCACAACAAGGTAGCCGCTTTCAGGCCGTCTTCCTGGATTCTGTTCACCCGAAAATAGTTCTCAACGCGAGCTGCGTACGAGCTCCAGCGTTCCGGGTGTGAAGTGTTGAATTCACCGAGATGACCCAGCTTGGACATCTTCGTGAACGATGTCCTCGTCGTGTCTCGCCGCAAGGAAGGAGAAGGGGTCCCACGAAGCCAAGCCCACCTCAGCGTATGCGTACTGGCAGGCAGTTGCTCCTTCTGGACGCCACACTTCTCTTTTCCTTCAGGCCTTAGGTGAGTAGGCCTATCTTCTTGCAGTAGGCTTCCAAACGGCGAGTCCCACCTTCGTCGCCAATGTTCTGTTCGCACAAGCAGACATTTGAGACGAGGCAGTTCACAACAATTGATGTCTTTTATTGGTACAATCACTGAACAGAAGCAAACGAACAAATGGCAACAAGCCCTTTTATACTCCCCATGCAAGGGGATGCACAGCCAATGATTGCATGCTATTCTCCCACCTCGCGCATGCGCGCAAGGCTGGAGACAGCCTGTCTGGGTCCCGGGCAGACACGTGGTCTCTCCGGGTCTCTGCAACCTTTCTGGTCTCTGCAACCTTTCTGCAGACTTCCTGAGCCTTGCTGAATGACTCAGCAAGGCCCAGGACACAACAGGTCCCCAAAGTTATACTGAATTAAATTAACACAAAACTATATGTGGATATTTTTATAACTTAAATCCTTATATATAGATCCAAATAAGCCTCTTATCTTCCCTTTCATATATATAATCTTCATATTGCATTTAGCTCATGAACATTCCTATAGCAAGTTGTTAGATGTTATGCCATTGAGTATGGTTCAGTTCTAAATATAAGGAATGAAGTGTGATGCCAGGAACAGTTTTCAAGACAGACAGAATCATTGTGTCAATTAAGACCAAGACCTTCTTAATCCCAAATGTCACGAAGGGGATAATTAGATTTCCATTGACTAAAACATGTGGGAATTAAAAAAAACCATAGAATTTAAAACAAGGATATACACACATACACATACACATACAAGTTCTGTTTTTACCATTCTTACTAATCAAATCATGTGGTCATTTATCAAGTCCAACAGCTTCCCCAATTGAGGTTGCTTACTGGAAACCAAGTAGGAAGGTTATAAGCTGTGATCACTTGACCGCAGAATGCTGCAACTGATCATGAATGCAAGCTAGTTGCAAAGTCCCTAAATAGTAATTATGTGATCCTGGGGTTGGTGCAACAGTAAGTACAAGGATAGGTCATACATCACTTTTTCCAAGGTTGTTGTAACTTTGAACAACTTGAACAACTTCATTAAATGTGTGGTTGTAAATTGAGGACTACCTGTATTAAAATAAACTTGCTTACAACAAGAGTAGTTCAGCAATGGAACTGATTAGAAAGCTGAAAGTTTCCCCTTTATTGGATGTGATCAAGCAGAATAATTATTTGTTTAATTATTTCAAATTATTTCAAATTATTTGATTTCTATTTCTCTACTATACAGGGAATTGGATTTCATGGATTGACTCCTTTCAGTTCTATGATCTTTGAATCTATATGTTCTAGATGATTAGATAATTCTCCATATTTGATTATTATTTAGCCTATTTGATTCTGATGTTTATCCAAGGTTGCCCATGTGCCAAGTTTGTGTTTATCTTGCTTTAGGTAGGTTTTGTTATCAAATAATTATCTTCTAAAAACTTTATTAATTCCCTGAATAATTATGTTTCCTAATCTAAAGATTCTTGTGATTCCTGATTCTTCTATTTCTTCAGTTTTTTGCATTTTAATTGCATTCCAATTATTCATGTAATAATCATGTAGATCAGCGGCCTCCAACCTTTTGGGCACCAGGGACTGTTTCTGTGGAGAGAGGTTTGTCCGTGGACTGGAGAGGCATGGTTTTGCCTGCATCCCACGGATGGGGCTTTGCTTGTTTGCATGACCTGGTTTCTGGTATGCTGTTGTGGTGCTGGTCTACAGACCGGAATTGGGGACCACAGATATAGATTCTTGATGTTGTATCTACATTTGCCATAGAATGTTTTCCTTCACTGCATCTGAGACAGATTCAAAAACTTTGTAGCATTGATGTTTATTAGATATCCATTAAATTGAATAAATATGATGACTCTTTCATATGGCTTCTGCACAAATTTATCTCTTGTAACTATAGTGTATTTTAACTTACAAGAGGACCTTTTAAGTAGAATTAGTCAGTTACATCATCAAAATAAACAAAACTGTTACCAGATCACAAACCCTATAGGATATGTATGACATGCTACTTAATCCCCTCAGGGAAGACTTTTTACCAGCTCTAGAGTTAATGGTTATATATATTCCACTTAATTATATTAATTTGGTGACACAGGTTCTATTGAAAGCCTAACTTTTGAAGCAAACTCTATTTTGATGCTTTTCAAATAAACCATTAAGATTCTGGTTGTTGAGGTTTTTTAAAATCAACACCTTGAATACAGGAAAAAATAACTTTTAAAACTGCATCCTGCTTTTTTGCCTTTTGTGACAGTTAAATAAATACGTATATTTTTGCAAAGTTTAGCTGGAAACACACATGCACACTCACAGACCCTTCTTAAATACAGGAAAAATTGATGCTACAGATTGTTTGTTTGCTTTTTCTAATTTTTTGCAAACTTTAATTTGAAATACATGTAGAAACATTCTTCCAACTTTCCAGCAGGCAATAAAAAATGGCAAAGGGAACAAACCCTAATGAGCCTTTCTGAATAAAAATAAAAGTGAATAAAAAATCTTGAACTCCTCTGTGCAAAGATTTAGCTACAAGTAGGTCTATAATTAAGCAGACACATACCCTCCTGACAACTGTAGACCTATGTAAACTTTTCTTATACAATGAAGAATTGATATATGAAATTACTCTGAACATGCGCAGAATGTATTCTGCAATGAAAAGTATCTGTTACCTAGAAAAAAGAGTATTATCTTTATACTATTTCCTAATATTGTAAGACAGTAATATATCATAACAATTTATGTGTACTGTTAGAGCAGGGAATGGTAGCCTTCTTCCAGATAGGAGCCAGAAGCCATGTTACTGCCATTGCCATTGCCACTTTCTTTTTCTCTGCCTAGGTGAGGCACTTGCAGTTCTGTTAGCACTGAGCTGGTGAACCCATCACTAAAATGGTTGCTGAAGGTGGCAAATACTCATAAGAACAGCCAAAGAGAATCTTCTTTCCCCCAAAGACCAGTGGCTATGTTTCTTTGTGAGATTATGGGCAAGATGATTTTGGTAGTGAGTCAGGTTTGGCAATGGACAGTTGGTTGCTGACTCCTTTATTAGAGTTTACAGTTTCTGTTCTATAATTAATTCAGACAAATATGGAACCAGACCGCCTGATACGACTATGATGTAACAAGGGCAAAATTGTCATTCCAGAAAAAAAAACTAGAAGCCTTTGAACTAACTATAGCCTGCACAATGCATATCCCCAAATAGTCTGGAAGGTATGATGTAGAGCAGAGGTCCCCAACTCCCGGTCCATGGACCAGTACCGGTCTGCGGCATGCCAGAAACCGGGCCGCACAAATAAGCGAAGCCCCATTTGCAGGATGCAGGCAGTACATGAAATCACGCCCCCTCTGGTCCGCAGAAAAACCTCTCTCCGTGGAACCAGTCCCTGGTGCCCAAAAGATTAGGGGCCTCTTATGTAGAGATCATCCAAGCTCTGCAAATCAGCTGTAGCCTGCTTAGAGCCCTGGGATGATTCTCAAAAGCCTTGGATATACAAGAGACTGTATACAAAAGACTGTTATAGATTGTGAAAATATTTGTGAAGTATTAACTTCATAAGAATTTGCAGTAATGACTGCAAGACCATTGAACTGCAGTATTAACCATAATTAATATTTCTATTTTATACCTCAATATTTCACCTGATAGCAATTCTATCACAAGTTTCAAGCCTTTGCTGATGTAAGTGATTGGAGATTTAGCTTCTTTCATACATGGCACATAACTGTGGGAACATATGGCTTTAATTAAGTAGACTATTCTAGCTCCTTCTTAGGCAGTTTTCCACATGGCAAGCAATATTTGTTGAACACAAATCAAGTTTTACAGCTGTCTCTTAAAAGAAACTGATTGAATGACATAGGTTGCTTTTAAACACTCTGTTGGGTTACTTTATAGAACCTCAGGAGATTAAGCCAGAAGAAAAGTTGGATTGGATATATACATTAAATATCATTTGGATCAGCCGCCACCTTCCCTTTCACTTTAATCTCTTTAAAGTATTGTGCTTGAGGAACTATTATGTAACAGTAAATGTTGGCAGGCAACACCGTGAAACCAAGATAATTTTTGATTAAACTTATTCTTGCTTTCCCCCCATTTTTTAATTAAGCCATTAAATGTAGTTTAACAAAGATTCAATTGTAAATTGGATTCCCTGATTGAGATTCCTTTTAGATGATTTTGAAAGATGACATTTACTGTGGCATCCAAGCCTGGAATGTGCTCCTAACTCAGTGACAATAGTGTAACCTTTCAGTGCCAGATCAAAACCTACCTATTTATCTAGCCATTTGAAATTATTGTGTTTTCAGCTGGATCCACATTTTTCCATTATTTTTCCATTATTTATTTCTGCAAACTTTCTTGAATTTGAATTTTGAAGGCAGGTGTGGATTACAAATTATTTTAAAAATTCTGGAAAATTTATAATACATGAATCTTAATAATAAAGGGTCAAATACCTTATAGACATATAAATCATATTGTGTCCCTGTACTGATAAAAAAAACTAAAAGTAATGATTGCTACAGCTATTGTACCATAGTGGAGAGGATAATGATGGGGCAGACGCAGGTTCAGATAACACTTTCCTTAGAAGTTTAGGAGATGGATTTAAATAATCCGTATCTCAGTACAATTTATGTAAAACTTTGAAATTAACAAGATAGAGGCAATACTAAGCATATCACCTTGAACTCATCTAAGATAAATAACAAGTCACTGCCAGAGGTTCTGCTGATTTTTGATTATTGTTATGACATGAAATTTATACCCAGATCAGTGTCTATAATAAATTACAGCGTAATGGTATACAAAACATGTCTTCAACTAAAACTAAACTTATAGTTTCAAACTTATACTTAATGATCACACAGAAATCACATAATATATACTAACAATATTTTAACAGAGTCTAATAGAGGCATTGGGCAATGCATACTTTATCTACAGATAGTCCTCTTTGTAAATGTTCCAAGAGGCTATTCATAGGTCAATTTTGTTTTCAAATCCAACCAACATGCCTCCTAATATGTGATGGTCTGCCTAGTGTATATATGCAGTGTTCCATAAATGAACTCTTTCCCTCCTTTTGTTATTCGGAATTTATAGAGATACCGAGAATGTATATATTCCATTATTGCAGTCTACAAATTTGTTCACATACAAACTTTCCAATATTATTTCTTCCATTTGCTTTAGCTTTTATCTATCATTTACCGAACATAAAAATTCTACCCATATAATTGAGATGGACAGAGGGTCAAAGTGATATGGAAATTCTCTAGTTTGCTGAAATACAGGAAAATAATAAAAAAAAATCCCAATGAGCTCTGACCATGTGATGAGTTTATTGAACAGTAATTGTTCAGAATAGAAAATAGAGAATAAAAAACAAGGTTGGGAGAAAAAGGGAAAAGTTGCTTAAACCTTGAACAAAGAATTCTGCACTGGAACAGTCTGAAATTCACATACTCATTTTACTATGTACCATCAGTGGAACATTAAAAGGATTCCAAAAACACATTAAAGTTACTTAGAATTTGTTTAAAAAGCACATTTTTAAATATCTGAAAATTAAGAGTCAATAAATATGCCTTTTTCCTGACATTGTTAAGGTTTCTGCTATGGTATGTTGGTAGCTCTGACATTTTATACTTGTTTAGTCTCCTTACAATTGAGGAATATGTCAAGTTATGTAATGAACAAATTATTGGCAGTGAAGGATAATCCTACATCACTGTTAGTGATTTCAAGGGAAAAGGAACTGATGTTTTTCATATCTACCTGATTCATTCATGATGGCATGGATGTCATCCAAAAGAATATGATATAAATAGAAATATGGCTCTAACATTTTCCATATTGAATTTTTAACAAATGAAAACAAGAAAAAAAAAGACAGAAAGACAGAAAGATGAAGGGAAGTGGGAGGGAAAGGAAAGGAAAGGCTTTACGGTATGTATATATATGTATGGGCTTTCTAAGAAAAAAAAAGTATAACCAGAATAACTCTATATAAAAGATAGAACTCTTCCCTTTTTAATCTTATAGAACATTTGATAGTTTAAAGTAGTAATTAAAAGAATATAAAACCAATGGGTATTCTCAAGAGAATGAGAATCGAACTGGTATAGGGGGCAACTTTTTAATGGTGTTGCATCTGGTGATCAATAGAATCATGCATTTGTATTATTTTCATTTTTAATTGATATTTCCCATTTTTAAAACTTTTATATGCCTATATAATTTTTAGAATATAATTGTATACTTTTGCGGTAACAGAAGGTATATTTTGGGGCACTTTCATAATAAATCTGTTGATCTATAAAGTGCCCCAAAATATAACTTCTGTTACCGCAGTTAGCTTTATTTTAATCTGTAGTTTAAGAGTAGTCATTCCTCATATGTTTGGAAAGAAAAAGAAAAACATCTGTGGGTTTTTAATATGAATTCACTATTTCTTGATAATATTGTGTCATTTGCACCTCGTCGTGTGACCATTTCAATGGTTGGCCTTTTTTTAACAGATGGATTCTATAATTCAAAAGCTGTCTCATTCAGCAATTTTGATACTTAATATTACTGACTTTTGTGCTCTGTTTGTAATATGACAAAAATTCCAACCTCAAAAGAATTTCTGCCTTCTTTGTTGTTTGGAATGTTTCTGGTCAGGGGCATCTGTGGAAGCAGCTGAAGTGACTGAAAAAAGTTGGGATATAGAGATGGGGCCTTTATTATACAAGCAAAGCCTTACTCCATTTTAGCATATATTGCAACACATGGAAAAAGGAATGGGGATTTAATCACATGGTCACAGCTCATATCTTGACTTATTTGATTGCTCTCCTAGGGGCAACTTGTTTCTGATTGTGTCAGAAGTATTGTACAGAAAGTACTTTCAGAACTAAATAAATTCAGTGATCAATTTGAATGTAAAATAAACTTTTACTATTTGGAAAGATTGTTGTGAAAGGATTCACATAAAAAGCTTAATTTGATAATTAAGAAGTGATATTTAATCTTGCGTACTAGTTTGAACAGTTTTACTTGAGAATATTTATAGTGCTTAAACAAAGTATCCCAAATGACTGAACATGTTTTTACATGGCCTTTCTAAGAAATGTAGTGTGTGAGAGACTGTACTTTTAATTAAATATATTGTGAAAAAAAATGTGTTAACCATTTTGACATATGTGGTAGGATAATAAAGTACAGACAGTCTTAATCACTGGGCCTTATTAAATATTGATATGCTGTCATTAGCTGTACCTGTTAAAATGCATGTCATTTTATGCCATTCAGAAGAACCACTAATTTCCTATCAAATACTAATCACATAAGAAGATGCATAAGGTTCTTAATTAACCCTCCTAGTTCCAGGCTCAACTTAGGTTTCTGGATATTGTCTAATTGAAGCTATATATCTGAAAAATTATTAAACATGTGAGCCATGAGTCCAGTTCCCAACAGATCGCAGGGATCCTAGTTGGGAAAAATTGCCCTACAGAAAAAGATTTAAAACAAACCCCAAATGTAAGCTTATTTTCTTGAGATTCTCTATATCATCTTTAAAGCTTTAAGCTAAAGTTTTAAAGTTAAAATCAAAACCAAAATACAATATGATGTTTACCTTTTTTCTTTTATGGAATCTGGGCCCTTGTTACTATTTGCATATGAAATAATATATTTTTTAAAGATTTATTATAGTAAACAACTTTGTGCTCAGTGAAATCCACTGAGAACCAGATACTTTTCTATCATGTCTACTTCTGGGAAATAGCTGGTTGCTATTTGAAAATATTATGTAGAAAACTGAGCAACTCCTTCATGATTAAAGACTAACTTGCTTAAGCTAAGTAGGCATTTTTAAACAAATATTGAATTAGTAAAAAATCGTACACTGTACAGAATGCTTAATAGAAACAAATTTTGTTTTTATCAGGTGTTAATACTAATGCAGGTATATGCTTTTCCTAGTATATTTAAATCTTACTCAAATGCATTTGAAATTTATATTTCAAGGTTTGTTGAGTAAATATAATAAGGCAGTGCAACCCTGAAGTTCTTATGAATCTGACCTTATAGGCTTTTGTAAGGCTATGAAAACATGCAGTGACTTACTCTCTGTGGTATTTTATTCCTGATTGTTATTACTTTGAACTGATTATTCTCTCTAATGTGTGGCTATGTGTTATTATCTATTTTGTATTCTGGATTTCTGTAGATATCTAGAATTACTCGGTGATTGAGGTAGTTTATAAATCAATCAATAGATCAATTAAACTATAAAAGAAAACCTCATGATAGGAATAATATCTATTATCTATCATGGATAAATAAAAGGGAAAGACAGGAACTTATTTTAATCATATTCTGAAATTTTGCTAAGGATGTAAAGGTACAGAGTGAATTGCACAATCATGTAAATATTAAAATGCATAAAAATAATTCATCATCCAAGTTTAAATATTCTTTTCTATCTTAATAGTAAATATAAGTATCAACTTTATTTGCTATCAGCCTGCTTATCTCTAATTATTAAGATTAAACAACTAGAAACATGCCCCTGGGACAACAGTCAAACAATTCAAGATGTCAGCAAGAAGTGACTAAATAAATAATATTGTTAAGTCAAAAGGTCATAGCGTACAGAGCTCTTATAAAACAAATGGCAACAATAATTTCCCCCGTATTAAATCTCAAGTGTATACTGTTGTGAAATGTGGACATGGTGATACATTTCTTCTCATTACACCAATTCAGAGACTGAAATACATCTTGACCCAGGGATTTTCCCCAGGAAATAGTCAACACTCTGACTAGTAATGAAGAATTAGGAGACTTAATCCTGAATCATGATTTAGCAATACCAGACTTGGTACCTTATTCATACAAAGCCAGTTTATTTAGTTTTCATTGACTATGTGAACATTAAGACCTATGGTGGTGCAGTGGTTAGAATGCAGTATTGCAGGTGAGTTTGAGTCTCACCGACTCAAGGTTGACTCAGCCTTCCATCCTTCGGAGGTCGGTAAAATGAGGACCCTGATTGTTGTGGGCAATATGCTGACTCTGTAAACCACTTAGAGAGGACTGTAAAGCACTGTGAAGTGGTATATAAGTCTAACTGCTATTGTTATTAAAACAAAAATAGAAAGGAAGACAGTGTTGGTTGATGCTTCCTCAGTCATAGTTTGGCATATTTTATTTTATTTTAATTATTTCAACATTCCATTCATGTATGAATTGATTCTTGCTAATAATATCAGAGAGAAAGAAGAATTATATAAACCAGTATTTCATGTTGTGTCTGTGAACTCCATTCTTGCAATGCATGCTGCAATGCATGCTGTGAAAAAAGTAAGATAAATTATATAAGCATTGAAGAAAGAACATACAAAGGTATTGGCCTGATCTTCTTTAAATTCATTTATAGTTCTTATTCTAGCAGCTGAAAAAAAAAAAAAAAAGCCTGCAGAGTTACCTCTTAGACTCTGCATTCCATCACAATAGGGAAATTCTCAGGTGATTGGATTCAAAGAAATTTGGCTGATTTTATTCTGAAGGGTAGTGTAATACAAAAGGAAATTGGATTCTTCTGTAAGTGGGAAAAAGTTAATTTTATCTTCATTTTTACAATAAAATATCCCCATCCACACAAGAACATATTTAATATATAATTTGAAAGTTAATCTAGTTTATAGTGATTATTCATTACAAGCATAAGTGTGAAGATTAGGATGGACAACTGTTTGGAACTTCATGGCTGGGAATAGTGCCATCTCTACCCACAAGTGATGCACATACGTGGCTGTTTGGCTGCCTACCTCATGCCATCTGTTCACATGGCATGGTGCCGGCTTACAAATTGGTTAAACCTGTGCCAACAGTAATTGATGTAGTTATAAATACAAAAGATTGCATGTGCCATCTCATGGGACAAGATTCTTTGTGGCCCCTGAAGTAATATGACTCTAAGTCTGTAGGTGTAGTTGATAGTTATGTTTGCAATCATGTGAAAACTTCATAGGTTTATGAGAATTAAAACCAAATGTTCGTAAATCCTCAGAGAATGGATGCAATATGAAAGGGAGGTCAGAGCTTGGTTAAGTACAGCTTCACCTTTTTTATATACAATATATCATCGTAACCACCATATTGGCTCCCCCCCACTATACTCTGTGAACATTCCTGGGTTAATGCAAGCACAGCACCCTCTTGAATTGTTAAAGCAACTGTGTCTTTTGGAAGATTCATGAGGCTACTTTGAAACCTGGTTGCCTCTAAATGCTTAGACATGCAAACATAACATTTCTAATGGAACAGGCAACAAAACAGCTGTGCGTGTACATGGAAGGGCAGGCAGATGCTAACATTTGAATCAGCCTCACCATGTGTTCCAAAGGATATGGATGATTTGATATTTGGAGCAGTATTTTGGTTCCAGGTAGGCCAGACTAGAAATACAACAAGATAAATTATTTCTACTTTATTGTCAAGCTACATTAATAGAATGTTGGAAGTCTGAAAGTACAATTCTCCTATTGTCACATTTATCACCTAAGAATTTAGGGAGCTTTCCTTCTGAGCCTCTTGCTTTACCCACTATACAGTTGTGGTTAGCTGTTTCTTATCAGACTAGTCCCTAGGCAGCATCTCATTGCCCATCTGTCAAAGTCTTTCCCACATACCATTAAAACCATACACTTGAAAGTACTGATGGAAAACCAACATTTATTTGTATTTTATTTGGAAATCCTTCATATGCTAATCTATAATCAGGTAGTCAAAATGATAAATATATGTATATTGGATATAGAATGGCAAATTAGCTTTGCCTCCTTATCTAAACATTATATCTAAGCAAACTCTCCTCTTATGTGGAAACTTGAAATATATAACTACTTAAAATTTAAAAGTCCTCTCCAACATTGATGATGTTACCAGGTTTGGGTAATGAAATGTCTACAACAAAAAAAACAAGCTCAGAGAGCACCAAAGACCCCTCATTTCAACCCAGACTACAAATATTCTTCTTTATACATTTTCTGATGTTTTTGCTGGCAACTTCATAAGCAAAATAATCTATATTTTATTATATTGCCTTTTCTACACAGATATTAGGAACAAGTACATTGCACATCTTTCAGTGGACTTCTGAAGACACACAAACTTTTTTTAATACTTCTGGCTGATTAGTACATCAGTACATTTGGCAGTGGCTGAATTCTATTTTTCTGCCTTTAGAATCAGAAACCAAATTCTGATGAGAAATAATCTGCCAATGGATAAAAATTATAGCTGCCTTTCTGTCTTTTTTTCTCATTTATTCAGTTTTTAAACCAACCAAAGAAACCAAACATTCCCTTAATTTTTCTTTTTCCTTTCCTTTCCTTTCCTTTCCTTTCCTTTCCTTTCCTTTCCTTTCCTTTCCTTTCCTTTCCTTTCCTTTCCTTTCCTTTCCTTTCCTTTCCTTTCCTTTCCTTTCCTTTCCTTTCCTTTTTTGTATTTTGGTCTATGACCTTAAATTGCATAAATGAAAATGAAAATATATTCATCAGAGCAATGCCTTGGTAAGGCCACACTTGGAATACTGCATCCAGTTTTGGTCACCACGATGTAAAAAAGATGTTGGGACCCTAGAAAGAGTACAGAGAAGAGCAACAAAGATGATTAGGGGACTGGAGGCTAAAACATATAAGGAACGTTTGCTAGAATTGGGTATGTCTAGTTTAATGAAGAGAAGGATGAGAGGGGACATGATAGCAGTGTTCCAATATCTCAGGGGCTGCCACAAAGAAGAGGGAGTCAAGCTATTTTCCAAAGTGCCTGAGGGCAGGACAAGAAGCAACGGATGGAAACTAATCAAGGAGAGAAGCAACCTAGAACTAAGGAGAAACTTCCTGACAGTTAGAACAATTAACCAGTGGAACAACCTGCCTCCAGAAGCGTGTGAGTGCTCCAACACTGGAAGTTTAAGAAGAGACTGGGACAGCCATTGTCTGAAATGGTATAGGGTTTCCTGCCTGAGCAGGGGTTGGACTAGATGACCTCCAAGGCCTCTTCAATTATTATTATTATTATTATTATTATTATTATTATTATTATTATTATTATTATTATTATTATTATTATTATTATTATTATTATTATTATTATTATTATTATTATTATTATTATTATATAGAACTAAGGAGAAACTTCCTGACAGTTAGAACAATTAACCAGTGGAACAACCTGCCTCCAGAAGCGGTGAGTGCTCCAACACTGGAAGTTTTTAAGAAGAGACTGGACAGCTATTTGTCTGAAATGGTATAGGGTTTCCTGCCTGAGCAGGGGGTTGGACTTGATGACCTCCAAGGTCCCTTCCAACTTTATTATTATTATTATTATTATTATTATTATTATTATTATTATTATTATTATTATTATTATTATTATTATTATTATTATTATTATTATTATTATTATTATTATTATTGTATATAAAAAAAGATGTCGGAACTCACACACGACATACAACTCGCCTTGCCTACTCTACAAGGTTTACTTTTGTAGTTGAAAAAAAACCCCTTCAATTTTAGTGTATCTAAAAGACTAGGATTTTGTTCAAGGTAAGTTAATATTGTTAATATTATCATGCACTGTGTGGCTTTAAATTACAAGAAGGCATTTTATTAATCTTTACTATTGGCATACCCATTTAGTTTAATGAATGGAAATGTCAGCTTTCTATGTGGAATAAAATTGGTCCAATAAAACAAAATTTGGTTTCTTGTAAAAGATTGAATTATTTTTAAGAGGTGGTCAAACAAGGTGGAAAAATTTACATTTGGAATTTAATATGGATATTGACTTGAAACAAATTAAAGTTGAAACTTTGTCAGTGAACAGGTTACTTTTAATTTACCTTTAAATTAAACCCAATTTAATAAATAGATCTGATTAAACTTCCTACTGTAGGTCTACCTTTTACATCTGACCAATACATATTTAATATATATTATTAATAATAATAATACCTCCGAATCACAAGACATTGGCTTTATTCTTATTCTTCCCCTCTGCAGTTTGAATATAAAGTATAAAAGACTAAAAAGAGATTTTCGTAGACATCCCAGCCTATGAACTACCCAAGGAACTGAAACAGCAAAGTTTCGCTGTCAGGCAAGCTTCCATGCCAGCCGCCTTTCTTTCCTCTTGCTTCACCTCTTTTTAACCACACCCCACTTTCTGTAAGGGAAGGCAAAAGGCTCACTCACCGTCTCATGAAAGATGGCCTCCAGGTTTATGTGTCTCCCACTGCTATCATTGGCTTCCATATCACATGGTCCGATCCAGCCAATCAAGTCACGCTCTGGCTGTGGTGCTTCGGTGCCTCATGGCTCCTCCTAGAGGAGGCAGGCAGTGCCGGAGGGGACTCCGCTCGCACCGTACTGCCAACGGGGCATTTTCAAAAACAAACGAGGATAGGAAGGGAAACAATAGGAAAAGAACGCAATTCTGGAAAATCCATTGAAAAAAGATGCCGGAACTCTGTTCTGGTGCGTTCTATGACAAAAAAAGCCCTGCATCAGAGGGCAAACATAATTTTGGAATGGAAATGTCTGTTTTTTCAAAAATAAAAGTCATAAGAGTTGAATTAGTAAAATCTCCTTTGCACTGATGTTAATATTTTGAAACTCCATAGAAATATCAATGCACATTTCTTTGCAGCAGTGTGAATATAGTTTGCCATTGTCACTTCTGAATGTTTTTTTTTTAAACTTTCCAGGCTGGTCTACAGTCCTGGGATTTTCTGATACAGATAAAGAAGAGCAACCTCTTTATGGTGGTGGTGGCGGCATTTTGTCAAGTTAAGATACCAGGCTGGAAAGCAGGAGATTGTGAATTCTAGACCTAGCTTAAACACGAAAGCCAGCTGGGTAACTTTGGGTCAGTCAATCTTCTAGGGCTAGGCCCAACCTACCTCATAGGGTTGTTTTTGTGGGAAAAATAGAAAGAGGAAGGAATCTTAAGTATGTTTGCTGCATTGAGTTATTTATAATAATAATAACAAACAGAAAGTTAGTTTCCAAGGCCAGGCATAGCAGCCCATGTGCTGCTGCCTATTAAAAGGGATTAAGAAGGAAAATACCTTTCCCCTCTCCTCTCCTGTCCTCTCCTGTCCTCTCCTTGCTAATTTAGGATATGTCCTATAAGTTATTAATAACTTTGTACATTCTAGATCCCACAGCATAATAAAATAGGGAATTATCATAAATGGCTTACTGGATAGATAGACCAATAAATGATATGAAGAAAAAGCTGAGGGTTGTTTTGGGTTTTTTTGCATGAGTTTGTAACAGTAATTATTTCTGCTCAAATTTGAATTAATTTGGTAGATATTTGCACTGTCACAATAGTGTTGGTTTACTTTCAACTTGAAAGATCTGAGATCTGAAGGAGAAATCCAAATCTAAAGTAATATGGCCACATTATTTTCACAATGCCAGCTAAATAACTGTGTTATCACTTTCTTGTGTAAGCAATTAATTGAAATGTGAATATTATTAGAGTGAATATCTCTGTTAAATCAGTGTATTATTTATGTGGTTTTTTCACATCTTGGTTTTGGGGAAAATATATTTTTCACTATTAGAGGATGTTGCCTGTCTCTTGATATATATGAACAACTAACTACTGCTGCTCTTTAAAGAGTTTCTAAATTCAATAGTCACTTTCAAAGGAGAATAATAATTGGGTAAAGTATCATGAAAACAATATCAGAAAAAGGTATGTAAGATGTACAATATATACAAATTCTCTTCCACCATTATGACTGGTCTGTATCTTCCTCATAAAGAGAGACACAAATAGATACACACATAAACAAATGAACAAAACACACACACACACACTTATACACACACACACACACACACACACACACATTTGTAGTTAACTCTGACACTATTCATTATTATTTATCATAAATGCATCTTATACATGGGTTGATGTATGATTAATAAACTCCAAGAATTCTTAGAGCCCATCTATACAGTCATGACACAACACTGTGTCTACAATCTTAGATAAATATCAAATATGCTTTTCTTTGAATAATGAGTAAACCAGTGTGTTTACTAAAATGTACAATCTGCCTTTTAAATTGAATAGTAAAACTATATTTCATCTATTGTTGTATGTAAATTAGTTGTTTTGTATCAACTGTAAAAAAAATGGATTTCAGCCAACATTTATTTCTCTCTGTCCCTCATTTTGTGGCAGAGTCTCCCAACATTCCAAAGCACAGAAGACAGAAAAATCATTCCTTATCCTGTCCAGTAATGCAAGAAGCTGTGAAGCCAAAAGCCTTCTGTCAGCGAAACAACATCAGTTGAATACCACCCAACTTTATATCATTACTCTGGTTTTTTTAAACCTAGCTATTTTGTGACAGTTGCATTCATCCAGGCCAGGAGTGCCATTTTTCAACAATACCACTTCAACTTTACATTCACATGCTGAACTTTAAAAGAAAGGGGTAGAAGTGTGTGTGGCTCCCTCTTTCCCCAGACTCCTTATTCATAAAAAAAAAAAAGTGAATAGCAGTATTCTTCAGGGAATTGATATGTGTTGTCTCAATCAAGTGAATAGAAGTTTTTTTTCACTCCTTTTCTTCTTCTTTTTTGGGCTACTTGTTAGGATTTTCTGTGAGTTGATTAGCACAAAGTAACATTGATAAGCAAAAAAGGTGTTTTTTCCTACGCTCATTTTTAAAGGCACTTTGCTGTAACCATGTAAACCTATCAAATCCTGCAGTTTTTCTGAAGACCAGCTCAATGGTCCCTGATAAGAAACCAGTCACTAGCAATCTATTCAGCCAGAGATATCTGAACTCATTTGATTGTACTAGCAGCTGTGTGGTTTCATTACCATTAGAAAAACATGCAGCCAAGCCAGCTGGTATCCAGAGAGGCTACTCAATATACATAGCTTGTCAGTTTGTTGGTTTACATATTATAGCTATAAAAGGATCTTATTTTTTTTAAATGCAGTGTCAATACTATCTCTGTCAAGATATTTTTCTAAGTTCATTGTTTTTGTGCCAGAATCAGACTCTTAGCATAGGAATAGCTTGCTTCCCTAATTGTGTATATTATATATCAATTATTCATTTCAGACATGTCACAATTTGTCTTGACAATATTTCAAACATTGCCAAATAGTTTATTTTTTTCAAGATTGTCTAGTGTCTCAGAGAGTAGAATCTTCATTTTTCCAAGGAGAATCTGAAAATTTTGATAAAATGAGACAATTTAAAATCTAACTAGGAATATCTGTTACTTTCCCAGGAAATCTGAGTCCCTTATTATGCATATATAGGTAAGATATAGTTATTGGAAGAAAAAGATACATATGCTCAGAAGAGTTGATTAATTCAAACTCCTTCCCAGATAGCCTATATATATTGATGACTCAAAAGTCACCATTGGGCTTGGAGTTCCTACAGTTCTTCTTAAGGGTGTGTTCTACAAGAAGGAAATTCATAACCTTGGCTGTGGCCACTACTGCAGCATTTTATTCTGGTCTCTATGAGGGCTGATGAAATTTGGCTAATGAAATTGATTAATAACTCCTGAAGATCATGAATTCATTTCTTTTTCTTGTGCTTTTATTTAAAGTTTGCTGAATTACTTTGGCTTCTTTGGGAAGGTAAAATGATATATTTTATGCTTATGTTATCTCTTCTGCCTTTTTATTTCTGCAGAACATGAGAAATAAGTAATTGTATAGTTGCTTTCATTACTTTTGTGAATTTTTTTGAACAGTATATGGATTAAGGGTGGTTTTAATTTAGAATTATTTTCTTATGTTTTGCTGCCATTCCTGTTCTACCTCATTGGCTAAAGACACTAGGCTTGTCTGATTTATGGATGTGTGATGTGTAAACTTGGCCACTTGGAGTCTATTCAGCAAACCCTCATATGGTAATTAGAACTTAGCATGATGTGTGAATTAGTGGTATTTATTGAAGGCTTTAGCAGTAAAAAGAGAAAGAAGTTTAAATTAATGATTAATGTATTGTGTGTGTTTAGGAGAAACTAACTCTATGTATAAACTAAATTGTTTCCTATTAGGACAGAGTTAGATTTTTGCAGCTAAAAATTATATTTCTAATTTTGCTTAAAGAAGAATAGGAGAAGGCATTTAGCCCTGCCTTGCCCATATACAGCTTCTCATGTGCATATAGTGTGAGTTCTTTTATAATTAGGCATTCTGACATGATTTTGCTAGTCAACAGGAGGATATCATGAAAAATAATAGGAGAAGAAAGGCTAAGCATAAATCTAATCTAAACATCTTTTCCATCTTTCACCATAGTAATTACTGCTGTTATATATGTAGTTCCATTCTAAAAGAACATTAATTTGGGATATATTTTATTATTTTATGGAATATTTTCTTCATTACTTTGCTATTTAAAATTTTAATAAATAATTCCTATGAAGTGGAAAGGAGAAAAATAACATGGCAGATAGCATCAAAACAGTTTATTTCATCAGCATCCTTATAACCAAACCTACACTCAGCAATTACATTAAAATAATTATATCTCTTTAAGATTTGGATTTTAATAGTAGAAGATGTATTTTACTTATTCAGTTGAATGATATTAGAAGAGGAAAATTTACGTCTTATGCAGTTGATAATAAGCAGAACACTGAATTGTGAAAGCTGGGAGTTGAAAATGCTGATTCAGTAGTTGGAAAAATACATTTAGCTTAAAAATTAATTTAAATGTCCACAATGATGGGTACCTATGCTATTTAAGGAAGTAATTACACTACAGTGTAGTCAACAGGAGTATTGATTAGGATTTAATTCATTACAAAACACAGAATGGTTTTTCCCTCTTTGTCAGTACACTGAAGTTTTTTATTTTCTTTTTCTCATCTTTTTGTTTTTGACGGTCAATTTAGTAACAAATTTGCAATTAATCATTTGCTGATTGTAATGAATGGTCTATCAATAATATGCAGCTCACATTGCAAAAAGGGTTATGCAGTACTTCATTGTTTTCTTTTTGTCTTGGGAACACTTTGTCTAGCTATGTTTCCTAGAATGGATTATGAATAAATATTTGAAAATAATGCATGCCAGTTTTAAAAAGACACCATGGATTGATTCGGCGTATTAATCAAAATAGGCACTAACTTTCTTTTGGCATTTCAGTACTTGGACATCTGTTGACTTCTAATACGTGAAGTTGGACACTCTGGCATTAGTGAAGAGTTTCATTATCTTAAATGTCATAACATTTGTTTGAATTACTCTGTGTAGGTTTCAAATGCTGAAATTGTAACTTTAAATTGCTCAACAGATTTCATTTGACTTTCAAAAATACAGAAATGGGAGCTTATTAAAAATCCTATTGCTAATTTTCAGTTTAGTCTATCATAATAAAATGGTTATAATCAAGCTATTTTCCTAGAGTTTAAAATTGGTTTAAGGGATCTTATAATAAATTTGGCATGTATTGCCATTGAATTTGTGTACACAATACTTCAATTACCTGTAGATTAAGCATGCATTGCATTCAGCTTTTCCCCAATCAAAGTAATAATGGCAGGTTTCCTATAAAATATTCTGGGATGGCTGCTAATCATGCGTACTTCTATTTGTACAGTATCTAACAGAGTTGGACTGATCATTACTGATAATTTGAAAGCACAATCTCTGCCTGTACGATGACAAGACATCTTGTAGAACATAGCTGGATTATCTTCTTTTCTTCTGCCCTATTCTCTAGCCTCTCTCTTCTCTTACCAGAAGTCTGAATTATGACTTTTAAGCGAAGAAATTAGTCCCAATGTTGCAGGATGCTCATTCCTGCCTTAGAAAAATATTTACAAACACCCTGTATAGGTGGGCAGGTGGAAGAACTGTAGGATAGAACAGACCATAAGGCCCCTTCCTGTCCAGCCAAATGCCTAATTAAATAATTTCTGTCTCTCACTCACACATACATACACCAACAGTACCTATATAGTTGTAACTCCCCATAGTGTTAAGAGTAATCATAGAATAATTGTAATTATCATCAAAGAAAGGGGATATTTTTTATATTCTCAATGTGTTCCTGATAATAAAAATGGAAATTCCCATCATCTTAGTGTTAAAGCTGCAGAGTCTAGTTCCAGAGTCTAGTTATCAGCAAGGAAAGTGACAAAAGAAAAGCAGGAGGCTTCTTGTTTATGAACTTATGAAAGTTTGACTTGTACAAATTGAAAGAATTCAGCCCTTTAATGCAGTTCAGAAAAGGAAACTAAAATCAAGAATACTAAAACTATTTTTTACTGTAAGCTATAATAACAGAATCTTGCAATATAAAATCACTTGCCTGCTCCTTACCTTTACATTCCAGAGAGCTGGAGAGTGTCAATTCTGGGAACATTTTCTCAAATTTCTAGTTTTGAAATATCAGATTTGAAATATCTGGTTTTGAGTATCAGATTGTTGTCTGGGCTGCAGCTTTTTCTCCTGTTTCTCAAGGTTACTCTCATAGTCCATTATATCAACCCATAATCTTTCCATGTATGAAATCTACCCAAAAACAATTTCTATTGATAATTTTGAAGATTACTATTTCAGATTAGAGGGTTAAAAGAGAGGTATTGGATTCACTAATGTGGAGTTTCAGCAGAATTTCGTGTTATGTAATACATTGCCCAAATTACATCAGCAGCCAACACAGAAGACTGTGTCTACTGTATTCAAAGACATGTTTGAAAGTAATGCATATATGCATTTAATTGGGAACCTTTCTAGAAACTGATAATATTTGTGAACTATCTACTGGAGTTCTTGTGAGAAAAACAACTGGAATTTTAAATTGTCCTAACCGTTGTTTTCTTTCAGTTGTGATGATGTGGTAGAATCATCTGAACTGAAATGAGGGGTGGTGTTGAAAAAATCTGGCTAGGCAGGAATCTCTGGGAGGGAGGAAGAGCCAGAAAAAAGACCTCCTCTAAATCTTGCAGTACTTATCTAGTTGTTTTCTAGTGAGTGCAGTTAGTATGGCAAGTTTCTTGTAATAGCAATAAACTTACTTATCTGATCAGCTCCCAGGGTTATTCTGGTTCCTTGTGCCTAATGGATAATGAAAATAGTGTATTTGACATCTATTCTCCAGACACTATGTAATTATAGGCTACATTGATCAGAGTTAAATAATATATTAAAAGCATTCCATTAACAGTGTCTGCAGAGTATGAGTAGCCCTCGATTTACAACCATTGAGACTGGAATTTTGGCACTAACCTATATAGTCATTAAGTAAGTCATCATGTGATTGGACCCATTCTCATAATCATTTTTATCATAGTCACTAAGTGAATTACTATGATTAGTAACATGGTTATTAAGCAAATCTGACTTCCCCAACTGACTTTGATTTCTGGAAACTAGTTAGAAAGTTTGCAAGCTGCAATCACATGATTGCATGATGGTGCAACCATTGTACATGCAAGTTGATTGCAAAGTGCCCAGATTGTAATCATGTGATCACAGGGGTGGTACAACAGTTGTAACTTTGAAGATAGATTCATAAGTCACTTTTTACAAAGCTGTCATAACTTTGAACCATTGTTAAATGAACAGTTGTAAATTAACAATAATCTGTAAAAAAAAGTCAAGATGTTCATCACCTGAATGTCATCCCATTTTCTTGAGAGTTGCCCATAATTTTTCTTTGAATATATATTTTGCAAATAAAAAAGGAGTGGATATATCAATATACCACTGTGGCCATCATCATTCTATTTTAACCACTCCTTATAGATATCCTGATCCAAGTTATCATTGTTATTAACATTATTTGTGTTTATAGCACAATACTTTGTAATAATTTAAACTGTAATCTTTATAAATATTATTTGACAATCTTTCACTAACAATTATATCATGCCAGACAATTAGAAAAAATAAAATGGTTATAATGTAATTGAAGTTATAGTTTATTGTTGATGTATTAAAATTATATTATATTATTTTATATTTTATGTTATATTATTTTGAAAACTCAGGTGATGTTTATGTTTGTATATATTTAAACAGTAACAGCTGGCTTAATGCTTTTGCATAACATAATAGAATCTGCCTGCTTAACTATTTTTATTTGGGAATTGTCCACAATGAAAAGATAAAAAAAAATTATTTCTCATTTGAATATTAAATTGTCATTGGGAAGTATTTTGTATAACTTAATTATTTAGTCAAAACAGATATTCATAAAAATATTTCACTAGCAGGATACATGCAAATCATATTTTGAGATGCTACTTCTTTTTACAAAGGACAGATATTTTCACAGCTTAAGTATAGTATTTGTTTCACCTGTCCATTTATGTATCAGTCATAAATTGTGGCCGCTTTCTTTTGACAAATACAATAACCAAACCAACACTTTAGAAATAAATCACTTTTCTTCATATCAACAATTAACATTTGCTAGTGTTAAACATAAATGGGAAACCACTTCCACATAATATTTGGTTTCCTTCCAGCCATGTTTTAAGTGTTTAAATGTATATAAGTACAAGGGTGGAATGATTAAAATCAAAGACTTCCCCGGAATTCTTTTCGTTTTGAATTGTGATTCTAACTGAAAAACAATTTACCAACATCAAAGGACCATAAATTACAAAAGAAAAGCAAGTAAGAATTTAATAAAACTATTTCCAAATGAAACATTATTAATTTCAAAGAAGTGGATAATTATCATCCTTATAGAGGATGATATTTATATAATTTATGTATATATAAATTAAAAAAATATTAAATATTAAATATTAATATTGTCTTTTTTTTCCTGTATCCCCTTTTAAAAAGTGAAATTAACCATAAAGGTAGTCCTTGAGTTACAAATGCAATGAGAGCCTGCCCATTCCATTCATAACTCGAGGATTTGTAGGAGTGAATCTCGTACATTGAATGTGATTCACTCCCAGTTTTTACCCACGCATTTATTAACTTAATGCATGGGTGAATGCATGGCTCATTAAGTGAACAAGAGGTATCTCTGGATGGGAAAGGCCATGGGGGCCAAGTGATGGAACAGGCCACAGGCTTCAGACCACTCAAGCCCCTCCCCACTGAGATACTTCATGGTCCCTCGCCTGGGGTCCCCACAATTTCTCCCCCACCCAATCCTGCCACGCCAGGTCACTTACCTTGTAAAGATCTATCTCCTCTCCAGCCTCTCTGTTTCTTTCTCTGCTCCCAGCAAGAGCAGAGGGAGACCTCCAAGGCCCAAAATGGGCCTCCTGAAGCACGTGGCTACTGCCCACAGCCTCCGTTCTGGGCCTCTGGAAGCATGTGACTACTGTCCTTGGCCTCCTTTCCAGGAAAAGGCCTCTGACAGCCAGATCAGGCCTCAGGAGGCACACAGAAGCCTCTCCCAGCCTCCTTTCTGGGCAGCAGCGACCTAGAAAAGGTCTCTGACACCCAGATCAGGCCTCCAGAGGCACGGGGAAGCCTTCCCCAGCTTCCATTCCATTTTCTGGTGCAGAGAACAGAGGCCTAAACTATTGTGAGATCATGCGAGATCAGTAGCGTGGGATCTCATGTCACTGATCTCATGTGATCTTTGTTATTTTAGGCCTTCATTCTCTGTGAATGCACTGAAGGCCTGGAGCAGCCAAGAAAGCAAAGGATCTCTCGATTTTTGCAAAGTGAGTATCCATAGGCCTAGTGCCTAGGGAGACCTGGGGCAGAGGGGAGGGAGAGAATAGCCAGGGTGAATGTTGCAGTGCCACTGCAGTCGTTTGTAAGGATGAATGATTGCCGTGGTGCGGCAACATTTGTAATTTTAGGACTTTTTCGTAAACACTAAGGGGCGCTTATCATGTAACTTTGAACCTTCGCTAAGGGAACACTCGTAACTCAGGGATTACCTATACTATGCGGGTATTATCTTTGATTTGTGGGTAACCCATTCAAATCTGTTCTTGATCCTGGAATATGAATCAGAAAATGGGAGCAACATAAAAATTCAATGAAATCACACACACACACACACACACACTTCTTGCTTTTTATAAGAGCAGATTGAAACATAGTGCAAAGGTATTTCATTATGGGTTGAAGCATACTCATAGAAATCAGTATTGCTGTGTTGGTATGTTGTGGTTTTATACAGTTCTTTTAAAAGAAAGAACTCACTCAAAACATTTTCTATTCGGTAAGCATGCCTAATGCAGTGTCAATGTAATCTGACTATCCCTGTCTTCCTCAGGTTCATAATCATTCATGTCATAGGTACAAAAGAAAATACTATTTAGAAGGGCAAGAAACAGAAGACATATAAATATAAGGTTTATATTTTGTAGTAGTTAAAGTATTGAATGAAGACTGAAAATATCTAGTTCAAGATGATTCTTAGCATGAAAACATGCTAAACATGGGTGATTTTTACTTTGAACCAGTCAGACCAGTGCCTCTTTCAGAGTTTCAGCTTTAGGGATAAAATGAAATGAGATCTTCTTGGGTGCTGCATTGAGTTCGGGAGGAAATACAGGATGTAAATCGTATCAAATAAATCAAAAGAATAATTTAAAGGGGGGGGGATAAATGAACAAGGGAGAATGGCTAAACAAAAGCCCTTTCACCTGTTCAACTGAAAAAAATATTTTCTTTAAAGACAATGAAAGATTGGAACATAATATAATTAGAAAAGAGAGAGGAAAAAGAGAAAAAGATTTGGAAAACTCTGAAGGGGAGGGGAAAACACCAGCAAAGGTCAGCATTCTAATCTGACAAAAATGCTAGTGAATGCCTTTGATGTTGCAATTGTTCTCCTTGGTGGAAAAAGACCCCAAGACTCCCAGGTGTAGTGGGAAGCCCTGACTCTCTCCTTACCACTCCACTATGATTGCAGTTGAGTAGCCAGGATTATGGTCATTGAGCAAAGTGGTCCTGTGTATCTCACTTAATAACTGCTTCACTCAACGAATGAGATTTGGGGCCCAGTTGTGGTCTTAAGTGGAGGATTACCTGTACTATTCATTTCCTAGGCTTTTTAATAAGCACAATTATAATACCCTGTCCCTCCTCTTTGAGTTCCTTTCCCTATGAGTATCTTTTGCCTTTGGAACCAACTTAGCATTTTTTGGAGTATATTAAATTTTCTCATTTTTAATCAAATATATGCTTATAACTATCGATACAAAAGCTATGAGTGGCACAAAAAGGCATGGAAACATACATGCTCAGCATTACAAGACAAGGTAGAAAGACCAGCACATGGATTAGGGACAAACGAAACAAGAGAGTAAAAGAATTGAAATGGAAATGGGCTGGTCACATAGCAAGAAGAACTGATGGCAGGTGGACCAAGGCAGTCATAGAATGGATCCCACTTGATAAAAAAACATCTATGAAAGAGACTTAAAACAAGATGGATTGACGACATCAGCAAGTATTGTGGACCCAATTGGAAAAATAAAGCTCAGGACTGTATAGGTTGAAAACATGCGGAACAGGCCTTCATCCTGCAGTGGATAGACAATGGTTAGGAGGAGGAGGAGGAGGAGGAGGATGAAGATGATGAAGATGAGGATGAGAATGATAATATGATTATGATTATGCTCAAGTTTAGTTTTCTTTAAAACGAAGAAGTCCAAGTTTTACCACTTTGTCCCAATTTTCTCCTATTTCATTTCCTTTATTTAATTCTTCTCTATTGAGTGATAATAGATCAAGAGATTAAAGACTTGATTCTCTCTTGAGAATCAAGATAGATAGATTCTCTATCTTTCTCTAACACTTGAAGGAAAAAGTTGCCAGCAAGATAGTCAGGAAATTCTTGGAAGGGCCAAGTATGGCAGAGTTTACCTTGTCATCTATTGAGAGACAAAGTTTCTCAGTACTCTGACTTCATATACTGTCTGTTGTTTGCTTCTGGAAGGCATTGTCCACATTCTTGTTTGGTTGTATATGTGATAGTTGGCAGGAAAGCTAGCCAAAGAACTTAAAAAAAACAAGATAACGGAAGAGGAAACAAACATGGAAAGAATGAATTGCCTCTCATGCAAACTCTAAGCAGAGTAAAGAGATATGAACACTGCATGTGCAACACTAATTCAGTTCTAAATAATTTTTTGCATGTTGAATCAAACTGAGGTGAAGATATTTAATAAATCATATTCTCTTTCTTCCTGGCTTCTTTCATATATTTATGTCTTGTCATTCTTTTCTTTGTTTTGCCATTTTATATAAGTTCTGAATGTGGTTTTTTAATATTTAAATATTACATATTGTATTTTAATGACATTGTACAATAATTTACCAATATTTATTTTAAGAGCTACATTGAAAAAAATATTTGTCTATTTATCATATTTATATCCACCCATCTCACTAGAAGTGACTCATGGTGGCATACAACAATCAAAACCACAATATAAAAACAACGTACGGAATCTCAAAATAATAAATAACGACCAGGGAGTATTTTCCATATTTAGTTTATAGCTTTGTTAAAAATATTTTGTATTTTGCAATGCATCCACAATAATATTTTATTTGTAAAATTTCTTTTAGGATGCTTCAATTGCTCACAGATTTCACATTATGCGAGAAAAACATCCAGAAAAGTTCAATAGCAGGTAAGAGCCATTTTTTTCCTTTTTTTTTTTACATGGATTATTTTGAAGTAGCAATGATGTATGTGACAGATAAAGAAAATTGTGATTTTATCACAAAATAAATTCATATTATCATAGTGCCTTTCATTATGACTCACCAATACTCCTGTCACTTTATTTCTGTTCTGACCTTAATAAATCTTTGCATATTTACGATATGAATACTTTCTTAGTTACTGAGTTTTCTTTTGGAACTGTGGGCTTTGTAATACGAATACAATTTTCAATTTTGCAAGTATGTACCTTAATAAATTTAATTTGGTTTACCAGATCAGAGAAAGCTAGCTTGTGAGATAACAGGATATGATTACTCAAGCTCTGTCTCATGGAATAGTTGGGTTTAATATTTTTTGTAAGAATACAGATAAACAAGAACTTTAAGTATCAATAATATTATCATTTTCACAAATTTGAATGAATCATCATTATCTTTTGAATGACATTTATTCATTTGTAGAGTTTATATAGCTGCCAATCTCAACCTTGGGATTCTAGGCAGCCTACAGTACAACAAAACATAAAAACACATAAAAATACTCACAGTAACCATGTAACCATGTAAAAGTTCCTCTGGCACCTCTTTCTTAGGAAAAACTGATTAAACCTAAATATCTTATTTTGTATCATTAACTATTCTCAGTTACAATATGCTTACGTGTTGTGTTGAATGATTGTACCATGGCGAATCACAACCCATCTATCTGCTCCTCCATGTTTTTCTTGCTGTAAAACATAATACTTTCTGAGCTTGAACATTTCAATAGCTTGTAAATACTTGCCCTAGATATAAAGTATCATGACTTTTTACGGCTCAGAATTTAATCCAAAGAAGAATTTAATTAACGTCTCTGCTCTTTCTTTAGTCATGGGAGCAGATTTCTCTATCTCTACACTATGGTATTCTGACTTTTATGCAACATGTTGACCCCAAGAAGCTCCAAGAAATGATAGCTTATCCATTACTTTTAAAAATAAGTTTGAAATGCTCTGCTTGTATGATAATCCATTTGATTTGCTTATGCTTTTTTAAACATGTATCATATTTATGCAAATAAAAGCTTTGTTTTGATTCTATCATAGTTTGCATTTTTAGAAGTTGCATTATTCAGTCAAGTTGTTTTTCATGCCTTTGCATTAGGATGTTTGCAAAATTAAACTCATTTCCATTTTTACTCTTCAGTTTGGGAAAATATATGACAGGGATTTATGGTTATGGTTTTATGAAGACCGCAGTCTTTCAATGCAAGTCTCAGGTCTCTAAGCTCTTATAAAATAATTTATGGTACTGAACTGTTCAGTGTTCTATTGCTTCTATACTGCTATGGCCACAAATAAATATTCAAGATACAAAAATTGACGTAACGTCATCCTTGACAAGTGTGAGGACTTGTGGAGCCTGCTTGAGCTCTCCATGTACTTATGATCTGAGTTGCTAATGTTTTGCCAATACAAAATTGCTGAATGCTAATGAGATATAGTAATCTACTGCCTAGGAAGAGTTACGTGTATTCTTTCCTACCTCTGATATACTCTCTTCACAGAAAGAAAACACAACTGAATCACAGAACAAAATAGAAATGAATTTCCATTACAGTAGGAGTTAGTTGCAACTCTTATTCTGAGAGTAGGACTATATAGATCAGTGATGGCGAACCTTTTAGAGACCGAGTACCCAAACTGCAACCCAAAACCCACTTATTTATCGCCGGGTGCCAGGTGCGTGTGGCCCACTAGGTGGCTGTGACTGTGGTGGTCATGGCAGGCTGGGTGGGCGTGGTCTCCTTGATGTTGCTTGTGGGGAGGGATGCCTGTGGGGGCCGGGCAGGGTTGGGGGAGATCCAGGGGGTCTCTGGCAGGTTGGGTGGTGGGCAGGAGGCTCGTCCTGTGGGGTGAGGTGAGGTGAGGCAGGGCAGAGGTGCCATTGTCACAGGGCAAGGCAAGGCAGGGGCCGGGGCAGCTGCTCCCTGACACCATCGGCCCCCACACACAGAGTCCAGCGAGCACATGGGGGTCGACAGTGTCTGTCAGCAGCCACAGCCTGCCGGCCCCTCGACCGGCGCACTCTGGGGCTCCGCAACCTGCCGCCAGCAGTTCAGAGAAGCTGCCTCTGAGCTGGACGGCTGGCTGACAGCTGAGGAGGCAATGCAGTGGGTCGTGCCCAGGAAAAGGAGAGCATGCGAGGCCAGGAGGGATGGGACAGGGGGAGGGAAACCAGTCGTGCTGGGATGCATCCGGCCACATGGGACCTCGGCGAGTTAGCAGGTGGCTGGCTAAAGAGGGCCAGTTGCCATCTCCGGGGCATGGCGCGCATGCCCACAGAGAGGGCTCTGAGTGCCGCCTCTGGCATGCGTGCCATTGGTTCACCACCACTGATATAGATTGTTGCCATTATGGAACTTGGTGGGATGAAACACACAAATGGAATATACAGCTAGAGGGATTTAAATTATTTAAAAGAAACAGACCAAATAAAAGAGTACGTAGAGTTGTACTATATAAAAGAAATGACTACATCTCTACAGAAATAGAGTACAACAATGATGAAAACTATCTTGAATGCATTTGGGTCAATATAAAAGGGGGGGAAATGACATTGTCAGAGGGGTAGACTATAGGCCACCCAACTAAACCAAGGAAATAGATGAACTTTTTGCTAGTTAGTTAACTAAGGTATGTAGGAAGCACATCACAATAGTAATGGGGAACTTTAACTACCCTGACATCAACTAGGAGACAAACTCTGCACCAAATGGAAGATCAAACAGGTTCCTGACAAACCTAGCAGACAACTTCATCTCCCAAAAAATAAAGAAGAGAAAATCAATATAACCCTGTATGTTGAGAATGAAGTGCTAGTTTGAATGTTGTCACCTGCTCTTTAGAAATTATTGGAAAATACAATAAATTGTTAATTCATCTAGGGAATCTAATATCCACAGAGTTCAGTAAGCAATATGGATACTACTATATGCATCTGTTTCTCAGTTATATCGGTATTCTAGTTTAAGCTTAATTCATCCAAGTTACCCACATAGAAGAAAGAGAGCTGAGTAGATGTTATCACTACCTACATGTCCACTCACGACAATTGCAAGAAAAACAAGATTGGTTTGGGTGCACAAATTGGAACATATTTAAAGAGACTGCAACAAATGGACAACATATTGATGTGAATGAGTATGCTTCTACTGTGTCTGCTTATATCCAAAAATGTATGGAGGATGTCAGTGTTCTTAAGTCTATTATCATGCGAGCAAATGAGAAACCTTGGATGTCACAGAAGGTCCATGCAATGTTGAAGGTGAGAAACACAGCTTTCAAATCAGATGATATGGCAGCACTTAGAATAGCAAGAGCTGAGTTGAGGCGTGCTATAAAATCAGCAAAGTTGGCCTATCGTCAGAAAGTGCAGAATTTCTTTCAAGATCCTATGGATCTGAGACATATGTGACAAGATATTCAGGTAATTATTGATTATAAGGCAGCTTCCCTGACATGTAAGTGTGACACAGACTAAACAAGCTAAATATGTTTTTGGGACAGTTTGAGACCACAAACAACATTCCAGCAAGGAAGGCCATTCCCCTTCCTGATGAGCAGGTGCTCAGGTTTGATACAACTGCTGTTCAGAAGGTCCTGCAGAAAGTCAACACTCGGAAATCTGCGGGTCCTGATAATATCCCTGGCTGAGTACTTAAGAAGTGTGCTGACCAGCTAGCCGCTATTCTCATAGACATCTTCAATCTCTCGTTGCATCAGGCCGTGATTCCATCATGTTTTAAGACTGCAATCATTGTACCAGTGCCCCCCAAAACTAAAATCACATGCCTTAATGATTACCATCCAGTTGCACACATTTCCATTATGATGAAGTGTTTTGAGAGATTGGTAAAGGACTACATGATTTCATGCCTTCCCCCTACATTTGACTCATTACAGTTTGCCTATTGGAAGAACTACTCTGCAGAAGATGTACTTTCCTGTGTGCTTCATCTTAGTTTGGTGCACCTGGAAGGGAAGAATACTCATGTGTGAATGCTGTTTGTGGATTTTAGTTCAGCATTCAACACAATCATCCCTCAGCACCTGATGAACAAACTGGGCCTATTAGGTTTTAATACTCCTTTATGTAATTGGATACTTGATTTACTTATTGATAGGCCCCAGGTTATGCGAGTTGGAAAGAAAGTTTCCAATTCCATCTCCTTGAGTACAGGTTCTCCACAGAGCTGTGTCCTGAGTCCTCTATTGTTCACCTTGATGACCCATGACTGCTGTGCCAAATCGGCTATGAATCATATTGTGAAGTATGCAGACGACACGGCAGGGAAGAGGTGAAGATTCTGGTGGACTGGTGCAATAAAAGTAACCTGGTTCTAAATGTTGATAAAACAAAGGAGATCACTGTGGATTTCAAAAAGAGCCGGCATAGTCCTACTCCACTCAGTATCAAGAATGCAGTTGTAGAGGTGGTCAACAGTATTAAGTATCTGGGAGTGCAGATAACTAACAATCTGAATTGGTCGCTCCATACATCATCCTTAGTGAAGCGTGCAAACCAGTGCCTGCATTTCCTGCATCGGATGAGGAGAGCACATCTTTCTTCTTTGGTCCTGGCCACTTTTTACAGAGGCACCGTTGAAAGCATTTTAACAAACTGCATCACTGTCTGGTTTGGTGGCAGCAGTGCCTCAGATAGAAAGTCCATACAGAGAATGGTAAGGACAGCTGAGAAGATCATAGGAAGCTCACTTCCTGGTATTCAAGATGGTGCTTATAAGCGCTATGTGCTTATAGCTCAAAGCATTGTTAGAGACCCCACACTTCCACTTTATGGTCTGTTTCTGTTGCTCCCCTCGGAGGAGGTTTCAAAGTATTTCTAGCAGGACTATCTGATTCTGTAATAGCTTTGTTCCCTATGCAATTCATGTGGTAAACTCGCAAGATTCATTTTTCTCACAATGCACATGTATACATAACCCAAACTAGACTGTTGTTTCTCTGTGTCATATAATATATGTGGATATATGCATAATTCTGTATTTATTTATTTTTGTCATATTTACGTAGTATATATTGGACGTAGTGACTCTTTGAGAGCTGAATGCAATGAAATTTCATTTTAATGTATGCCGATTAGTGTACATTCAAAGTGACAATAAAGTTATCATTCTATTCTATTCTGTTCTGTTCTGTTCTGTTCTGTTCTGTTCTATTCTATTCTATTCTCATGGTGCTGAAGCACAGCTTTCAATTGAAGTTGTTTTATTGCTTGAAATGAAACAACAAATAATGTGTTTGAGCAACCGATGCAGAAAATCTCACAAGGCTTTCTTCCAGAGAAACTAAATTTCAATTCAAAGTGGGGTGCTTTAGTGGCATTTTCCCCACTAAAGCTTATGGATTAACCAATTAATTTTATCTTAATGGGTTAGTGGGCTAGGCAATTGACAGTTTGGTTGTTGTTTGCATTGTTGATAGATTTCTGAAGGGAGTTTCATTTGATTTAATCAATAGAGGAAATTGATTAATTGATTATATGCTGTCAGATCGTTGTCAGTTCTTAGCAACCACATTGATTTTCTTCATGACAATCTGTCCCTAATCTGGTTTCCCAACCATGCACCCATCATCACTGTAACTGAGTCCCACCAACTTACTGCTGGTCATCTTTTCTCTCCCCCCCCATCTTTCCCAGCATTACAGCCTTCTCTAGACAGATAGATCTCTGCATAATTTGTCTGAATTAAGATAATTTAAGCCTAGTCATGTGTCTCAAATGAAAATTCTGGGTTGATTTGTTTGATGATCCATTTATTTTCATGGCTGTCCCCAGTATTCTCAGAATCTCCTCTAACACCAAAGTTCATGTTAATACATACATTTCTATGCCATTTTCATTCTTAATTCTTCCTTTACATATTCCTCTAATTCTTTTAATAGACTTTAACCTCGCAAGAATTAATGAAGACAAAGTTTCAGTTGAGCCAGGATGTCAGCTTTTGTTATAAAGTTAAATCAATACCTACTTAATGCCCATGGTTTAGTATTTAATAAAGTAAAATAAAAACTGATGGGCTGTTTAATGTAGCAAGAAAATGCTATTAAATCAGGCATATTGTTTGAAATTTAAAGCCTCTATTTTAGCATAGTTCTTTTTCCTAGAACATTATATCTTTGATAATTTAAGATAACATAAACTTTGAAAAGTTCCTTTATGTATGCTCTTTAGGATTAGGAAGATTAACCTCACTATACAGAGTTTTGTACCAGAGTAGATTTTAGCAGACAGTGTTTCAGTGTCAGCCCTTTGTTTCCTGAGGTGGTCATCCTCAGACTCCATAAAAAGACTCAGTATTCTTATTGAGATAGGCTATTGTAACAGAATTTTGCAACCCAGACTGTATTTCCCTTCTTTCCTTTTTATATTCCGAGGAGCCAGTCTGCATCTCTTCCTTATATGTTCCCTAGTTCTCAGTGCAAAGCATGTTCTTCAGCATGTTGTTGTTCTTCAAGGTTATCTCCATGGTTGCCGTACATCATTAGTAAGAGATCATTAGAAGGAAGATACTTTATCATCGTTGTTTTCCTAAGACACAATTCCAAAACATGATGCATGTATGCTGAGTCATTCCCAATCAGCATGACTAAATGTTTGGAGTTCTAATTCCAATATATCATTGGAGAAGGCTGCTCTAATAAAATTAAAAAAAAAAAGAGAGAGAGATAAGAGTTGGGAATTGTGTTTCTACTAACAACCATAGGGAAAACATTATATAAATAACGATATAGGTCATAGATGACTAAGTTCAGGAAAGGAGTCTTTTGAGTTTCTTTGGTAAAGGACAATTATCAAAAAGGAAAGGATAATTAGATTTAGAAAGAGTTTGAGGAAAAAGATGAGTGAAGAAACCAAGATGAGTAGCCTTATATTATTTTAAATTTATGGATCACAAAGGACTGTACTTCCTATTTGGTTGTAATTACATGTAGGTCCATCACAAGGATTTTAATTTTGGCATCTTTGATCACAAATTCACAATCAGATAAGACTCAAATCTTTGCTGCCAAACAATAAAGGGCTGCCATGGGCAATAATGAAGGAACCAGATGATTAGCTAAGAGAGAGCTACAAAAAGATATAATGATTCAAAAACTTTAGATTCAATAGCAGGGTTTTTCCTTGACTCTTTCCCATTCTAAGTAAATAGAAATTTTCAGTTTTCCAAGTTCATGCAGTGAAATATTTAAGAAATATACTTTACGAAGTGATGATAGTTATACTTTGGATAAGTACCACTTTTTGGAATATGCCCACATACTTTGCAAAATAATTGGCTCTAACAAAACATGTTTCATTTTCTGTGAAATTCCTGAGTTTTATATATTCTACTTCTTATTGTAAGATGTGGCATTAATCTTCACATTTAAAAGTACAAAAATGTAACTAGCAAAAACATCCTTCAAAATGTGTTTTCATGAGGCATGCACCATCTTGTATGCCTCTATAAATAACATCTGAATCTGAACTAAGTTTTGATTTTACAAATTGGATGTATTTTATATGTTATGCATGTATTGGAAAGTTTCATATGCAGTATTGAACAAATGAGAACCACAAATACTTATCTTATTGTTTATATTTTTCCTTCAAGAGGAAACATTAAAAGTCTGAAAATTAAGTTTGCACAGTTTTATGTAACAGGAATAAAATACTACATTGTAATGGAAAATCCTGAACAAATTTTTCATTTGATCAAATTGATAACAAACTTTTTAGCTTATTATGATTTTAAATGGTTTACTTCTGTAAAATTAACATCTTTAATTCTCATGTTATTTGATGTAGAAATGTAGACAAAGAGAAATAAATAAAATTATTTGAAGTGTCACATTGGTAGATTCTAAGATCATTCATTGAGCTTCCTGGAATTCATATTAAATTTCAAAAATATATAGACTAATATTTGAATTGTTAGCATTTAAGCTTTGAGAGAAATTCTGCTACCTTTCAGACATAGAGCTTTCAAATACTACTGCATTTTATTTGGAGGTTAAACAAGTCTTTTGTCAAGGGCCTACTCTCTATATTCTTACCAGATATATAGAACAGATGAATTTAAATTCATGTGTAGTCATTATAGTTCTTGGAAGACAGATGGGAAAGAGTATAGTATAAAATGTCTGAGATTTGATGAGCAATATTTCAATATTGGATAATATCAATTTATTTTATTTTCTAAAATGGCTTCATATACTTAATATGAAAATAAAGAGAAAAATTGTCAATGATGGTGGAGTACAGGAGCCATGACCAGATCTTTCTTTAGTGTTATGTCCAGTATGATTAGATTGTTATTTGACAGGCACTTACCTGGATTTGAATCTCCTTGAGTGTTCAGAGTTAAGGATTTGGAGGAGCTGGAGTATAGGCTGTGTAGTGGCTGGGCCATGCCTGTGGGCCTGTGAAACAGAAGGAGCAGGCTAGAAGATGGGAATGCTTTGTTACATTGTCACACTTATGGGTGCATAAAGAGACTTCAAAGCAGTAGTAGTAGGCCAAAGTAGGTTGGAAAACAAGCTGGAGGAGCATTATTTCACCTAAGAGCTGAGTGCCAACTGCACTAGGAGGTTTGGCAGCTGAAAAAGCAGCCTGGAGGATGGATGGAGGAGTGAGCTGGAGTATGAGCCATGTCTTTGGACCTGGCATGTTTGCCATACCTAAAGACCTGTGTCAGCAACTCTAGGAAATTTGGAGGTTAGAGAAGTGGGCCAATAGATAGACTATGGACTGCAACCTTTCTGTACCAACTTCATTTGTTTCATAGGCTGCTTCCATGGACCTGGCATTGTTCACAGCTGCTTTGCCCATGAGCCTGCAGTCAGTTACAGCAGGTTTATATATTTTTTCTTTTCACATTTTCTGCTTCTGACCTATTTATGCTCCTAGACTATATAACAATTTTTTTAATTGAAAAAGACCAACTAGAAGTCTACAGCTTTGGGGTACTGGCAATGTCTAGGCTAGGAGTGGGAAGATGATAGCACAGTGGGAATCTGCTGTGGACCTTTCTTCACTGTGGAGCCCAACTTGTCTTTTTTCTCTGTAAGCCCTAGAGAGGAATGAGAAAACCATCCAAAACATTTCCATTTGTGACTAGATGCCTCTGATTTCATTGTGTGATTCCTGCCTGTGGGTGAGAGCCAAAGAAGAAGATTGGTTGGGTGGGAAGAGAAATCATGCCAATAGGTGTGGCTGGGAGATAGCTCAAGATCAAAACCAATCCTATTCAAAACCTTGAACAGGGCCCAGAAACAATTTGGCAACCAATGCAACTTGCATTGACCTTTAAGGACTTATATAGCATTGGGTTGGTCCAGCTGACAGACCTCTCCCCAATTCTAGTTGCCCATCCCACCAGATACAGGAGGGCATGCTACAGATTCTATCAGCTGGGGAGCTACATTTGGCAGGCCCTAGTTGATAGAACTTTTCTGCTATGGCATCTGCTCTATGGAATATTCTTTCCCTCAAAGTGAGACTTGTTTCATCACTTTTGATTTTCTTTTTCTTTTTTTTAACAAATTTTATTATTTTTTCAATTTTTACATACAAGTAATTAGGAAGCAGCGTGGAGATAGGGTAGTCAATAGTCCAATAACAAAATCATTCGTATATACCTCAGGTTAACTCATTAAAGATTCCCTCTCTATTTCCCTTAATTATTATATCATATTAAAGTTAATACAATTCTAGATAAAGATCAATCAATCGATACATATCAATAAAACTTTACTTATACATATCCAAGTCCTGTTTTTAAGTTTTACTTAATTCCAATTACCATATTCCAATTTAGCCTTAAATAACCATATTGTTTGAACTTCTGGTAACCCTAATTTCCCTCATTTCATTACAAGATAGTTATCATATCTAAAATAGACATATTGTTCCAAAAATTACATTCTTACTTTATTTCACAAATATATTCTATTTCTTGTCCTAGTGGCTCCTCATTTACTGATAAAATATCTTCCATTGTCACAAAACCTTTTCCATATTACAATTTAAAACTATAATCTAACAGTTAATTTTCATCTCCATTGTTAAGTCTAAGTCCCAAATATTAAATCAATCAATATCTCTAAAAATCTCCTTAACCCATTAAGTGGAATTTTAAATCCCATTTTTAAATCTAACTCTGGCTTTCTTTTTGTGCCAAGCAGGCTTCCATACCAGAGCCTTTAAGTCATCAAATGGGTCTCCCTTCATTCCTATACATGTCATTTGAATCAAGGGAGAGCATCCAGTTATCAATTTTTCAAAAGAACTGGCCCCTTTGTAATTATTAGGTTGTTGCCCTAATAATTCAAATCTCCATGTTTGGTTTGGCATGTTTATCATCAGTTCAGTCTGGTCTTGTTCCTCTTCTCCTTCTTCCAGTATCATCTGAGCAGCATAAACAGTCATATCCAGTGTTGTAATTAATATTTGGTTGTCAAAGTTGTCAAAGTTCTCAATATATCGTGTTTGTTGATCAGTTCCTGTTGCTTTTGGAGTTACAGGTACTTTAATTAGAGTCAATGTTTGATTATCAAAGTTCTCAATAGGTTGTATGTAGTATTGTGTAGAATCCTCTTTGATGTTAATTTGTTCCTCTTCTGTTGTTTTTTGGCTTCAATTTGTAGTTGTGGGGTAACATCTTTGGCTTTCATTCTGAAATTCATTTGCTCAGTAGCTTCAAAGATTTTTTCCAGTATAAGTTTATAGTTAAGTTTTGGGTAAAGTTCCTCCATTTCTATAGTGATTAAAGATAGTCTTTTAGTGGGGGCTATGTTTAGTAAGAGTCAGCCAGTATCCACCTCCACAATTTCTAGCAGTTGTTTTTGCCACTCAGCTGTTTCCAATTCTTATCTTTTTTCTTTTGTGATAATTTGAAGGTCAAATCAAAAGAGTCAACTGGCCTCACAATCAGAAAAATTCAGTTGCTGTGCCAGGTTTCACCACAAGATGTCCCCAGTAGGCTATGGAATCTTTTTTCAGATGTCAATTAAGTTTTTATCCAGTTAAAAAAGGAAAAAACAATATTTTCAAACTTAATAAATAGATAAAATAATAAGTCTCTGTAATAGGAAGTTTTTGGGACCCCAAAGTATCCCAAAAATAGAAATCCAGTTATTTGGTCATTAAGATTAATTATTCTTTTCTTTTCTTTCCAAAGCTTATATTCCCAAGGTAAGCAAACGCCGCTGTATTAAAAGCAGGGAAATAATTCCAGGGGCTTTCACAGGAAGGTAGTTAAGGTAAAGAAAGGTAAGGAAGGGTCTCACCCGGATCTTCCATGGTGCTTCTTTGTGCTTAGTAGTTCTTTTGGCTTTCGGCTGGTACGGCTAGGTGATTGGCCATTAACATGGCCGATCTTTTCTTCGTCGATCCAAAGAAGCTGCCTCGGATCAAATGGAAGGGCTACTGCCCTTCTGCAATCTAGCAAGGGTCCTCCTCAGCGGTGGTCACCCCTCCAGGGCGACTTTCGACCCTTTCCAGGGTCTTTCGACGAAGGGAAACCGGACGGTAGAGAGAGGGCTCTCCCCGCACGTCTGCTGGCGCCGTGATCCGGAACCGGAAGCCATCACTTTTGATTTTCTGAAGGTTGTCTAATAGTCCTGCTTTTTTAGTTTTTAAATTTTTAAAATAATAACTAGAATATTGGTTGTTTTAGTATTTATTACCTGTATTTAACTTTCTTGTATGTATATCCCAAAGGCACTTTTTGTATGATAGATAGATAGATAGATAGATAGATAGATAGATAGATAGATAGATAGATAGATAGATAGATAGATAGATAGACAGATAGACAGACAGACAGACAGACAGACAGACAGACAGACAGACAGACAGACAGACAGACAGACAGACAGACAGACAGATAGATAGATAGATAGATAGATAGATAGATAGATAGATATGGAGAATTGCTACATGTACCATGAATTATATTTCTTGTGTACTGCTCTATAATTGCTTTGCCTTTAGCATTGCTGTAAGCGGGAATGCATTTAACCCTGTTTGTAGTCAACATTTTATGATTATTTAAAAATTATTGTAGTAATGTTGAGCATACCTTTTCGTTATTGTTGTGCCTTTGAGTTACTGTTGATTCCTAGCAATAAGAGTTCAGAATGGTTTGCCATTGCCTCCTTCTTAGGACTGAAAGATAGTGACTGATCTAAGGTCATCCAGTTGGCTTTGTTCCTAAGGCAGGAATAGAACTCATAGCTCTGGGTTTCTAGCCTGATGCCTTAATTACTGTATTACACTGTAAATTGGCTAACCTAAGTATACCTAAGCAAGGGTTATATTTTTTTTTACATGCAATAGAATTTAAAATGCCATAGAATATAATGGTTTTTTTTTTACTGGTTTAGGTTAAAAAAAAAAAGATTTTTACTGAACTGGTACATTGTTGCTCAATGAAAATATTCAGAAAGCTAAAATCTTGGTTTTAAGATATAGCAATGTACAGGCTTTAAAAACATTGGGACCAGAAGACTAGTCTTCTTAATATAAAGAACCTTAACATCTTTATTTTCAAAGAAAAATATTATTTGATAAATACAAGTTATGCCACTATAAAATGTATCAATTTGATTTTTAAATCTGTACCTTTATTCTATAAAAAGGTGAAAATTAGGTTTGCAAATTAGGATGGTGTAATCAGACCACTTGTCTAGATGCTTACTAAATTTGTTTTTTTCTGCATGTCAGATTTCTTATAATTAAAACTAATGTTTAAAAATCATTCTTTTTCACTTTTAGACAAAAAGCCCTAATTATATGTTGTGCCATCCCTAAGCATTTAACACTCTTTAAAAGGCATATAAGAAGTGATTAAATGATAAGTTTAAGAACTGCAGTTAAATTGGCAGAACACTAAAAATAAAGCAATGCTCATTCATCTTGTTTAATTTCTTTTGCTGCCATTATTAGTTGTTCTACTTAAACTTTTCTTTTAAAAAATCACATAAAATTATCCTGCAGGAGTGAATTCATACTTATTTTGCATGTCACTGCAAATCTGAAGTTTTATGCCAATATATATGTGACCAATCTTCTATTTTTAAACAACACTTAAAGAAATTGCTAATGAATCACTGTATGTCGTATCAGTGGAATTAGTTTATCAAGCTATATTACAAATAGTTAATGTATAAAATAACAATCATAAGAGCAGTTCAAAATTAGCCTATTTTGTCTTTTATAATTTATAAGTATTTATTTGCATATTTTTGTTTTCTCTTTTTTTTTTCAAAAATAAATTTGCCATGGTTGAAGTTTAGACAAGTGAATATTGCTACTTGACTGTGGTGGGTAGGAGGTTGTTCCTGGGAAAAATGATAGAAGAACCCTGATATTATATGCCAAGGATATATCATCCCAATAGAGTCACACAAGGTGTGAAAACAATCCCAATTGCCCTGCTAAAATAAGCATGCACCTATATTGTGTGGCAGTGATTATAGGAAGATCTGGAAGCAGAATATAAGTGAAACAAGGGTATTTTCATAGTGTGCAATAGAAGGCACTGGTAAATTATTTCTGTATTTTATCAAGAAAACCATATGGATAGGAAATACAAAATGATTGAAGAAATATTGCCAGATCAAGAGCCCCTCAAATCAGGTGGCACTCAACATGCCACTGAGAAGCAGCTGAGGATCTTTCAAAGTACTAATAGTATTTATTACATGACTAGATTAAAGGCTCTATGATATAAATTTGCTGTTGATGCTCTGCAGCAAAAAAAAATTGAACATACAAAGATTTACAATGGGAACGTGAATGTTAAAAACCTCAAATGGAAAGTTTTAATAGAGTGCAATATGAAATGAATCAACTACGCATTGGCAGATTAGGCATCAGCAAATTGAGATGAACTAGTATTGAACATTTTAAGTCAGAATATCACATTAAAAATAAAGGAAATCTGGTGCTTTCAAAGTTATAAACAGTTCAACAAGAACAAAAATTGTTTACATGTACTGATGACTGAATAATATAATGAACAACTCTTTAATATGGTAATTATTGAAGTTTACCCTCTTACCACTCATGCAACAGAAAAAAGAGTTTTATGAATTTTATGATCAAATTCAAATTACAGTTGAAAGAATATTGAAGCAAGATGAATATACGGTTGGAGACTGGAATGATAAAGTTGGAAACATTAACAAGGAAAACCTAGTTGGATTGTAGAGTTTAGGAAACCGAAATGAAGGAGAAGGCCAATTTAACAATATCTGTACTTCAATGATTTCTTTATAATTAACACTGTCTTCGAACAATCAAAACTGCACCTGTATAAATGGACATTAGCTGATGGTGAATACAGAAATGAAACTGACTATATTATTGCTAAAAAAAAATAGAAGAGCTCAATTCAGGTTCAACTGTTTGTGATGACAATGATTCATCTGGATAGGGGATTGTGGTCTATGAGGAAGAAATGTTAAATAAGAAAAGTTGTGAAAAAAGCAATGCAGATCAGCCAGGTGAAGTGAGTCAGACATGTCAAACTCGCGATGTCACGTGACGTTGCGCAATGTATCAGGATGGTTTTGCCATTGCCGGCAATGGGGTGGGAGCGGCTTCTGCGTGATGCGTCCGGCCCGGGGGCCGGCAGTTTGACACTCCTGTTCTAAAAAGAGAAGTCATCTTCTGATTGATGACTCAGTTGTAAGAGGTGTCAATTTAGAAAAGGATATGGAGGTTTTGAAAGAGATGAGGTGTCTGCCTGGTGCCACTGCCAGCAAAGAAAAGAGGCGCATTGTTAAAATTGTCAAGAATGCTAGTAAAGATTGTGAGGTTAATGTTGTGTATCTTGGCATTAATGATGTGTCCAAAAGAGATGTATTTTCTGTGCAGAAGTATTTCCAGAGTTTGGTGCAGGAATTTAGCAGGGTAGGCTGTAGTCTTATTTTTTTTTAGAGGTTTTACCTGTATATACGGAGCAAAAAGGTCAGTATATAGCAGAGTTCAATGTGTGGCTAAAAGAGTGGTGTTAAGCTGAAGGTTTTGGTTATATTAGTCATGATGTTTGCAGTTGTTCTGATGTAAAGCTGTATAAAAGAATGGCTTGCATACATCACAGAAAGAGATTGAACTACACAGGGGTTTTCAGGAGAAGTATTCAGGGGTTTTCTGGAGAAGTATTTAAACTGAAAAAGGGAATAGAGAGTTAATTGATACAAAACATTTTTGTCCCTATCCCAATGATTGGAATGTAAGTATACCAGGCTACATGCTATACAGAAAAGATAGAGTAGAAAAGGGAGGTGAGGTGGAGTTGCCATTTATGTCACAGAGGGCATAAAAGCAACACTAACTCAGAAAACGCATAATCTACTTGAAACCCTCCAGGTTTGATTACAAACTAAAGAGGCTTCAGTCATCAGAATTGGTGTCATACACAGGGGCTTAGGACATACAGAGGATTATGATAGCATTCATGAAGGGACCACCTGACCCCATTGGGATTGGCCTGTACCACTTGTGCTGGCAGAGAAAGCATGCTGCGGATCCTGTCAGCCCGATTATTCTGCCTGGCAGAGTCCAGGAGGAGGGCCTTCTCTCCTGTTGCTCCTGCCCTCTAGAACATCTTGCTCCATGATGCGAGGTTGGCCCCAACACTGCTATCTTTTCATAAGGGGCTAAAGACATGGATTTGCCAGTTGGCTTGGGGCCCCAGTGGGGGAACAGCACAATGGAGGTGATTGATTGAATAATAACATATTCCACCTCCACTCCACTCCATCCCCACCCTTCCCATGTGTCTTTGGTCTTAAGGTTTGTTTTTAACTTTTTATGTTTTAGCTTATATATAACTATAAGCCATCCAGAGTTACCTGATGGTAAGATGGGCAGCCAATAAATTTTATAAATAAATAAATATAAATAAAATAGGTGCATTAAATGGTGCATCTCTAAAACAGTTAGTAAAATGCCTAACAAGAGGAGACCATGTTGTACACTTAGTTTTGACAAATGGGGATAGGGTACCAGAAGTTGAGGTGGGGGAAAACTTAGTTTTCAGTGATTACCTTTCATTTGACATAAGAACTAAACTGATATAACATACACTAAATCTAAAGTTTCAAGCGGACAAGTTTTACTACAATGGGGGGAGTATCTAAAACATAAACTTGAAGGATGGCATAGTGACAGAAATCTGTGCTCAGTGGATGCTGATAAAATCTGCTGTTTTGGAAGCAACTCATTTCTATGTGAGACACTTTAGTAAAAGCAAAAGAGACTGATTCTGCTTCACAGCAGAAATACGTAGCATAGTAAATGAGAAAAAAAATCAGCTTATAGGAAATACAGGTAGTCCTCAACTTATGACCACAATTGAGCAACCAAAATTTATGTTGCTAAGTAAGAAATTTGTTAAGTGAGTTTTGCTCTGTTTTACAACTTTTCTTGCCACATTTTTAAAGTGAATCATTGCAGTTGTTAAATTAGTAACATAGTTGTTAAGTGAATCTGATTTCTCCATTGACTTTGCTTGTCAGAAGGTTGCCAAAGGTGATCACATGACCCCAGGACACTGCAACCATCATAAATATGAATCAGTTGTCAAGCATCTGAATGTAAAACATGTGACCATGGGAATGATGCAATGGTCATAAGTGTGAAAAATGGTCATAAGTCACTTTTTTCAGGGCCATTGTAATTTCAAATGGTCACTAAGCGAACTGTTATAAGTCAAATATAAGAATAGCAGAAATGTAGCTGATAGAGAGATATACAAGAACCTGCAGAAGGAAGCCAAACAAGTTATTAATGCTGCTAAAACACAGAAAGAGGAGGAACTGGCTAAATCTATTAAAAGTGGGATAAAAACCTTTTTAGGTACATTAACGACAAAAGAAGAAAAAAACTGCGATTGCCAGAATCAAAAATGTAAACAATTCATATGTTAAGGCTATAGCAAAGCATCTAAACAAATACTTCTGCTCAGTCTTCTCAGAAGTAGATACTAATAACTAAAACAGGTTGGGGGATCATACTAGTTCTAGCAGTGTAGGGCTTTTTTTAGAGTTTATAGAAGTGGGGGATGGCAGATGAGCTAGCCTGCTTAAAGCTTAATAAAGCAATGGATCCAAACAGTATTCATTCCAGAGTTCTGAGGGAACTTCTAGGTATGCTTACTGGACCATTAAATGATTCATTTAATCATTCTCTTCTAACAGATGAAGTTCCTCAGAAATGGCAAATAGCTAATATTGTAGCTATCCACAAAAAGCAGGCTAGGAAAACAGCTGGAAATGATAGGCCAGTGCGCTTAACATCTGTAGTAGTGAAGTTAATGGACTCCCTCTGGAAAGCAGGATGACTTTACAGAGGATAGATCATGTCAAACTAATCTGATTGACTTTTTTAACTATGTCACAATTTTTTTGGACAAGGGGAGTATTGTGGACATACAGTAGCCTATATATGGATTTTAGCAAAGTATCTGATACAGTTCCACATAATGAGCTCATAAGAAAGTTGCATAGGCTAGGACTTGACCATTGGATGTTCAGTGGATAGGAAGTTGACTCAGGGATAGATCCCAGTGTGTGGTTGTACAATAGTGACGTTTAGATCAGTCACAAGTGGCTCAGTTCTGGGCCTTCTTTTGTTCAATGTGTTTGTGATATAACAGAAGGATTGCTAGCTAAGCTTTGTCTTTTTGTTGATGATTACAGGTGTGTAATAGAGTTGATGTTCCTAGGGTTATTTGTAACATGGAAAACAATTTGGCATTGCTGGAAAAATTGTGGAAATTGCAGTTCAATTTTTCTAAAGATCATGGACTTAAAGAAAAAGAATCCTCTGGCAGGGTACAGTATTGGATGGTACAGTGTTAAACAGAGCAATAGAAGAAGGATTTAGGTGTACACATAGTGTGGCCAGGAAGCTGTGAAGGCAAACAAAGTTCTGGGATGCATCACTAGAGAGATCACCAGGAGGAAAAAGAGGTTTACTCCCTCTAAATAGGGCTTTAGTCAGATCCCATTTTGAATACTGTGTTCGGTTCTGGAGACCTCATTTTTTTAATGAGATAAGACTGAATAAGTCCAGAGATGATGGTGTAATGTCTGAAAAGCAAAACATATTAGGAGAGATTGGAGGAACTGAATGTCAACATCGAGCTCGAGAATCCAAATAAAAATCCAAATAAGTTTCTGAAAATCTCACTATTTATTGAATATATGCAGGGCTTTTTTTCTCATAGAACGCTCAGAACGGAGTTCCGGCACCTTTTTGGGATGGAACCTTGTAGGGTAGGCAAAGTGGGTTGTATGACATGTGTGAGTTCCAGCACCTTTTTTTTTTTTTTACAAAAAAAGCACTGAATATATGGTATGGTAATGTCAAAGCAAAACTAACTCTGAGGTTCCAACATCAAATCATAGACTTAAACAATAATTTTCCCAGCCAAACCCTCGACTTCTTACATAGTACATATAAACAAGTTCACTTTGTTATGGGAACTGTCTGCTTCAACTGTCTGTCACCTGTTATGGTGTCCTTGAAAAGGTTTCAGGCTCTCACAATCTTCAGTGGAATTGTAGAACTTTCATTTCTCCATCTAACCCACTTGAAAGTAACATCTCCCCTCTCTTACTCTAAAGGCAAGTTGAAACGCAGAGACACATAGCTGCCAATTTCACCCTTGACACTGAATATGTAAAGCCTGGTGGACAGAAGGGAAAGCGGGAGTATGATTGAAACATTTAAATATAATAAGTTTCTAGAAGACAGTATTTTCAATATTAAGCAAAAATCAAGAATGCAGAGGCATAACCTCAGACTGACAGGAGGGAAGTTCAAAAGTAATATTAGAAAGTATTACTTCACAAAAAGACTAGTGGAAATTTGGACCCAATTTCTAGTGGAGGTAGTGGTCCAGTCATCAGTAACTGAGTTTAAACATGCTTGGGATACACACATGTCCATCCAACAACAATAACAACAACCAAAAAGAATAAAAAAATGTTTAAAAATAACTCAAAGGGCAGACTTGATGGACCACTAGGCCTTTTTCTGCTATCAGTTTTCTATGTTTCTAATTATAACAGCAAAGATGTAACCAAGGACTGATTGTAGAAGACCTCAGGAACAGCTCATGTGTAAATTGGAAGAAGAAAGCCAACTAGTTTCCATAACATAATTTTGAGCATATTTAATTTTCAAGGAAAACATTAGAAATTGCTTTGAAGCCCTAAATGTCATTCATTGGGAACAAGAGCAACTGTAGAATGACATCAAAGAAGTTATGAAAGATGAATGTGAAAAGAGACTGCCAAAGACCAAGAAACAGAAGGTAAAAACTGGATGTCAGAACAAACTCTTTTAAGAAGAAAGGAGAAGCGAAACAAGAAAGACAGACTCAGGAAGTAATTTAATAAAAATTTTCAGTGAGCTGTTTAGAAGAGACAAAAAACAGTTCTATATTTGTAAAGAGTTTAGAAATAGAAACAGACTTGAAAAAACAAGAAAACTTCAAGAACCTCTAAAAGAGTAAGTTAGATCAGCACTATGTCATTTATCAAGTCACAAGTCTACAACAACTACACAATCCAAAGAAGTATGGTAAGCAACAGAAGGAGAATATATCAAGATTTTGAGGAAGCTATGCCAGCAAATCTGGAGATCAATTTGTAGCCACACGATTGGAAGATATCAATATGCATACCAGTACCAAAGAAAGGAAACTTATCAGAGTGTGTAAACTATTGTACAATGTTTTTAACTTTCCATGCAAATAAAATAATCATCCAACACTGTTTAGAGGCATACATAGAGATGGCAGACATCCAAGATGGTTTTAGAAAAATCTGAGGAACATAGGACTTCATTGCTGATTCACTCTGAAAAAGCCAAAGAATACAAAAAAGAGCATGTGCTTATTGATTATAAAAAGGCCTTCAATTGTGTTATTCATTCCAAGCAAATATGCTTAGAAAATGGGAATTCCAGAACATCTCATTGCAAAATCCTGACCCATACAAAGATCATGAAATTAGCAACAGAAATTTTGGGCTCAATCGTAATTGTAAGTCGAGGCCCACCCATACTTTCAAAAGATTTTCCAAGAAAACTGCAGAGACTAGTCCATTCAGTTCACAGGAGACAATATTGACTTGAAGGCTCCCCTACAAACACTCACACAAAAGTGGAATTCATATTGAGGGAAACTTGATTGAAAGAAAATGAATATGATTTTAAAATTGGAGGAAGAAATATCAACAACAGTACTAGGTTAATGACACTACACTGGTTGGTGAAATAATAAAAGTAAAGGAGTACAGTGAAAAAAATGAGACCAAGATTTAAATAGACTAAACTAATGACAAGTACAAAAAACAGCCTTAGAACTAACAGTGAAGATATTGAAGAGATATTATAACTTCTGTCTTCTAGGATCAACTATTAACAACAAAAATCAGTTGTCAAGAAATATGATGCAGGTTAGCATTTGATAGAGTAGCAATAAAGGCCCTGGCACAGATATTAGATTTATACCTACAAAGATCAGAATCATGCAACCAATGGATGTTACTCTATGAAAGCAAAAATTGGAGTTTGAAGAGGTGGGAATGAAAGAATATTTTGAACTTTGGTGTTGGAGAAGACTCTGGAGGATACCTTCAGGCTTTTCAGCACACATCAGACTTCTCAGTCCATATCAGTTTTGTTGATGGCAAATCTCAAACCTATTTCTTCTAAAGAAGGCTGGTCATTGCCTTATACTTAATGAGAAGATACAACCAACTCATGGTCTATTTGAAGGATATTATCATCTCAGAGGAGGACCTCTGATTTAAAGGATATTTCTGTCTTCCTAGAAAATGAGTCTTTCTTTAACTTTTTTTTGCAAAATTCCGACGCTGTAAACTTAGGTCAATGCTGTCAGGATTTGACTTGGCTTTCACTCCCAGCAGAGACAACATCACTCCCAGCAGAGAATGATAAATATGCACTCAATAGCCCTTGCTTAAAATTGCCCTATTTTATTTGCCCTTTGTGTCTTGATTTTGCATACTATGATGTTACATATCTTGTTCTGATTTGATCTGGTATGATGTTACACATATCTTGATTGAATTTTCTATGGTTGATCTTACCTTCAGCAATTTGTGTTAGCATATATCTTCAATGTATTTGATTGAGCTTAATTTGATTCATTCTGATACTGTTTGCTTCCACTGCAGCCTCAAGTACTCATAGAGAATGGCAACAAGATGACTTTAAAAAACTCTTCATTTTGGTATATGAATGGTATATCTAAAAATTAAGCAATGGTATTTTATTCATGCAGTTCCATATTATTAACTGTACTGAAATCTAAATCATGTGTTCTTTAATTCGGAATGAAGATTATTATATTTTAGATATCTTTTTTGTATTCCACGTATATGTGAAAAGCCAAACTATATGCCATAATTAACCTATTTGACCTTTTTGTAATGACATTCAAATGTCAGTTGAATTGTGATTGTTCTTATAAGCTGTTGGGCATAACCAATTTTTTAACTGTTATCAACGTTTCTGAAAAATTCTTTTTTCCCCCCACCAGTTCCTAATAGTCTTTAGTAAGGAATGCATTTTAAAAACAAAACCAAACATAATATAGCTACCAAGGATATTGAGCACTCAAGCAGAAATAATAACGATAAATCCTTTTAAATAAATAAATCCTGTTTGTAAAGTAAAATATTGTTTATCACTGCCAGTTTATCCATGGTCTTTTTGGACAAATAAAATATGTTGTAGGCAGAAAAAATAACAGTAGAAACTTTTATGAAATTATTTATATTCAGACAAAATAATGATTAGAAGCTGTATTAAATCATTACATTTATTCTGACTCTGAGTTTTTTAAAATTCCAATACTAACCTTTTGAAAAGGCAAAAAGCAGTGTTACATGATTAGGAGACAGAATAAACTTAATTATCTGTTTCTTTAAGATAGATCTAGTCTGGTCCAACCTATTTAAGCTGCCAACATTTTCATAAAGCTGCCAAAAAGAGAATTCTTCTAACTATCCAATTCCATGGCCATAATATGAGATAAAATAATGCATCTAGCTATGCTGTCATCTATAATTCATGGGCACTTATAAGTGTAATTCATTGAAATTTCACCTTTGGCCCAACCTCTGCAGTTCTAAGAAGCAAGATTCATAGCACATTTCTTTATGGCTTTATCCAGTCATTATGTGAGCTTTATAATGGCTGTGACAGTGAGTCATATAAACCAGTGGTTCTTAACCTTTTTGAACGAATCGCCCCCTTGAGCCAATGAGGAAGTTGTCATCGCCCCCCTCCCCCAACATAACCTCTCAATCACAACATAGGAAATAATTCTTCAATTTATGCAAACACTTTTTTTTGTTTTCTTTAAAATTGTCATCAGGACATATCGATGCAAATAATTTATTTCCAGTCTTTTTCCCATATCTCAACTGTGTGAAAAAATTTGGTGCCACCCATCACTTTATTCCCAAACTTCGTGATACATGTATTTCATTATTATCTTATTTATTCAAGACACTTAAATGTAATGACCACTGAAAACAAAATTCAATTGCAAGAAAGTGAAATGCCCGAAAAGAAAAACAGTAACATTTAATGATTGAATTACAAGTGAAATTTAAGACGCAAAAAGAAATATAAAAAGGGCATAAGAACAAACCGCAATGCAGGAACTAAGAATTTCAAGACGAAAACTCTGAAACTAAATTAAGATTCGAGGAAAGTATATATAGTCACGCACACTGTAAAAAGGGTTAAAAAGACACAAAGAACATATAATATCAAACTGGAGTGCACGCTAAAAAAGTACAATACAAAGAGACACAAAAAATGTTTTACAGAGCACAACAAAAATTCAAAAACAAAGCCGAAAACTCAAACTGGAACGTGAAATCCAATGCAAGCAAATAGAACGATAAAAGCTCAGACAATTATTAACGAAAAAAATGTATGTACACAAAAAGCAAAAAAAAAAGAACATCAATGGCTGCCTTGTGCTTGGTGAGCTGATGCCAATTTCTTGATGTCTGGAACCATTTTTGTTAATCGCATTCTTAAATCACCGCGCTCAGAGATCTTCAACATGTTCCTTGACTTAGAAAGGATCTGTTGGACGGCACTGAAGCCCCTCTCCACTAAGTAAGTGGAAGGAAAGGCTAAAAGAAGCAACTTAACTTCCTCCCACAATATTGGGTAAGTGTTCCTCATTTTCAGCCAAAAAGCTTCGTAGCCGTAACTCTGAAAATGTGACTGGGCTTCACAGTCGTATTTCAGATCTATCAGTGGCTCTTGCAGTTTGGGATGAAGTTGTGCAAAGTCTGCTGTGAAAGGATTTAGCATCCAAGTGGGCACTTCCAGATTTATCAGATCATAGAATCTGGTTTCCATATCTTCTTTTAGTTGCCTCAAGTGGCAGCAAAAAACGTCCAAATCTTCTCCTTGGAGTTCACGTTCATTACCAAGGCTTGGGAACTGATACAGCTCCTGGCGACTCATATTGCTTGCAAGGAGGTCCAATTTGGAAATAAATGAGCAGATTACTCCCTTGGCCTTAACAAAATTGATTTTATCTCCTTGCAGCTTTACGTTCACTTCATTCAGCTTGTCAAAAACATCAGCGAGATAAGCTACATCCAGACGTCGAAGTTTAAGAGAATTGCTTAGACTTGGGTCAATGGATTCAAGAAATTCGACAACTGTGTCAAAAAGTTCGTGGAATCGCCGCAAACACTTTCCTTTTGAAAGCCATCTTACTTCGGTGTGCAAAAGGAGACGTTCAAACTCCTCATCATTTTCTTCACAAAGCTTGTGAAAAAGTCGGTTGTTCAAGGCATGCGACTTAATTTTATTCACAGCATTAATGACGTAACGTAGAGACTCGTGCAAACGGCCACTCAAATTTTTTGAGACAAGGTGCTGTCTATGAACGACGCAATGGACAGTCATAACTCCAGGTACAACCGATTTTAGATGAGCTTGAAATCCGCGATATCGTCCAACCATGGATGCAGCTCCGTCGGTTGCACATGCCACGACGTTTGCCACATTTTGCTATCAACAAAGATACTTCATAGGAACAAATGAGCCCCTTGTTGGCGTTGAGTGACGATTTTCCAAATAACTTCCCAACAGTGCTGCGACCCTCAAACTTAGCCTTTAAGGATTGGAAAAACGATGCTGGTTTGTCGGCTTTATCCGAATGAATTCTTACAAAATGTTCTTTCAGTCGGGAAGGCTTCATCGCTTCATTTGAAAATGTTTTCTCACAAAGAAGACAAAACGGAAGCTGTACATTGGAAGGAGATGGAATGAATCCTAATTTTAGGTATTCCGTTGAATATTGGCGACACTTCCTCTTCTCGGCCATGTTGAGAGGTCTTCGAAATGAAAGGCACTACCTGCAAATTAAATTTTCGACTCCATTGGAACACTAGAAAAACGCACGCAGTGTTATCTTCATTTTAGATGTCAAAAGGATCTCTCTCTCTCTCTCTCTCTCTCTCTCTCTCTCTCTCCCTCCCTCCCTCCCTCTCTCTCCCTCTTTCTGCCCTTGGTCTGCCAGTCCTCTTCCCCCACTCTGTGTGTGTGTGTGTGTGTGAGAGAGAGAGAGAGAGAGAGAGAGAGCGAGAGAGAGGCATTTGCACTTCCTCTCTCTCTCTCTCTTTCCTCTCTCTTTCTCTCTCTCTTTTTCACTTTTGCCTCTCCCTTTCTCTCTTTCCTCTCCCTCCCTCCCCCATCTCTCTCTCGGTGCTGAAGGGGCGGGGAGGGGGCAGGAGGCAGCAGAAGGCGCCGAAAGGCGCCCGGGGAGATGCGTGGCCGGCTCGGCTGCCCAGGGAGCAGCCCGGAGACGGCCCAGGGAGTGATGCCCCCACCGGCCGCCGGCCCAGCCAGGACTGAAACAAGAGACATGGCTAGGGAGAAACGCCTGTGCTGGATGGCGGCGGAAGGCAGGCTGGGTCCCGGATGGCTGCTTTTCACGGCCAAATGCCGGATGCTGGGCAATTGACTGGGACAGAAGAGCAGGGTGGGGGGAGGCTATGTAAAGCGCATCTCCCCAAGCCGCTCCGTTCGGCAGTCCCAGCTGGGGCATCGCTCCATGGGCCATCCCCGGGCCGCTCCCTGGGGAGCCTCCCCCACCCCGCTGTTCCGCCCCAGTCAACTGCCCAGCATCCAGCGGCCATCGCACAGCCAGATGCCTGTGGGTCGCGGATTGCCGGGAGCGCCGCGTGGCGCGGGAGGCTTGTCAATGCAGCCAATGGGCGGGGCGTTCTGCAGATGCCCCATGGCCCGCGGCTTGACCCCGGGGATGCTGGCGGTGCAAGGGGAGGCTTGGCAATGCAGCCAATGGACGGGGCATTTCGCAGATGCCCCATGGCCTGCGGCTTGAGCCCGGGGACGCTGGTGGCGCGAGGGGAGGCTTGGCGATGCAGCCAACAGGCAGGGCATTTCGCAGATGCCTCGTAGCCCGCGCCTTGAGCTCGGGGATGCCGGTAGCATGAGGGGAGGCTTGGTGATGCAGCCAACAGGCAGGGCATTTCGCAGATGCCCTGTGGCCTGTGGCTTGAGCCCGGGGACCCCGGCGGCATGAGGGGAGGCTTGGCGATGCAGCCAACAGGCAGGGCATTTTGCAGATGCCCTGTGGCCTGTGGCTTGAGCCCGGGGACCCCGGCGGCATGAGGGGAGGCTTGGCGATGCAGCCAACAGGCAGGGCATTTCGCAGATGCCTCGTGGCCCGCGCCTTGAGCCCGGGGATGCCGGTAGCATGAGGGGAGGCTTGGCGACGCAGCCAACAGGCAGGGCATTTCGCAGATGCCCTGTGGCCTGTGGCTTGAGCCCGGGGACCCCGGCGGCATGAGGGGAGGCTTGGCGATGCAGCCAACAGGCAGGGCATTTCGCAGATGCCTCGTGGCCCGCGCCTTGAGCTCGGGGATGCCGGTAGCATGAGGGGAGGCTTGGCGATGCAGCCGACGGGCCGGGCATTTCGCAGATGCCCTGTGGCCTGTGGCTTGAGCCCGGGGACCCCGGCAGCGTGAGGGGAGGCTTGGCGACGCAGCCAACAGGCAGGGCATTTCGCAGATGCCCTGTGGCCTGTGGCTTGAGCCGGGGAACCCGGTAGCATGAGGGGAGGCTTGGCGATGCAGCCAACAGGCAGGGCATTTCGCAGATGCCTCGTGGCCCGCGCCTTGAGCTCGGGGATGCCGGTAGCATGAGGGGAGGCTTGGCGATGCAGCCGACGGGCCGGGCATTTCGCAGATGCCCTGTGGCCTGTGGCTTGAGCCCGGGGACCCCGGCGGCATGAGGGGAGGCTTGGCGATGCAGCCAACAGGCAGGGCATTTCGCAGATGCCTCGTGGCCCGCGCCTTGAGCTCGGGGATGCCGGTAGCATGAGGGGAGGCTTGGCGATGCAGCCAACGGGCCGGGCATTTCGCAGATGCCCTGTGGCCTGTGGCTTGAGCCCGGGGACCCCGGCAGCGTGAGGGGAGGCTTGGCGATGCAGCCAACAGGCAGGGCATTTCGCAGATGCCTCGTGGCCTGCGGCTTGAGCCCGGGGATGCCGGCGGCGCAAGGGGAGGCTTGGTGATGCAGCCGACGGGCCGGGCGTTCTGCAGATGCCCCGCGGCCCGCGGCTTGAGCCCGGGGATGCTGGCGGCGTGAGGGGAGGCTTGGCGATGCAGCCGACGGGCCGGGCGTTCTGCAGATGCCCCGCGGCCTGCGGCTTGAGCCCGGAGATGCGGGCAGCGCCAGGGGAGACTTGGCGATGCAGCCGACGGAACGCAGCAGCCATCTGCAGAACGCCCCGCCCATCGGCTGCATGGCCAAGCCTCCCCTCGCGCCGCCAGCATCCCCGGGCTCAAGCCGCGGGCCGCGGGGCATCTGCAGAACGCCCGGCCCGTCGGCTGCATCGCCAAGCCTCCCCTCGCGCCGCCGGCATCCCCGGGCTCAAGCCACGGGCCACGGGGCATCTGCAGAATGCCCGGCCCGTCGGCTGCATCGCCAAGCTTCCCCTCGCACTGCCGGCATCCCCGGGCTGAAGCCGCGGAACCGGGACAACCATCCGCTTCCCGCCAGGACCAACGCTGGAGCCTCCCATGCTGCCGGTAGGCCGCCGCTGCCCTGGAGCATGCTTCCCCCCCTTCCCGTGAATGTCGAGCCCATGGGGGCTTGATAGTGTGGCCGGCTCGGCTGCCCTTGGAGCGGCCCGGGGACAGCCCCCTCCCCCCCATATTCTGCTCACCTCACCTTCCCCGACAAAGCAGTCAGGACTCCATTGCACCTTCCCGGTCAGCTGGGCCAATGGTCCTGCTGGCTGGGGATCGCAGGGGCTGCTATCCCTTGGGGCTGTGGCTTGCAGGAGGGCTGGCCACATGCACCTCGGACGAGGCCAGCCAGGGAAAGGGACTTCATGGCCGCGCTGCTCCCAGGGGGTGGGGCACCCGGGCGCAGGGCCAATCAGGAGCCCTGCATGAGAGAGAGAGAGAGACAGAGAGGGGAAGCGCAAGTGCCTCTCTCTGCCTCTGTCTCTCTCTGCAAATGGCGGAGGAGGCTCAGAGCCACAAGGGAAGACTGAAAAGTGTCCTCAAAACATCTCGCTCCATCGCCCCCATATCGCCCCCTTTTGGTTCCTTCGCCCCCACATCGCCCCTTTTCAATCCATCGCCCCCCTGAAAAATGAAATCGCCCCCTGGGGGGCGATATCGCCCAGGTTAAGAACCACTGATATAAACAACTAGTGGGCTAGCAAAGAGATCTATCTATCTATCTATCTATCTATCTATCTATCTATCTATCTATCTATCTATCTATCTATCTATCTATCTATCTATCTATCTATCTATCTATCTATCTATCTATCTATCCATCTATCCATCTATCCATCCATCCATCCATCCATCCATCCATCCATCCATCCATCCATCCATCCATCCATCCATCCATCCATCCATCCATCTAATAGTCTTTTGGGGAGAACAATGGGCCGAGTAAGAGAAACCACTGAGTTGGCATTCCACTAAGCTTAAGCTCCTCTTCAAATGTCACCTGGTTTTCTAGATCTGTCTGATCTGTAATTTGAAGTAGTGTGGATTAACTAAAGTTATAAGGGGGAGCAAGCTGATTTTTAGAGGATGTTTGCATTATTAATTAATAATTAATTTTTGTTTTTCATTAGTAACATGAATCAAGCTTCTAAATTATGATTTTAAGATTCTGGTACCATTTCTGGAAGATATTTAAATTTCTAATAGAAGGAATTATAGCTAGTTCAGAGTTGAACTGTGAAGTCTTTGATGCTCCCTGAGTTTGGTTGTATGCTTCAAGATGTTTCATTACCCGGCTAGGTAACATCATCAGTTAGAGTAAATGAGGTTTGCTCTCTGTTTATATATAGTACCTTACTCTGCAGTTTTGAATATTTTATCCTGGTAGTTCCTTGATTATGGTATTGTTTCTCTGCTTGATAGTTTGCTTGGTGTTAATTCCTCCTTATCTGGGTGTTGGCTGCTGGAGATAATATGTTCTAGTCTTTTTGTAGTCCTTCTTAACTTTGTATTGCCTTTTTTGAATGGTGTGTAAATATGGTTTATTTCTATGTGTCCATTGATGAATTTCTGAAAAGCCAAGCTTCCATATATATATACTGTACATATATATATATATATATATATATATATATATATGTAGGTCTTTGGTAATTCGGGTTTTCTCCCGTGTAAAATTGGAAGTGTCTTGGCGACGTTTCGACGAAGTCTCATTCGTCATCTTCAGGCTGGTGTCTCTTCGGCCTCGTGCTTCTAGAAGCAATGTGTGATCGCAGCTGTTTCTTTCTTTTAACTGCCAGTGGAGGTATGAACTGATTGGATGGGAGCTTGGCTGTGTTCTGATTGGGTGGAGGTGTGTTCTGATTGGTTAGGGGCTTGGCTGTGCTCTGATTGGATGGGGGGTTGGCTGTGCTCTGATTGGCGGGGTGTGTGCTCTGCTTGGGTGGGGGCCCTGTTGTGCTCAGATTAGTCTGAGTTGCAGGGGGATTTGAGATGGAGAGCTGCATTGCTGTTGTTTGGCTTCGCGTTCGTGGTCGTGCCACATCTTCAAGGTGGGTGTCAGTTTGCTTCACGTATGAAATGGAGGGGTTTAAAATGGCCAATGATGCAGCTGTGGTCTGGTTTCTGGTCCGCGGTCGTGCCTCATCATCGGTGCGGGTTTGAGTCTGCTTTTTGTGTGGGTGTGTGGTGGTGACATCATGTGTGGTCTTTGTGAGTGTGGGTCCAGTGTTGCTCCTTGTGCTAGGGATTCGTCTGTCAATAAGGCTGGGTTTCCAAATGGCTGGTAGGCGGGAGGTATCATCTCGTTTATTCATGCTGTGTGGGCATTTTTCTATCTCGATGGCTTCTCTGATTATTCTGTTGTTAAAGTGTTCAGTTTTGGCAATAGTTCTGGTATTTTTAAAGTCAATTTTATGTCCTGTG